>JAPDVU010000010.1:54676257-55016257 GCA_026230045.1 Corynorhinus townsendii
ACACGGAGGTGTCCATGCGAGGCCCTGCCTGCCTGCAGTGGCTCAGAGCATTTCCCAATGGGAAAAAACGAAGGACTGAGAAGATACGATTATTCCCGTGTCTCAGAGCCAACTAGTGCAGGCGTCAGGGTTTTCCCAGGCTGATTCCAGCTGCTCATGGATGAGTGTCCACAGGGGGAGCACCCTCATTCAGGAACCTCCAAATCAATCTATCGGGATGTGTGTGTGTGTGTGTGTGTGTGTGTGTGTGTGAGTGTATATGTGTGTTTGAGTGTATATGTTGTGTGAGTGTATATGTGTGTGTGCATGTGTGTACGTGTGTATATGTGTGTTTGTGTATGTGTGTGTGAATGAGTGTGTGTATGCGTGTGTGTGAGTATATATGTGTGTTTGAGTGTGTATGTGTGAGTGTATATGTGTATGAGTGTACATGTGTGTTTGAGTGTATGTGTGTGTGCATGTGTGTACGTGTGTATATGTGTGTTTGTGTATGTGTGTGTGAATGAGTGTGCGTCTGTGTGTGTGCGTGAGTATATATGTGTGTTTGAGTGTGTGTGTGTATGTGTGAGTGTATATGTGTATGAGTGTACGTGTGTTTGAGTGTATGTGTGTGTGCATGTGTGTATATGTGTGTTTGAGTGTGTGTGTGAGTGTGTATGCATGTGTGTGTGAGTATATATGTGTATTTGAGTGTATATGTGAGTGTGTGTATGCGCGTGTGTATATGTGTGTTTGAGTGTATATGTGTGTATGTGTGAGTGTACATGTGTGTTTGAGTGTATGTATGTGCCATGTGTGTATATGTGTGTTTGAGTGTGTGTGTATGCATGTGTGTGTGAGCATATATGTGTATTTGAGTGTATATGTGAGTGTGTGTATGTGTGTGTGTGTGAGTGTATATGTGTGTTTGAGTGTATATGTGTGTATATATATGTGTATGAGTGTACATGTGTGTTTGAGTGTATGTGTGTGTATATGTGTGTTTGAGTGTGAGTGTGTGTATGCATGTGTGTGTGATTATATATGTGTATTTGAGTGTGTGTATGCGTGTGTGTGAGTGTATATGTGTGTGAGTGTATATGTGTGTGAGTGTGTGTGTGTGTGTATGCGTGTGTGTGTGTGAGTGTATATGTGAGTGTATATGTGTGTGACTGTGTATGTGTGTTTGAGTGTATATGTGTATGTGTGTGTGTGTGAGTGTGTATGTGTGTATGTGTGTGAGTGTGTGTGTGTGTGAGTGTGTGTGACTAATGGCCAGGGATGACAGTGATATTTGTTTGTTACTAAAAGATGCCGCCGCCATCTTTTAGTAACAAACAAACCTGGAGTCCCTGGCGGTCGCTTTGAAGCTTTGCGTTGATTTTGTTTTTTACTTTCATCTTTCTTACGCGTTTAAATGTTTTAAGAACCATGTAATTTTTATGAAATGATAAGCTGCCTCGGTTAATTCTGCATTTGTCCTCTGGTTTTCGATGGGACGATTTTTCAAGTTCAATTGACACATAAAATGACAGGCAAGCCCATGACAGCGATCCTTCTCCTCTTCTCCCAAGGCGAGTCACTCTCGGAGGTTTGTGCCCATTTACATTGGGGCCGAAGGAAAGAACTCCGTGTCTTTCTGAAGTCCGCTTCTGGTGACCACCTGCGATGGGCCACCTGCTTCTGCCTCCGGGGGTCGCACGGGTTTGTGGACACAATATCCATTTCTCAGTGCTGTGTTCGCCTTAACTAACCCAGCCCACAGAAACCCCCCAGGAACTGTGTCCATGATCTGTTATCCCAGATCGGACGTTCCGCGGATGAAAGGACTAAGGGGGAGGAGAGAGAGGGGGAGAAACAGGAAGACGAGAGAAAGGACAGCTCCCCCCATTCCTCACTTGGGCACACTCCGTGTAAACCGTTCAGACTCGGAACAGTGAAGACGGGACGAGCCCCAGAGGTGCCTGTGAGTGATATGAGGTCTACGTTTATTTATATGCTCAAGCTACACGGCGGGCCACACGTGTCTACTGATTCCCGTCCCCCTGAAATAGATGGTTTTGTTCCATTTGGGAAAGAAGGGACGCTTTTTCTCACGCCAACAGCTTGTTTCATTGCGTTGGAATCATCTATATTTCACGGAGGTGATGACTTCCTACGCCCGAGCTCCTGGCGTCCCGCGAACTATTGATGTGAGGCAGGTTGGCACGTGGACAGCACCCGGCGAACGGGCCCATCGCAGGGCCGCGTCACACCCATCTCACTGCACAGCCCTGGCCTCCGATTTCAGGGCACGTCCTTGATTTGTTTCTCGACAAGATCCTTCCCCTCCAAGCCCTTCCGTCGAAAGGCTCGCTGCCTTTTCTCTGTCATCCACAGAGGAGGGGAGGGCACCACGGTCAATACTGACAGTGTGATTTGTCGGAAGCAGAAGTATTTCGCTAAATCCTGCCTGCAAACTCAGGCGTTAGTACGGTGATCCATCTGTGGGTATTCTAAATGGGGCATCCGTGGGTGCGAAGGGTGGAATGGCTCCCTGCTGGGATGCAGGAGTCAGGGACCAGGGCTCCCTGCTGGGATGCAGGAGTCAGGGACCAGGGCTCCCTGCTGGGATGCTGGAGTCAGGGACCAGGGCTCCCTGCTGGGATGCTGGAGTCAGGGACCAGGGCTCCCTGCTGGGATGCAGGAGTCAGGGACCAGGGCTCCCTGCTGGGATGCAGGAGTCAGGGACCAGGGCTCCCTGCTGGGATGCAGGAGTTAGGGACCAGGGCTCCCTGCTGGGATGCAGGAGTCAGGGACCAGGGCTCCCTGCTGGGATGCAGGAGTCAGGGACCAGGGCTCCCTGCTGGGATGCAGGAGTCAGGGACCAGGGCTCACCTGGGATGCAGGAGTTAGGGACTTTATTGGCCCATAGGCATCAGACTCGGCCTACCCTCTGGATAGGCACTATCTACCCTTCCATTCTCACGGTTACATTCCCTTCACAGACACAGTGTCTTCTGTTTCGTTTTCACTCAGTACCTCATGGTTACTCTCACCACAGCATCTTAAAAAGAAGCCAGAACCATCGTCTTACCCTTCAACGTCCGCTGACCCTCGATGTAGAATCAAAGTTCCTCTCTATCTCTCTGAAGCTCTCTGCTCGCCTTTCTGTCCTTGAAGGTGATGATAAGTAGGCCAGAAATGATGCCACACGCATCTCCCACTCTTCACACCTTGCACTCGATAAAATACACCGAGCCAGCACGTCAGCTGGCCCTTCCCATTCATGAAGCCAAGAATCCATCAGTTTTAATTGACGCTCTAACTACAGGACTGGTCAGATATGCTGGTTTGTCCAACACCCAAGACAGCAGGGTCCTAGAGGCCTAGCCAAGAACTTCCTGCTCCCCCCTCCCTCCGCCCCCCCCCCCCCCCCCGTCCCAGCTGGGGGAGAGCGCACGTTCTCCTGGGAAAGCTGCAGAGGGAAACTCCTGCCCTGAGGCCATTCAGCAGAAAATATTACTAAGAAAATAAAAAGTCTAGCATTTTCACTCTCTTCTTAGGTTTTTAATTGACTTTAGAGAGAAAGGAAGGGAGTGGGGAGGGAGGGAGGGAGGGAGAGAGAGAGAAGCATCTGTGTGAGAGAAGAAACATCAATCAGCTGCCTCCCATCTGCACCCCGCCCGGGAACAGAACGGAACCCGCAACCTGGGTGTGTGCCCTGACCTGGAGTCGAACCAGCGACCCCTGGGTGCCCTGGGTACACAGGACCTTAGCATTCCTCTTGAGCTAACGACGCGACACTACTTCCCAAAGGAGCCTAACAGCTTCACCGCGTTACAGCTAAGTCACGAGCAATGAGAAACAAGGCTGCCCAAAACCTGTGCAGAAAAGGGATCGTTAAAATGAACCCGGAGCACAGAACTCACAGGTGGGCTCCTTAGGATTAACGGGGGGCGGACAGGGGGGCAGAATATTTAGAACCTGTGATGGATTGAAATAGAGTGAGCACAAAATCAGAAATCCTGAGTTTTGAGAGGAGAGAGAATAAAACAAAAGACAAAACGGAAACACCTCCGCACTGATGTTTATACCGACCGACATGGTTATCGTGGCCAGTGGTATTTATCCCCGGACGGGAGTGACCGCCCAGCGCCCTTCCTTTCCAGCTACGCAACTGAAGCTCCCTTTAGCCTTTGCTGTCGAGCAGTGTCCCATGACCCGTATACTCGGGGACACCCGGGGTCGCTTGGCTCTCTTTCCTGCAGTGAATGTGGAAAATCGAAGACCTTTGCTGGGCCGGCGGGGCTCAGGGGTTGAGCATTGACCCATGACCCAGGAGGTCCCGGTTCGATTCCCGGTCAGGGCACAGGCCCCGGGTTGCGGGCTCCATCCCCAGCGTGGGGTGAACAGGAGACAGCCCATCCATGATTCTCTCTCATCACTGACGTTTCTCTCGCTCTCTCCCTCTCCCTTCCTCTCTGACATCAATAAAAGTATATTAAACAGAGAAGACCAAAGACCCTCAAATACAGGGCGAGGTGGCCGGCCGGCCTCGTCCCCAGGTCCCTGGGGATTCCGTGCGCTTCCTCTACAGCTTTGCAGGCTCCACGGCCCGGGAGCTGCCTCTCCCGCGGCCCAGCCTCCCCCAGGCGAGAGTAACCCAATCCGCGGTCTTCCCAGGGCTTCCCTGAGCTCGTGTGTGGCTGTCCGGATTCCCGGGATACAGCGGGGTTTTCAGAGCCCTTCGAGGCATCCCATTCCCTCAGCGCTCCGCCCAGGCTCCTGGCTCTCCGTGGCTGAGGCGACAGCAGGAGGGTGAGTGTGTGGCGATGTCTCCACGGGTGCCACCGCCCCAGGACCGTTAGCCGCAGGCTAGCTGCAAGTGAGGCCGCACAGTGACAAGACGAGGAGCCAGTCCACTCCCTAGGAGGAGCCAGCGGCTGAGCACAGCTGTTAATCGGGGTCTCGGGGTCTCGGGAAGGCAGGCTGTCACGGCACGCCGCCATTGGGGAGGGAGCCCGCAGCCCGGGCAGGAGCCTGACCGACCAGGGATCGAACCCTGACCTCCTTCCTGGTTCATACGTTGATGCTCAGCCACTGTGTCACGCTGGCCGAGCAAGAATCAGCTTTAAAAAAAAAAAAAAATTTAAACAGAGGCCATTGGGTGCACGCCTTCGATTCATTTCCGGAATACCGAAAAGCTGACCCTGACTGTGTCCCTCCCTTCCCCCACCTCATCATTGCTTTGATGCAAGGAAAGAATGTGGAGTTTTTCTTACACCACCACTGTCATTGGCATGGGCTTTCAGTTCTTGGCAAAGAAAACCGCCAGGAAAGAGGGGAGAGGGGGGAGAGAGAGGAGAGGGAGGAGAGAGGAGAGGGAGGAGAGGGGGGAGGGGGGAGAGAGGGGGGAAGGGGGGGAAATGGGGGAGAGGGGGGAATGTGGGGGGGGAGAGGGGGGAGAGAGCGGAGAGGGGGGAATGTGGGAGGGGAGAGGGGGAGAGAGGGGGAGGGGGCAGGGGGAGAGAGGGGAGAGGGGGGAAAATGGGGGAGGGGGAATGTGGGAGGGGGAGAAGGGGGAAAGGGGGGAGAGGGGGAAAGGGGGAAAAATGGGGGAGAGGGGGGAATGTGGGAGGGGGAGAGGGGGGAATGTGGGAGGGGGAGAGGGGGAATGTGGGAGGGGGAGAAGGGGGAAAGGGGGGAGAGGGGGAGAGGGGGGAAAATGGGGGAGGGGGAATGTGGGAGGGGGAGAAGGGGGAAAGGGGGAGAGGGGGGAAAGGGGGAAAAATGGGGGAGAGGGGGGAATGTGGGAGGGGAAGAGGGGGGAAGGGGGGAAGGGGGAAAAATGGGGGAGAGGGGGGAATGTGGGAGGGGGAGAGGGGGGAAGGGGGGAAGGGGGAAAAATGGGGGAGAGGGGGGGAATGTGGGAGGGGGAGAGGGGGGAAGGGGGGAAGGGGGAAAAATGGGGGAGAGGGGGGAATGTGGGAGGGGGAGAGGGGGAATGTGGGAAGGGGAAGAGGGGGGAGGGGGGGAGAAAGAGGCAGCGCTGTGCCGTCTGCCCCTGTCACAGCTTCCTGTGTCCGAGACCGCGGCTGGCCCGGGAGACCTCCACAAGCCACCAGGCTGTTCCCAAATCTTCATCCTTGTTTTTATGAAAGATTTTCTTGTCGGTTTGAAACGTCTGGCATCATTTCCTCCTTATGAACATAACACAGACTCATTACAGAACCTGCCAGATGCACACATTCGGAAAGGAATGCGCACAATCACACCCGCTGGTGTTCCAATTAAGCAGCCTTCTTCCCAGCCTTCAGCTCACGTGGCCGTGACACGCTGCCCCCTCTCAGGGCCTCCCGCTCATTTCCATTTTACATTTAGGTTTACGACGCATCCGAGTCCATGCTTATGTGAGAGGCCCGTGGCCTGGGTCCGTTTTATTTTGTTTCTGTTCACATGGAGACGCCCAATCGTTCCGGCAGCGTTGTTGGAAAAGACTATCCTTTCTCCAAGGAGCTGCCTTCGGGCCTTGGTTACATTTCAGTGGACTGGATGTGGCCGGCATCATTACTGAGATTCAGTGGGTCTCTTTCTGATGTCTAGCTTTTGTCCCATTGATCTATGTCTCTGGTCTTTCATCAATAGGGTCTTGTCTTAGACCCTGTAGGTTTGTGATCATTCTGGAAACAGGGTCATGGGAGCCCTAAAGCTTCGCTAGATCGATATCGCCACGCTCCTGTTGAGGACTTTGTTGTTTATGTGCACGAGAGAGGCTGTTCTTCAGTTTCCTTTCCTTGTAATGCCTGTACCTGGCTGTACTCTGGTGTTCCGATAATAATGGTCATATTCTGAAATAGACCATGGTACGTTCACATTTATTTATTCCTCGAATATTGAATAGAATTCATCAGCGAAGCCGTGTGGCCTAGGTGTTTTCTGTACTGGAAGATTTTTTAAATTCTTTGTTCAATTTAAAAGGCATACATGAATTTAGATTGTTTTTCTCTTTGTACAAATTTTGGTAGTTTGTGTCTTTCACTGATATCAGTCCATTTCATCTAATTTGTCAAATTTGTGGGCATGGAGGTGTTCGCAGCGTTCCCTGATCATATTTTTATGACCGTAACACACGTTTTTATAGTATTTTACCAGCATAACGTATCCTGACAACTCACATAATACCAGCATTTCGCACGGTTTTCTATTTGCCATCTCTAGGTAATGCTGTGGTACCTGTGGAAGGGTGACAGAATCGGTCCCCCCCATAAATGATTATTCTGAGCTACAGGATCTTGAAAACAAAAGATACAGGAAGGGCATTCATCTCCACCTTTTCTTCCTGGAAACGGGAGATAAAACCCTCATTTCTGCAAATGCCCTCCCTACACCATCAGGAAAGTCAAAGTTCTCTGTGAAATATAAAGCTTAGTTAGTGTAGTTATTAATATTTACCTTCTGATAACCCTCGTAAAAGTAGTACAAGTTTAAGGAACTTAGTAGTACTCTGCTATAATAAATTAAAAAAAGAAAAACGCCACAGAAGACAACAGCTTAGCGAGATTAAGTTACAGATCTGAAATCTTGGGAGAATAATTAAACAAGAGACTCTAATCACAAAAGGACATTCATTAACTGATATTCTATTGGATAAAAAGCATTTGCAGTGGAATATCAAGGTAAGTCCCACAGAGACCTCAGGAATCCACACTTAATGTGCATAAGCCCCTAATTATTACACAGGAGAAACTGTTCGAGGCTTAAACGTGATCCTCCTAGGACAGCTGGGCAGAACAGGCGGTACTGGAAAGAGAGGATGTAAATGTACTGAGCAGTAAGTTTTGATCAGTTGCCTAAGTTTCACTCTTCAATTTTGAAAATCATCCTCAAATGTCTGATACTCTCTCTCATCCAATAACCATTCCCTAGTGGACTTCTGCGTTCCTATGTGGCTCCAGTTACTCACTAACCCTGCTCATGCCTCTCCCCGCAATAACACTACCAGACCCACAGAAATTACATGCAGATGCACAAGCTAAGTAATAATATGCGCTGAGTGAGTTGACACTGCAAGTCACTGAGATTTTAATTGCACGTTTGGCATCTGTGAACTCATGTCTCTTCCCAGTAGGTCGCATCAGTTAATTTCACTGCAGCAACAGCAACGTAAGAACCGTGGGGCACGCTATGCGTGAGATACTGCCGAGGGCGGAGACGGGGCGGAATATTGGGGATATTACCACGTGGATAAGCATTCTGAGTGGGAACGTGGTGAATATTAGGGTAAATGTAAGTTTAATCTTCACAATTCACAAGAATCCAAAAAAGATTCTTGAAGAAGTGACTCCTGATTTGCTAAGAAGGAATGGAAAGTAGGATGTAGAATAAATACGTGATATGGGATATGTTAAGAAAATATGTATAAGTCAATAAAAGTCCCTTGATTTATCTATATTATTTATATCTACATACCCACATATATGTATATACTGAAATTCGTGCAGTTGGAGGGGGGATCCCTCAGCCCGGATTGCACCCTCTCGTGGTCCAGGAGCCCTCAGGGGATGTCTGACTGATGGCTTAGGCCCGCTCCTAAGTGCTGCCATGGAGGCGAGAGAGGCTCCCACCACCGCTGCTGCACTAGCCAGCCATGAGCCCGGCTTCTGGCTGGGAGCACACTGACCACCAGGGGGCAGCTCCTGCATGGAGCATCTGCCCCCTGGTGGTCAGTGCATGTCATAGTAACCAATTGTTCTGCTGTTAGGTTGATTTGCATATTAGCCTTTTATTATATAGGAGGATAGAGAGAAGAGACAAAAGAAATGTTTCATTTGTATTTCATTAAGTTTAAATGTTTGGATGCCAAAACCATAAACTCTTGAAAAAAAACACAATAAAGATAATCATTGAACCAATCTGAAGAATTCTTTTTTTAAAATATATTTTTATTGATTTCAGAAAGGGAGAGATAGAAACACTAATGATGAGAGAGAATCATTGATCAGTTGCCTCCTGCATGACCCCCACTGGGGATCGAGCCCGAAACCCAGACATGTGCCCTGACAGGGAACCGAACCCGTGACCTCCTGGTTCATAGGTCAATGCTCAACCATTGAGCCACACCCAGCCGGGCTGAAGAATTCTTAAATAATAGTTATGCCACCTTCTCATTTGAACTTATCATGAAGAGTCTGTAAGAAATTGATCGTTTTTACATAAAAACACATCTTAAAAGCTAGACCGCTTTTCATCATCAAAGCTCTTATAAACGACGTCCAATATTGCCTGAGCATCATTTTAATCTGGGCAAGTGCTCACTAGGGAGCACCCATTACTCTTGATTTATGTCCATTTTATTAGCTCCAGTTCCAAGAACACACACATAACCAGCTCTTGAACTGGCCCTGTACCCTGTAAGCACAGTCTCAACGTATCTGTTGGTATGAACTTGACATCCGTGCTCTTTTCGAAGCCTTGATTTACAGCCGCACGAAGGCGCCAGCAATGAGTTTCAGGGCAACAGGCCAGCAGGCCCCAGGCCTCTGAGAGCTGTGTGTAAAGGACGGCGGGTTTTCCCCTCGAGGGAACCGAACCATTTTCAGGTGGAGACCACGTACATCAGCCGAAGAGAAATATCCCTTAAACATACCATTTAGACATTTTCCTGAGCGCTCTCTCCTTCCATTCTGCTCCCCTCTTCCCACCAAAACAAAACAAAACTACCTAAGGCACAGAGCCACGCTCCTTAGCAGAGGCCCTTCCCGCCTACAGCCCCTCCCTCGGGTCCCCTCCCGCCCCTCCCCGAGGCCACGAAGGGTGCAGGTCCTGACCTCACATTACCCGTGTTCAATTCTGGATCCTCCTTTCACAAGCCTGTGACCTGAGGCGGCTCACTCACCTCTCTATGCCTCGGTTCCCTTGTGTACAAGGCTGGTGCTTGACGTTGCTTCTTGCTCTGCTGTATTACTTTAAAGAGAATGGACCAGTGCCTGGGATTTCGTGTGCCTCCACCAATGTCAGGCGCTAATAATTGCTGTTAGAGTTATCACATTTGATTTTCTAAATATTATCCATCATCCTAAAACCACACAAACCTGGAACTTAATAGCAATTCAGTAAACACTTACAGAATAAATGAATGACTAAGGAACGAGAGAGCGTGCCACCCTGTTTAAAGCCCCACCAGTAACCGTCCGTAGCCTAAGTGGGCAGGGGGCTCAGTAAACACTTATCGAATAAATGAATGAACTTAAGGAACGAGAGAGCGTGCCACCGTGTTGAAAGCCCCCCCAGAAACGGTCCATAGTCTAAGTGGGCAGGGCCGGGAGGGGCTCTGCGTCCTCTTCCACTCCCTCCTGCCGTCCTGCTGCCCACACCCTGTGCTCTGCCCAGAAGCCTTTCCACGCGGCCCTGACGGCTCTCTGTGGCACGTGTCGTCTGCCTTCACCCGGCCAACGGCTCGGCGGCCTCGCACAGTAGCTCCCTCAGGGCTCCACATTCCTGGCTTCTCCTGGTCGGGGGGTGTCTTTTTCCTCCTCGCTGCCCTGAGAGCTTGCTGCTCCCTCCCCCACCCCCTTTCCCTGGGGTCACCCCAGACGGTTCATGTATCTGCATCTCAGAGGCCTGTGAGCCGGAACCAGGGAAACCCAGGTTAGGCTTTTAGATGGCACTGAGCCGCCATCAGCATCGGTAACCTACGGCTGGACCCCGGGCCCCGCAGCAACTGCTCACGGCAGGTGTCCTGATCCGGGGACCACGCCGAGCCAGTCCAAAGGAGCCAAACCTGGATCCGTGCACGTCTGGCAAACGGGAACTTTTTATTTTATTTTTATTTTGTTCATGTATTTTTATTGACTTCAAAGAGGAAGGGAGAGGGAGAGAGAGAAACATCCATGATGAGAGAGAATCATGGGTCGGCTGCCTCCTGCACGCTCCTCACTGGGAATCGAGCCCGCAACCCGGGCCTGTGTGTCCTGACCGGGAATCACGCCTTGACCTCCTGGGTCATTGGCTGATGCTCAATCCCTGAGCCACACCGGCCAGGCCAGCAGGAATTTAAAAAAGAACAATGAAGAAGATCAGCTTTAACTAGTGTGGTCGCTAAGAGCTCCTTTGGAACGATGGCCGTCGGGGACGTGGGTCTTGCCTGTATGGAGCTGGGCACTGCCTCGCCCGAGCTGCTGACACTTGGAAGGCGCTGCTCTGGGATCCGTGTGAGGACAGGCCCGGGCGTGGCACTTCCTGGGAGTGTCCCGCCCTCTCCCACATGCTGCTGGTCACCCTCCGGACGGCGTCCAGTCCAGAGACAGAGCAGCCCTGACACAAAAGGCCCCTTCATGCCGGGTCTGAGAAGCGGCCTCGTTGGTCACAGCTGAACTCCTAGCGGCCAGGGTGGGGCCGACCTGCTCTGAGTGACCACCAACAGGGACCCTGGTCTGGTCACCTTCTTCTGGGCTCCCAGGGCTCATGGAGGGAACAGAGGACGAGGACAATGACCACTGACATCCTTCTAGCTATGAAATGCATCATCCTAACAAGTCCACACACGTCTTTGCTCTCCAGCTTCTGGAACTTTCTAAAGGTGACCCCAAGGGTAACTCCACACTCAAAAGCCCCCTGAACTTGTACCTGATTTCTTGCCAACAGTGTCTCTCAAGAGTCAGGTTAATCATTTTCTAGAACTGGGTGGGGGTCATGGCCGTCGGGGAAGCCGAGGCCTCCTGGGGTTGGGTGGTATGCTGGGGACACAGGGGTGAGCCGGAAGCTGGGTCAGCGGGCAGGATGCTGACGAGAGGCCCGTGCACGGCTCACCAAAGGATGCCAACCCGTCCTCCCTCCTCGTTACCTCTGAACTACGGTACGTGGCTCTGCACTGACAGTCTGAACATTGAAAGAGTTGGCTGTACTAGTCAGGGCTCTACAGGGAGACAGAGAGAGAGAGAGAGAGAGAGAGAGAGAGAGAGAGAGAGAAAGAACCTGGCTCACATGGCATGAGGCTGACACCTGCGCAGGGCAGGCTGGGCCCCGGAAGAGGCCGTGACCCACAGGAAACTGCCTGGAGGACAATCCCAGATGCCAGTCTTTCAGGAAACTCCGGTCTTTTCTCTCAAGGCCTTCGACCGATTGGCTGAAGCCCCCACAACGTGGAGGGTACTCTTTTACCCTCAGAGTCCGCTGAGTTAAACGGTACTCACGCCTTAAAAAGACCTTCCCAGCGACGTGTGCCTGACCAGCCCTCTGGGCACCGCAGCCTCGCCAATGGGCACAGACAACAGACCGTCACGGTGACCGTGTTTAGCTTCTCACCGAGGAGGAATCACGGGGGGGCGTGGGCTCTGGGTGCAAGCTTGAACCTGACACGAGGAGCCAGCAGGCGCCCCACGAGGGACGGAGGAACGGGCTTCAGGAAAAAGGGGGCGGCAGTTCTCCTCGCGGCCCTGTTCCGTGTTCCGGGCTGGTCTCCGTGTCCGGGACGGCACAGGACAATGTCCCGGAGCGCCTCTCACCGGAGGCCGCCGGCTGCCTCTGTAGCCGCACAGGAGAGGCACCCACCACTCAGTGTGCCTGCAGTAACTCCTTCTGCCGAGGCCTGGCTTCCTGCCCTACTTGATCCCAATCCCGGCCCCAGGACAGAGCGGGACACAGACCACCAGGTACAGAGCAGCGTGTGCTGGGGCGCTGTCTCCAAAAGGCGGGAAGCCACATCGGCGGGGGAATCCCAGCAGGCTTCCTGGAGGGGGTGTCTGAGCTGAGGCGGAGGGAAGGCTTTGGCGCATGGACAGATGGAGCTGTGAGCCCCTCCTGCCCCAGGTGCTGCCCCAGGAACACCGTGATCGGCAGGCACCCCGCCCTGCCTCCCCCCCCCCCCCCCCCGGGCCTGCCTCGCTTCATTTCTCTGTGACCCAGAGCCGACTGCCACGTTCATTTCCTTACACGTGCAGATGTCTCGTGACCAATTCTAATCATTAGAGGGAAAGTAAGGGGCCGGGGCGGGGGCCACTCTTTCCAATCCATTCATCTCGGTCGCCCGCTCAGCAACTTCCTAAGTCGAATCTCAGACTCGCTGGGGAAGGGCTCTGGCGCAGAGAGCACAGGGGAACCGCCTTTCCACTGCGTTAAGGGAATGGTCGCTTTCCAAATGCATCTCTTCCTGAGAAGTAATCAGAGTTAGATAAGGACGGGGAGCACGTGCGGGCTGGTCAGACGGCGGCCATGTGAAGGGCGGCTCATTAGCAGCTTAAAATATCGCCGCGACGCTCGCCTCATCTGCTCACCTCAGCTGACCGCCCCACCCCCGTTACGCTTCTCCTCCGCTGAAATGACGTGGCTTTGTGTGTGTGTGTGTTTAATACATTTTTTATTGATTTCAGACAGGAAGGGAGAGGGAGAGAGAGAAACGTCAATGATGAGAGAGAACCATTGATTGGCTGCCCCCTGCGCGCCCCCTCCCGGGGATGGAGCCCGCAACCCGGGCTCTAAGTTGAGAGAACAGGGCCCCAGCCTGCCCTGCACAGGTGTCGGCCCCCAGCTGTTGTGTGAGACAGGTCCTTTCTCTCTCTCCGCCCGCCCCCCCACCCCCCCCCACCCCATAGAGCCCTGACTACTACAGCCAACTCTTTTGATGTTCAGACTATCAATGCAGAGCCACGTACCGTAGTTCAGCGGTAACAAGAGGAGGGAGGACGGGTTGGCATCCTTTGGTGACCTGTGCACGGGCCTCTCGCCAGGATCCTGCCCGCTGACCCTGGCTTCCAGCTCACCCCTGTGTCCCCAGGCCGGCGCCCTAGCCACTGAGCCAAACCGGCTAGGGCTGAAATGGGCCTCGCGCTGGCACTGCGGTGCTTAGCCCGTGGGGGCGGGGATGGATGGGGTGCCGCGGTGGCGACACTCCTCCCAGGTTGTCACGTGGAAAAGAAACATGATTATCTCTAGAGTCAGATGGGCTTGAGTGGAAATCCTCGAAATTCACTTGTCCCTGGAGGGCTGGGCGTTCCTCGCCGCCGGTCGTGGCCCGAGTCTGGCTTCTCCTCTAGCAGGACTGCCCGTCACTGCTGAGCCTGTCCCCGCTCCATCCCGCAAGACGGCTCTCAGGACACGCCCCCGGAACCTCCTCCGCCCACCGCCCCAGCCGATGAGCAAACCTGCCCTGGGTGCCTCGTGCCTCCCATAGGCCTCCCCTGACTCTGCTTTTTATGAACTTTTCAATTACCTTTATCGTCAAGATTAGTTTGTATTAGTTTCAGGGGTACAGCACGGTGGTTGACGTTACGTAACTTCTGAAGTGACCCCCTCACAAGTCAAGCAGCCACCTGGCACCAGCCACAGTTATCTGGGACCACAGTCCCTGTTCTGTGTTTCCCATCCCGCGACTGGTCTGTAACTGCCGGTCGGAACGTCTTCATCCCTCCCCCTTCCCACCCAGCTTCCCCTCCCCTCCCCTGGGACGACCCTCCGTCTGGTCTCTCTCTGAGTCTCTGTCTATTTTGTCAGTTCACTTATTTCGCTCCTTAGATTCCACATGCACGTGGAAGCACACGGCACTTGCCTCTCCCTGTCCGGCCTACTCCACGCTGCGTGACACCCGCTAGGCCATCCAGGCTGCCACGTGAGGGGAGAGCGGCTTCCTTCGTGGCCCAGGGAGACTCCTGGGCGGGCGGGCTCCGCAGCTGCTCCGCCCTCCTGCCTCCGGATCGGCCCCTGGGCTGCTTCCCGGGCTCTGCTTTGCTCCCGACTCTTCCTGTCTCTGCAGCGGCTCCGTAACCGCACCCACAACGCCCTGTAGCCTGGCGACTCGTGTCCATCCTCTCCGCAGACTGAAATCTGCTCTCTGCCACCCTCCCCGCTCGGTCTGCCAAGCCCTCGCGTTGAACCTGGACCGTGCTATGGTCTCCGTCAGCGTTCCGCTGAAAGCGGTTTCCAGGGTCACAGCCCATGGAAACTAGTCGGCGCGCGCAGAAAATTCAAAGAAACCGAAGGTCCGGAGGGCGCGGGGAACCCTATTACTCTGCTGAGAGTTTATGCCGCATTAATGACACGCCGAGTGGCCAGCTCTGGCTGCGCTGTGCGCTGTTAGCTGCAGACAGGAAACCTCAGGGAACACCACCTCCTCATCTCTCTTGCCGTGAAAGTAACAAGACCTGCGATTACTCAAAACCACGTGAAAGATAAACACTGTGTGCCTGAATCTGTTCAGACCCCGCTAAGGGTTCGTGAGAGGAGAAAGCCTCCGGAAGAAGAGCACCCGGATATACAAGTGGATCCCAGACTTCAGGCAGAGCGGAGCCAGCCCTGCACCCTGAGCCGGGAGGCTGATCGCACCCGTCTGAACCATTTCAGCCACGTAGTTCACCCCCAGTTTTTGTTCACGGAGTCCATCGCGTCCTGGGTTTACATTTATTGAGGACACATCCACAATATACCAGGGATGGGGCTGGGGTAGTCTCAGTGGTGGGATTTGGATAAATAACTTTTATAATATTAACACATTCCGATTGATAATGATAGTATGTTCGTGATTGATCTTATACCAGAGGTCCAGGGCACTCAGGGAGGTCCCTCAGCCTGGCCTGCACCCCTCGCAGCCCAGGAGCCCTCGGGGATGTCCACCTGCTCACTTAGGCCCGCTCCCCTCTAAGCCATAGTCAGAGGTCCTTAGTGCTGCTGAGGAGGAGGGAGAGGCTCCCGCCACTGCCGGTGCACTCCCAGCCACCAGCAGGCTCTGGCTGAGCGGAGCTCCCCCGGGGGAGCACACTGACCATCGAGGCAGCTCCTGTGTTGAGCATCTGCCCCCTGGTGGTCAGTGCGCATCATAGCAACCGGTCATTCCTGGTTGTTCTGTTGTTAGGGTCCATCTGCATATTACCCTTTTATTATATAGGATTATAGTCACAGCACATCTATAATTTTTAAACAATAATTTTTACTGATTTCAGAGAGGGAGGGAGAGGGAAAGGGAGAGAGAAACATCAATGATGAGAGAGAATCATGGATCAGCTGCCTCCTGCACAGCTCACACTGGAGATCGAGCCAGCAACCCGGGCATGTGCCCTGACCAGAAATCAAACCGTGACCTCTGGTTCATAGCTCAACACTCAAACACTCAGCCATGCCAGCTGGGCACACATCTATAAATTGTTCGTTAATATTATGTGCACTTCATCACGGAGAAATCAGATGCAAAAGACAAAGACTTTCCCATCATCATGTTGTTGATCTCATGCCAGAGCTGAGACTTGAACTCAAGTCTCATGAATCACAAGCAATTCCCTTGGTTTTTCTGGGTGCTTTTGTGGTCTCTTTCCAAAATCTCTTGTTCATAACTCATGTTATCCAACCACTGATTTTATCATTTTAATCTTCTTCCCCTCCCTCCCTCCCTCCCTCCCTCCTTCCCTCCCTCCCTTCCTTCCTTTCTCCCTCCCTCCCTCCCTCCCTCCCTCCTTCCCTCCCTTCCTTCCTTCCTCCCCCTCCCTCCCTCCCTCCTCTCCTTTCTTCCTCCCCCCTTATCCTTCCTTCTGCCTCTCTTCCTCTCTCCCTCCCTCCCTCCCCTTCTAACCTTCTTTCCTTCGTTTCCCCCCTTCTAGAATATTAACTGAGCACCTACTTTGTTGCAGGACTTCTGTTAGATATTCCAAAACTATTCAACGGTTCAATGGTTGTTGAGAGTTAATAGGAATACTGCTGGCCATCAATCATATACACACAAACTATAATATAAATTCGGAGAAAGTTAGAAAGCTATTTATGTCCCAGAATATTAAAATATGAAGAATATAAAGCAGCAGATTGGGGGCAAAGGAAATGATGATTAAAAAATGCTTTTCATTCAAAACGTTAGCGCCCAGAGAAGATGCTCCTGGGAAAAGAGCCTGCTCTGGGTGCGTCTCATTTTGAAAATAATAAGCAATGATATGAAAGTTCTGATGTTTTCACCTGGTTGTCTGAGAAAAATAATAGGCTGGTATGAAAGGCAATATCAGTTCTCTGTTAGCTTTGTGGGATTTTTATACCAAAAAATTATTAGTTTTTTTGTTTTCTTACTCACAAATAACACTACATGTCAGTTTTAGAAATTCAGGGAAAACTGGAAAACGTATAAAGAAGGGAACAAAGCTTTCTCTTTCCAGAGAACAAAAATAACTCGTGATCATGCCCCGGCCTCCACCCTCGGGCCATTTATCCATGCACGGGAGGGTGCTGTGTCTATTATTATAGTCTACAAGGTTAGTGTCATGTTCTACAGCACCTGCAAATCACTAAATACTACGTTTCCTACTAAATGCTGTATTTTAAGTTTATTAAATATTATGTTTTAAAACTGTACACACACACACACACACACACACACAGTATTTAGTATACACTGAGTGGCCAGATTATGATGATCTCTGAACGCATAATAATCTGGCCACTCAGTGTATATCCTATATAATAAAAGGCTAATATGCAAATTGTCCCCTTGACCAGGAATTCGACCAGCAGGCAGGCTGGCCAACCGCCCATGTCCCCTCCCCCTGACCAGGGTGGCTGGACCCCACCCATGCACAAATTCATGCACTGGGCCTCTAATACACACACACACACACACACACACACTGAGTGGCCAGATTATTATGCGTTCAGAGATCATCATAATCTGGCCACTGAATGTATATATCCTGTGATTTAAGAAAATAAAGCTTTGGAATATTGTCTACTTTGCTACAAGAAGCCGGCTCTAGAGGGCTCTGGTCTTCAGTTCTAGAAACCCATGATGGGGTCCCCTAAGATAGGGGGTGCTCTGGACTGGGGAAGGAAATGCAGGTAGCAAAGAAGGCAGCCATCCCAAGGTCCTATGCAGCCATTCTCCCCCTGGCCTCCCGGGGAGGATCATGGGGCTAGTGTCTGCTTAACAGGGGGACTCATCACAACATCCTTCAATCCATGCACATTTTTACTCTCACTCCAACACAGCTCTTTATTATGCAAATGGGCACTTCAGACTTCCTCTTGTTTGTGTTTGGACTAATGAAAGCTGCCTTTGGCAGGCCCTGCATCCTTCCAGCAGTCACAAGCTACTGATGAATCGCACATCCTGGAGCAGTGGGAGGGGAGGGCGGGACACACAGCAATTTTGTAGCTATCACGACCCATTATTTAAGATCATCTTGACACACGGCCTCATTTTGTTATTATGCCTTAGGGATGGGAGGGGAAGCTAGAGAAAGAGATGGAAGGGAAAGAGAGAGGGGGCAGAGGAGGGAGAGGGGGAAGAAGGAAGAAGGGGCAGGGAGACAGAAAGCAATCCCAAGTTAAAAGAACAGGGAGAAATGAGAAGCAAGGTTACATGAATCTGGAGAATTTGGTGACCCAATGGAGCCTCCATGCAATCAGTTCACTAGCGCCCCCGCCCCCCCCCCCCCCCCCGTGGAGGTGCGTGCAGTTCTGTAAAGCCCCAACAAAACGCATCCTAGACGGATCAGAGGAGACAAATGAGAATGATGCACTGGGGAGAGGAATGAGACCCCTGGGAGCGGCGAAGGGAGGGAGTGCCTTTATCTGAGGACACGGCGCTCGGGGACGTTTGAAACACGTATTTGCACAAAGAACCCACCCCTTGGCTGACGAAGAACACCCATGCCCTCTACACCGACTGCGTGGGGCGCTTGGCTCAGGGATCTGAGGTGCTAGAGGAGACCCCGCGAGTTTGAGGAACTTGTCCGGAGTCACGCAGCTTCCACGTCACAGAGTGACACCGGCCATCCAGGCCTGGATGACTTCCCAAAGCAGGATTTGATCCGAGTTCTTTCCAGGGCCCTCTCTGGTTTAGAACTTTCCTGAGAAAGCCAGGTGAGGGGCCGGTGCTTCTGAAATTCAAGCCACAGAGGCTGGGCGAGCCGGCCGCGGGGGCCAGGGCAATGGGCAATGACCGCGAGTGACCTCTGCCCTCCCTCCCCCACCATGACCCCGGGCTTGGCTCCCCACCACCCACGCTTCACAGCATGGCTGCCACCGCCCCAAGACACTCCTTCGAATCCCGTCCGTCACCTCCGAAGCACCCGAAGCCTTGGAAGGGGTTGGGCGGATTCCTGTGTGACACCCGAGACCCTGGGAATCCGCTTTCACAGCGTGTCTCCCTCTCTTTGCTCCCCGTCCCTGCACCCCCTCTTCACTCCAGACGCTTGAAAGTCCCCCGAGGTCCCCATCGCTGAGCGCACCGTCCCGGCTGTGTTCCCCTTCCCACTCTGTCGCTAATGGACGGTTGCCTCCTCTTTCAGCCTCAATGCTTCTTCCTCCTGGAGGCTTTTTACAAACGCTCAAGGGTGAGGGTGGTGCTTAGTGGCCAGAGCAGAGGTGGACATGGAGGAAGAGGAGGGGAAGGGGGAGGGGAGGGGAGGAGGGGGCGGTGGAGGGGGTATCAGAGGCAGTGCCACCGCCTTAGGCACTGCACTGTTCTCCCTACGCACCGGGCCCAGCCTGCCATGCGCGCCCGAGCCCTGCTTCACCGCGGCCTACGCTTCTTCGAATCGCTCAGTGTTCCCGGTCAGTGTCTCCTGGTCCCGGCTGAGTAACAGTACGCCTCCCTATTTATTTGCCTTTTGCTTTTCTGTTCTAGCGATCCTATGGGTGCTTTAGTTTGCACAAACACATTAGGGGGTCCAGCCACAACATCTGCATTAATGCCCGCCTACCTTGAAGATCTATGGTGAACCATGTAAGAAGAGGAATAAATATGTTTTCTTTCAACGTAGTGCACAAAAGCCTCTTACTTTCCATATCCGAGAAAAAACATTTTCTATGACATTAAGTACCAGACTTGCTGTCCTTCAGATGGGAAACTTCTCGCTCATTTAAATAAGAATTGGATTGTGTTTTTCTGAAACTTCCTCACATTTTGGAAGGACGTGAAGGTCATTGTCTATCATCCATTAAAACAGCTAAGTTCAAGGTGTTTTGAATTTCTGGCCCAATTTGAGTATAATTTTCTTCATCTGATGGAAAGCCAGCCTTACGATATGAATAATTCTCTTTGACAGTCTCACGGTTTTAATCAGCAATTAAATCTTCATTAAGAATCTGTAACACCCTGATGGAGGATTTTACGTGGCTTCTGCTTAATGGAGGTCTACTCATTTTCACTCTCCTCAGTTTCTTAAAAATGTAATTGGAGTGCTCTGAGGACCTTATTTTTCTTTTAACTGTTAATTTTTCTTTTCTTTGGCATATCTGTTTTTATCTGGAACAAAACTATCCTCATTATTAATTATCTATGGATCAAAAAATAAAATGTGGTTCTATGGAAAGGGTATTTAGGTTTGAATATATTCGCATCAAAAATTAAATAGAATTCAAAATGTAAATTTAAATGTGTATTTCCAAAAGGAGAGAAACAGAGACGTGAGAGAGAAACAGGATGAGATGCCTCCAGTAGGCGCCCCCACCGGGATGAAACCTGCGACCCAGGGCGCCCAGTGGCCGGGAGGGCAGAGAAGCGTACAAAGGAGAGGGGAGAGGGGGCCTGGAGCCTTCCTTCCCAGAGACAGGGAGCAGGCTGCTGGGAGAGGCGGCGGCCGCGTGGGGCTCCGGAGTCAGCCACGGGGGAGGGCTGGCTAGTTGCCATATTGAGTCACAGCAACTCCTGGGCTGAACGCTGCTCCTCACCACACGCTCTCCGCGCCCGTCCTTGTGCGCTCCTCCTTCCCAGGTCCCTTTATAAAGGGCGGTGCATTCAAAGGAGGATCCTGGACCCGCCATCCCAGCTCAGCTCTTTCTCTTTCTCTCCTCTCTCGCCTTCTCCCCTCCTGCTCCCCGTAAATCAGAACCCTTCTTCAACCTACCGGACTGGGAATCACGGGATACAGAAAATATCGTGACCATTCTCTTCCACACAGCCCTGCTGAAAAAGCACCCTCTGTGCCCACAGCCAGTCCTCGTTCACCAGCGCGCCCTCAGCGGCCCCAGGCCCAGGCCCCTGTCCCGCTGTCCCCCAGGCCCGCTGTCCCCCCGGCCAAGGCCTGCTGTCCCGCTGTCCCCCAGGCCCGCTGTCCCCCCGGCCAAGGCCCGCTGTTCCCCAGGCCCAGGCCCCTGTCCCGCTGTCCCCCAGGCCCGCTGTCCCCCCGGCCAAGGCCCGCTGTTCCCTAGGCCCAGGCCCCTGTCCCGCTGTCCCCCAGGCCCAGGCCCGCTGTCCCGCTGTCCCCCAGGCCCAGGCCCGCTGTCCCCCCGGGCGCAGTGACCCCACTGCCCTCCCGGCCCCTCTCAGGGGCCAGATCCCTGCAGAATGGGGTGCAGTGCCTGGGCCTTCACTCCGGTACCGAGTGGATAACCCGGTCTTTGCACACCTCGCTCAGCTTCACGCAGCACTGAGCCAGGCTCGCTGTCGTCTCTCTATGGATCTGGGAGCAGACACGGAGCGGAAAGGCGACCACGCCGCCCTGGAGACTGTCCCGGCTCCAGGCCCAGCATTCTCCCGCGGCCTCTCGGCTGCCTCTGCTGTAGGAGAGACTCCATGCTTTTAGCTTTCCTTCAAGGAAACTAACCAAAAGGCAGAGCTATTTCTGAAATTCTGTTGACACTGAGACACTCAACGTGACCGCAGGGCGCGCCCGAGCTCCTCCGTGGAGGGAGGACCTACCTTCCTCCCCAGGAAGGCAGCCGGGAGCAAAGGTTACCGCGGCGGCATCTGTGAATCTGTGAATGATGCAGCTGTGATCTCTCAGAGCCTCTTCCCCTCCATGGAATTTGCGATGGCAGCTTCAGTTAGAGACTGAATCACCCAAACGCCTCCACCCTGTCCAGCACCCTTCGGGACTCCGGGGAGACCCTTTACTTTTCTGCCTCGTCAGACATTTGGCATCAGGAGTTGGAGTCCCCCTGAAACAAGTAGAAGTCTGTTTCTTTTTTTGTTTGTTTGTTTTTCTTTTGTTTTGTTTTAATATATTTTATTGATTCTTTACAGAGAGGAAGGGAGAGAGATAGAGAGTTAGAAGCATCGATGAGCGCAAAACATCGGTCAGCTGCCTCCTGCACACCTCCTACTGGGGGTGTGCCCGCAACCAAGGGACATGCCCTTGACTGGAATCGAACTTGGGACCCTTCAGTCCACAGGCCGATGCTCTATCCACTGAACCACACCAGTCAGGGTGTAGAAGTCTATTTCACAGGGAGTCATTCATTCAGCATTCCGTGGTTACTTTTTTGCTGTTGTTATTAATCCTCGCCTGAGGATATTTTCCCATTGATTTTTAGAGAGAGAGGGAAGACAGAGAGAGAGACACATCAATTGGCTGTCTCCTGCAAGGGCCCCCAACCAGGGCCCGGGCCACGGAAGAGCCTGCAGCCAAGTACACGCCCTTGACCAGAATGGAACCCGGGGCCCTTTGGTCCACAGGCCAACGCTCTATCCACTGCGCCTCACCGGCCAGGGCTCGTGATTACTTCATTCGCTTCCTCATTTAGTACGTTGTTAGTGAGACAGAATTCGAAGCTTAGAAATGCCGCCAATCACCACGCTGATGCCCAAATGGAATTCTTTCAAGAAAAGGGGGAGAATGGGACCCGTGCCTCTAGGGCCCGCCCAGTGTCCTGTGAAGCTGAGGACGTCGGGACCCCATTCGGGCAACGGCCCCGTCCCAGCTTCTCCAGGAGGAATGCACATGCAGCAAGAACGAAGTGCCGGAGCCTCGAGAAATTCCTGCTCCGCGGGTCCTCCCGGGCCTGGACGGACAGCTCCGGGGACAGGTACACGGAGGCCGCTCACCTCAGCCAGCCGCCTGTCTTCTCCTGGCGCCCCCGGGCCCTGGGCCTGAAAGGTACCCCAGTACCTGACACAAAGAGGACACGTGTGTGTCCAGACCGAAAGGCAGTTATTGTCTTGACTGGGGATGAGCTCCACCTGGGGTCATTCCGTTCACGGTTCCTCATCGTCAAACCGAGTCTCAACCGCGAGCCTGTGATTAGCGCGAAAGGCTGGTCACGCCACGGATTCTGGAATCAGCGCCTTTTCTTCCTGCTCCCGGAGGCCACGTCCCTCCCCTTTCAGACCCCTCTGCTCAGACTGCTGTCCTTCCTGCTCCCCTTTTCGATCTATCCGTGCAGACCCTTGGCTCAGCCGCACTGCACCCCCTCGCTTACCTGTGCTTCCACAGCCTCACTACGCGTTGGCTGACTTCGGTGTCCGACTGTGAACATACCCGCTGCGGAGTCAGCTAGTGCACTATCAGCAAATTCCTCCTCTCTTACAACGTTCCCACTGTGTCTGCGGGTAAGAGTCACTTGTCTTTTTCATCTCAGGTTTTTTTGATGTCTGCCTTCTTACACTCCCCGGAAATTTCTAGAACATCTCTCCAATCCATGTTTTATCCACTCTAAACTGTCACATGATTTAGAGTTCCATTTCTCCCCCATGTACGTCATTTCCGGAACCTTCTGGCCTGTCTAGACTGGTTGGTCTCAGGATCTGCTTTGCTCGAGTGGAAAATGGAAGGGACCCGGGTGCCCGCTTGACCCTAACGTTCTGGAACGTAAATCCCTTTCTGAGGACCAGGTAGACGCAGGCGTCTCTGTCTTTGGAAACCCAGACCCGTCTCCTAGGTCTGCGCTTGGAACCTCTTTGAAATGCAGCCAGCGGGGATCGCACCCGAAGCTTCTGGCACCTCGGGGCTCCATCTTGGGACCTTCTCAGACGGAAACAGCAGCGGCAGTTAGAGGGACATGAGCAGAGCAGGGCCGTGGGCCAGGCGCAGAAGGTCACTAGGGCAGAGAGCCCCGGGTGCCTAGCGACGCACCTCATCCCACACCCTCTTGCACGCTGGTTCGTGCACACCCCTCCATGCTACGCTAATTGGTATCTTCATTACAGGCACTTTCCCTCACCCCGTTTGCAGGTCTTCCCTCCTTTGTGACATTTATCCTGACACGTTTCCCAGATTCTCTTGCGACCTTCTCACTGTCCTCACGGTGCACTTCTGTTGGTCCAAGTCCTCTCTGAAGTGAAACGCTCTGAATCGGATCCAAGTGCTTTCGTGTTCCGATGAGGAGCCGGCTTTTCCGCTCAGCAGTGATGGAGACGTTCACTGAGAGTACAACAGGCAGATCTGCACCGTACAGGTCACTTTCCCAACACAACGGAGAGCGAGCCGGCGGGGGCCCAGCCAGTGCACGAGAGGGAAGGCTTGATGGTCACTGCATCGACGAGGAGGCGGGATGACGGGAACTCAACTCAAGGCCTTGGCACTGGAGACATCTCCTCTGTTCAGTGGACCCGAACCTACTCACTCTGAGGATCTTCGGTTACTTTCCACTTTTTTACAACAAAGGCCTAATTCATTCTTGGCATTCTTCCTATACATGCCCGGATCGTTTCTTTAATCTGAACATAGGGGTTTACCACCCAACAGGAGAAAGGGAGGCATGGAATGAAATTGCCCAAGGCCATGGGCGATGCCACCGGGGAGCTGATAGGTCTAATGTTTCTGATAAGATGCAATCACCCTGCTGCTATTCAACCCAGATGACGGCCACCTTGTTTCTGGAAGGGGAAGAAACCTCAAGACTGTAACAATTCTCCTCTGGGAAGAAGGGGTTCTTCCGGTCTACGTGAATCCTGGTCGCAGATTCTCAGCTTTGAGATACGCTGTGGGTCCTGCTCTGCCTGTTACAACAGGGGTCCCAAGGATAAAGAGGAAGCTTTCATTCTGCCTTTGTAGAGGGCAACACAAATTTGGCTCACACTCTCATGTCGGTATAGGTTTTAATTCATCTGCTTTTCCCCTCTCTCTTTGAGAAAGAGTCACTATGGTGCACATGTGCAAAGGATCCTGGGTAATCTGAATTCTATTGGAGAGCAATCGATGGTGGATTGCTTCCTTTCCCTCTCCCCTTCTTTCCCCAGGTCTTAGCAAGAGGCTATTTGGTATTCAGAGTAGGAAACTCCGAGGGACATACATTTTAAAGCACTAATTTCATTTCCTTAGACCTCGACCCCTTAGTTGTAGCGAGATTCACGCATGTATCCTCCTTGCTCTTTTAATAAACGCCTGTATTCTTAAAGGCGGACACACGGCAGCGTCAGAGAGTAATCGCCCCCTCTTTGCGGTGAAGTAGAATCACAGGATGATAAATGCCCCCCTGGGCGCAGAGCCCATCTGTTCCGCGTGTCTCTCTGCAGCAGCTGAGGAATCTGTCAAAACAGCCTCCTCCTTCGTGTGTGTCCAAGAACGGAGACCATTTACCAAACCCAACCACTGCCGTAAACCGGCAGCACTTCTGAGGTGACAACTGACTCCCGTCAACCAAAGACCAAAGCAAGGGAACACTGAGCCTCCCAGATGGCTGTCCTCCGAGGAGTATCTATGTCATAAAGGCCTGTGGTGGTCACGACCAACCACAAGACGCACCAGGAGGTACACCGATGGGTCCCGTGGCGGGCGGAACTTCCGGGTCCCACGGCGGCCACGGCAGGCGGGCCTTCTGGAGCGTCGCAGGGCGCCGGCAGCTTCCGTGGAGCATGCGAGGCTTCACCGGGCGGCCCACATGGCCCTGATGGCAGGTTAGGCCTAGGGGACCCTACACCTGCACGATTTAATCGTGCGCTGGGCCTCTAGTATCTTTCATAACAGTGATCGAGAGTAATGAAATGGTGTGGTTTGCCTGAATTCACTAGATACCATGGAGTTATAAACCTCTGATGTGACACGGGATTTCGTCTCTGACTGAAGCACTAAAACATGCAGCAGGGTTTAAAATGCAAGAACCTGGGTGAAGGAAGAAGAAGGAGTGAAGGGTTACCGGCCCCTGAAGATATAAAACCTTCCAAAGAGGCAACTGACTGAGCTCTCTGCCATCTCAGACGGGCAACCGGGGGACGTCGGTGCCACGTGACCAGCTGGCCTTCTTCCAGAACCTGTGAGGTTCTTGGTCAGTGGGCAGTGATCTCATTCTGTCACTCACTGACCATCCCTGTGCGACCTCCTGGTCCGGCCTCTGAAAGTCACCTCTTGGCTTTAAACAGCGTCATCCCTGCCTTCGTCAGGAGGAGGACAGCGATTGTAAGAAAATGGAAAACTCTTGAAGTCTGACCTCATGCCCTTGTGAATTTCTTAGAACAATTTTTCCTCATATTTTTATTGATGTCAGAGAGGAAGGGAGAGGGAGAGATAGAAACATCGATGATGAGAGAGAATCACTGATTGGATGCCTCCTGCACACCCCCCACTGGGGATCGAGCCCGCAGCCCAGGCATGTGCCCTTGACCAGAATCGAACCTGGGACCCTTCAGTCCGCAGGGCGATGTTCAATCCACTGAGCCAAACTGGCTAGGACTCTTAGGAGACTTTTATTGGAGAAATCCAATTGGGTGAAAAAGAAAAATGGAGTCACGAAACGGTGAGGTGTTGGGAAAAGGAAATGGAAGCGCTGATATTTTCTATGCCCTTAGCGCCATCCCAGCATTTACAGACCCCTGGCTTCAAAAACGGAGTCCTGCCCTGGCCAGTGTGGCTCAGTGGACAGAGCATCAGCCTGCGGACTGAAGGGTCCCAGGTTCGATTCCTGTCAAGGGCATGGACCTTGGTGGCGGGCACATCCCCAGTGGGGGGCGTGCAGGAGGCAGCTGATCAATGATTCTCTCGCATCGATGTTTCTATCTTGCTATCCTTCTCCCTTCCTCTCTGTAAAAATCAATAAAATATATTCAAAAACGGGGTCCTGTTAATTTCTCACGCTCATTGCTATGCCAGCCCTTCCCTGTCAATCATGGGTACTAGAGAAGGAACCTTGAAAGCTCTTTCTAATCAGCCTTCACAGCAATATTTTTGCAGACATTGATTTAATTCGTGCCCGCTCCCGTGTCCTCGGTCGCTGCGGGGTTTGTATTTGGGGCGGAAAGCGGGAAATCAGACACATTGCCGGCTCCTGCTCTCAGGGCCGCGCACCACCTGTGGTCTCAGCACTGCTTGCATTTGCTAGTCTGTCTTATCCCCACTCCCTGGGGCTCCGGATTCGTGGGTTCTCTCCCGGCACGCCTGCCTTAAAATGCATTGCGTATCTCATCTGTGAACTACTGCATAGTATTTCAACATTTATTCTGCTGTATTCTTACCATAAATGTGATAAAAATAAGCTTTGGAGATTCAGAAAATGAGGATTTAATGAAGGGAGAAAAATAAGGCAGGGAAAGAAAGAGAAAGAATTAACCTTGAGACGAAATGACCGTTAGCATCAGCGTGATGTGCTCAGACTGGTCCTGGTGCCAAAGGTATAAGAAGGCAGCCCGTTTCCCACATCTCTGACGCGCTCACGGCGCAGACCAAGCTAGCAAACTGACGATGGAGGGCGCTTCCCGCCTCTGACAGATCTAGCTAAATAAGGACCCGCACGTTCAGATCGAACAGTAAATCCCGGGTCCTAGGTGTTTCTCCCCTTCCCAAGCAGCACAGCCCCTTTCCAGACCGCCGCTACGGCCCGCCCCTCGGGGCTCACACACGCGTGTCCCCATCTAACACGGTCCAGCCAGCACATCGCAGTCCTATTCAGACTCCAAAGCAGTGGCCCCGGCCCACACCATGTGGTACGCTTCACACCTGTCAGGACGGATGCGAGGAGGAGGAGGAGGCAAGAGCCACTGAAGCAGGGCCGTCACGCGTGTCTGGTACCATTGTGGGCGGGTGCGGGGGGAGGGGCGTCTCCCGGTGGCCACACTCCTTTGCTTCACAGACACCTTTGTGGACAGAGGTGATGTCTGCGGAAGCCCAGGGCAGGGTCCCTCGTTCAGAGGACCGACGCCTGTTACGATGGCGGTGGGTGCGCCGTCTGCCAGGTTTCGCAGGCCCGCGTTACCGTAAGCGGTAATAATCCGACGGCAGGTGAGGAAAACGCAAAACACAACGGAGCTGGACACTTAGAGTCTGCCCAAAGGAAGGTGCTAAGCTGGGCGCAAAAGGAAACGGCGTGTTATTAAAAAGGAAAGATTAGAAATGGAGTCAACAGCTAAGGGATTCCAACCTTTTTAAAAAGGTTTGTTATTGATTTTGAGAGAGAGAGAGAGAGAGAGAAACATCGATGTGAGAGAGAGAGACACTGAGACATCGACTGGTTGCCTCCCACATGCTCCCCACCCCAACCCTGGGCACATGCCCCGACCCGGAAGCGAATCGGCAACCTCTGCATGCACCGGACAACGCCAAACCAACTGAGCCACCCTGGGCCAGGGTTCCACTTCCAGACTGCGGTCTGAAGCAATCCTAGCCACACCTGTTTCTGTCTCACCGAGGGCCTGTCTCCCACCGCATCCTTTTCCACGGCCCCTGGCAACCCCTGCCCCTCTTCAGAACCCGGTGACGCTCGCCATCGCTTTGTAAAATCCCCTTACGCCCTCAGCCCGGAGGAAACTGTTCTCTCTCGAGGACCACGACCCGGCGCCGCCCGACAGGGCGGATGCCAGTCGCCCCTCTGCTCCGCGTAACTCACCCCTCAGGAAGCTGCCACGGGGGCCCTGGCTCCCTGACAACAGCAGACAACGGCCCAGGTGCTGCTTTACTTCCCATCCCCGTAAACGAAGGCTCTGTTTAGAGAAGAAGAAAAATGTCGGTGCAGTTAAACGGCTGTCCAATAAATGAGCTGACCTGTCTCTATTAGCTTCCCTGCCCCTGGGAATCAGCCTCCGCGGCCGTCATTGAGCCACGCGTGCGGATTTGGCTCATGCGCTCATCCGCCACCCCCGCGGCTCATCCGCCCTCAGGCTTGGTCCTTGAACGTGGATTTCAAGCCGGCTCCCAACCCTGCCGTGCGGGACGGCTCACATCGCAGCACATCACAGGGGTGTTTCCGTGCATTATTGATTTCCTAGTGTCGGGTGCTACTTCATGCTGTTTAGGGAGTTTATTATTTGTAATCACGGCCAAGCCGCTCAAGGAGGTGGCCGCAAATCAACCCACTGCCTCTCCCACTGGCTGCGCGCTTCTTTACGGCCAGTTTGGGAGTTCACCAGATCACTCGGCATTCCTAACTGAATTCCCAAGCGCGCCCCCGACGGCCTCCTGCAATGGCAGGCTGGCTGCAAAGCCTCCGGGCGCCGCGGGAGTGCGCTGCGAAACGACAGGCACCAGGACCCTGTTCTCCAGGTGACACTCCGAGCAGACCTGAGGGCATGTCATGCTCCGTGTTCTAGAAGCGGGGAGAATAAAGTCTTGGGAATTCTCTCGAGCAACCAGCACGGGGTCAGGAGAGAGACGGCCCGATGACTTCTGTATGGCGGCCTTCCGAAAACACCCGCTCTCGCTGTCATTCCCGTAACAGGTGAGCACCACCGACGGGGACTTGCCTCCCTCATGCCTGGAGACACCCCCACCCAGTAACAGTGACTAATGTGTAGCAGACCCTCCACAGCATTTCGTGAGTAAATAAATCCCCTTCAAAAGATCTTTAAGCCTGGCCGGCGTGGCTCAGTGGTTGAGTGTCAACCTATGAACCAGGAGGTCACAGCTCGATTCCCGGTCAGGGCACATGCCCGAGTGGGGGGCTCGATCCCCAGTGGGGGGCGTGCAGGAGGCAGGCGATCCATGATTCTCTCTCATCACTGATGTTTCTCTTTCTCTCCCTCTCCCTTCCTCTCTGAAATCAATAAAAATATATTTTTCAAAATCCCTTTTGAAGTGGGACAAAGCCAATGTCAAGTAGCCTAGCACGTGAGGTGCTTTGGAGCCAGCCTCCAACTAACTGGACAGCAACGGGCTGGCTTTCAGAGCCTGAGACAGTGGGCCCAGGGCCAGTTTGCCAATGACTGGCTCTGCGATTTTACTTGGGTTAGAGAATTCCTCGAGCTCAGCTCCCCTGTTTATAGTCCATCAGCAGCAATACTCCTGGCGCCCGCGCTGCTGACTGCGTGGAATGAGCCCGTGGCCGGGAGGGTTCAGAGGCTGCCAGACAAAGAGAAGAGAAGGCGTTCCTTGGAAAGACCGCGGTGTTGGTTTAAGAAAGGAGAAATGAAGGCGCCACCCATAAATACCGCTGCACGGTCCCCTGGGAACCCAGGGGAGATTAGCGCCGAGCAGGAAAAAGTGTGTTCTGCCCTTACTCCTTTTCCCTTTCCCTTCGATTCTTTCTTTCCCGTTTTCTTCATTCACGGTAATAGACTTCCCGCACGCGTGTGGCCGGATGCGATGCTCACCGCTGGGAAAACTGCCCCGGGACCCCACGCAGGCAGCTCTTCCCTCCCCTTCCTCACTGATGTCACTTTCTACTTAGGCCTCGAGAAATATGTCGCAGCAGGTTCTGCTGACCGCGGGCTTTCCAGGAGCCGCGTGGCCGTCGGCAGGTCCCCTACGGCCACCCAGGGGCCCCGGCTGCCAGCGATGACAGATGGGCCCTCCCTGGGTGTCTGTGTCTCTTTTCTTGCCCAATGTCTGTTCCTGGCGAGGAGGCGTGGTGGTAGGAGATTTCTTGATTTATCGTGTGCTTCCTCTTACAATTCTTTTATTTCTGACGCTCGCTGGTGGTGCAGAAATATATCGTGTCATTGAGACATCAATATCTGAAATTTTGAAAGTCAACAGTCTGCCAGCAGCGAGAGAGAACAAGCAATTAGGAGGGAAACGGGCGCCTTTGCTGCGCTTCGATATTTCAGTAATAAGGGAGTGCAGTAATTCCTTCAATCTGTTCCCTCCAGTGGTAGACGCCACGTGGTGTTTCCGGGAACACGGGACAGCCACACGCACAGAGCTGTCGGACACGAGTCTTCTCCCCGCTAGGACGCTCGGAGATGAACGAAGACTCCTTCAGCCCCAGCGCGCTGTTTGGAAATGCTGCCCGACTTTTAGAAAAACGGGCCGGTACAGGAGCGCTTACGAAGGGGGGCTGAGGCGATGCACGTGGCAACGCGTGGACGCTGACTGGCCTGGGAAGTCAGGGCGAGCTCTGCATGCTCTGCGCCCATGCATTTACCACACACGCTCCGGGCATCCCTCCTCTTTGAGAAATACATCTTTTATCCTCCCGGGGCCATCCAAGCCTGTGAGCTGGTCCTCTGCCATCCCACCTGAGGTGACAGTCACCTCCTGGGGCTCGGCGTTAACTACCCACGTCCATCCCCGGAGACGCCCCCGGCCACACCTCGCACTCCCATCGAGCTGGTCCCTGCTGCCACCGCCTAACCGGCTCTCACCTGCCCCTCCGACACTGCCAGTGAATGCGGAGCCCATGTGGACGTGAGGGGGTGGTGAGGTGGGGGCAGGGGCCAGAACCAAATCGAAAGCACCTTGTAGCCTAACCGTTTTACTAACGCTTGGAAATAACTCAATCTGACATACAGGAGCCGCTGGCATTGGTATCGACTTCAGGCGTGTGTTTTCTGGCGCCTCCAGAGAGAACATCGTGTGAACTGTGAGCCTTCTCAGAGCAGCCAGATGCTGCATCCCCATGAGATTCTGCGGGTCAGTAAGTACCCCAGGCCCCAGACCCGGGGAGCGTCTGGTGGAATGGAAACGCTACCCCTTCTTACCACAGAGCAGAAGGCAGCTGGCTGGCTTTCCCTTCAAAAGAAAGCAAAATACTATTGTATTCGTCAAATAGCAACATATCAATATATCTATGAGATATATTGAGAGAGAGAGAGAGAGAGGAGAAAAAGGAGGAGGAGAAAAAGGAGGAGGAGAAAGGCAAGGACAGAGAAGGTGGATGTATGGAATGACATGCAGGGGTGGACAAAAGTAAGCTTACAGTTGTAAGTACGCGGAGCACAGAGTTTATTCTTATTTTATTATTTATTCACTAGAGGCCCGATGCACGAAATTCGAGCATTCAGGGGGGGTCCTTCAGCCCAGCCTGCACCCTCTCACAGTCCGGGAGCCCCGCGATTGATCGCCCCACAGAGGGAGGCCCCGCCCACCGCTGCCAGCCAGGTAGCCTGGGCCTCCCTCTGCGAGGCGATCATGGAGCAATGGCAGGGCCCCCCCGACCAATCGCATCGCACCCACCTTGGAGGCAGCCAGGACCCAGGAGAGACCTAGAGGCCAGCAGTTCAGCCTGCTCTCCAGTCCCCGCCTACCCGAGCCTGCTGCGTGTGCAGCCTGGCGTTCAGTCATCCATTCAGCTGTTTTGTACATTACGGACCCTGGCTCTTTATATATTAGGATTATTAAAGTACCTGTTTGCATTACATCTGTAAGCCCACTTTAACTTTACCCACCCCTGTGTTTGGGGATGTGCAAATAGCAAGTGTACCCTTTCCATTACACCGATTTCCATTTCAAAAGGCCACAATGACAAGAAGGCTGACATCTGGACCACTTAGAAAATGTTCCAGCACCTCCGGACTCTAATTCTGCCTTATGTCCTTTGGAAATTGTAAAATCAAAAGGCAGAAGCAGCATTTATTCATGTAAAAAGCTACCTAAGACATTATGATATGGATTTAGAATAGATGCTAGATAAATATTGTGTTCACTAAGAATCATTTTACTTAATTACGAATTTGTATTTTACCATCCACTTTTAATTAACAGCTGCTCCAAAATCAATAGAGAAGGAGGAATGATTATTGAATGGAGGAGAAGAACGAGAGATGCAAGGATGCTAATATTGCGTAGAGCAATGGTCGGCAAACTCATTAGTCAACAGAGCCAAATATCAACAGCACAACGATTGAAATTTCTTTTGAGAGCTGAAAACCGACTTCTGCGCATGGGCCATGAAGTTTCAATCGCACTGTACGTGCGTGCCCGCCCGTGGTGTTTTGTGGAAGAGCCACGCTCAAGGGGCCAAAGAGCCGCGGTTTGCCGACCACTGGCATACAGGGTGTGACAGACCTTCCGAGCCCACCGTGCTCTCTGTAGGTGCACAGGTACCTTCCATGTGAAGGGGAACGGTGTCCCACAAGGGCTTCCTGTGTTAGACGCCCGAGAAAATGGACCGGCCGAGGATGCATGAAGAGGGGTCATCTCTGCACGTGAGGGATGGCCGTTCGTTGTGAAGAAAATGTGTGCTATTTGCAGCATGGCAGTGCCTGTGTCCCAGGGATGAAACATCCCGCCCAGTCACCATGAAAAGCACACCAGAGACTCATCCTGAGGACGGCCACGGCAACAGGGGCTAAAGGGCAGCCAGCCCGCAGGACCAGGAGGATGACGCTCGGCCCCTGCGGTGTGGTGGCCATCGCATGACCCCAGCTGTCCCAGTCGACCTCATAAAAGTACCCAGTTCTCTGAGAAAGACACCCCCCTCCCCCATCGGGACATTCAGGCGGCATCAATGCGAATCGCCTTGGAAACGTCTAGTTCCACTTCCGTGATCTCAGGAGTAACAAAACCAAACAAGGCACACGCGCGGGAAGGAGACCACGAGGCGTACCAGGAATCATGCCCAACAAGCGTATTTTCTGTCGAAAGCAGGATTGGAGCTGTTTGTCAAGATCAGCACCACCAGCTCTGCCGAGGGTTACTGCCTCCTCCTGCCCCGCCCTGCCCCAGGCAAACACTGATCATTTCAGAGAAGCAGAGAGAACTCGGTAATTCACCTACGCCGTGAAGACCTGGGGTCTACTGGAAGCACTACATTTTATTCCTGAATTTTTATGTCACTGTCTTTTTTTTTTTTTTTTTTTTTTTTTTTGCTATACCTTGGAAGTTTCCATTTTAGGGGACACTCACCACAGCAACGCAGCAGGTGATCTACAGCGGGTTTGACTCGGTGATAGAGGATGTGGTTGAGGGAGATACACTTGGAGACGTGTCCATAAAATAAGATCGCCTTTGGCTCCTTCGCTCTCTATCTCTGATATCAAGGAAGTCAGTTCTGCTGTATTTTATTATTCCACATCCTCCCGGCCTGTCACATTTTATAGTGTTAACGGTAATTCATGGAGAGGTTCCCGCAGAACTCTTGTCGCTCCCTGAAAGGCACGTCCTGTTTCTCACCCACATAGGCAGGCTGGTGAAACTGACATGGTGACCAGCAAATTAAATCTTCGCTGTGATAGTTCTGTTTACCCTTCATGCCTTATTAAAACAGTTCCCAGCTTCTTAGGGGACCAGAAGTAGCGTGATGCGAATACATTTGTACCCATCATGTTAAATAACTGTGATGGAAATGCAAAACAAAATTGTTATAATTTGAGCTTGGCAAGTTTTAAACACAAGACGCAGTTTCCACAAGAAATAAAGAACTGCTTAACTGGTGTTGCTCAGTGTTTGAACCGAGAGGTCACTGGTTCGATTCCTGTCAGGGCACAGGCCCAGGTTGCGGGCTCGATCCCCAGTAGGGGGCGTGCAGGAGGCAGCCGATTCATGATTCTCTCTCATCACGGATTTTTCTCTCTCTCTCCCTCTTCCTTCCTCTCTGAAATTAATAAAAACTTATTTTAAAAAAAAGAAATTAAGCTGTTTTCTAGACCCTGAATTAAAATCTTCCTGATAGGGTAGCTGTAAGAAAGTACGGTTATAACGAATTATAGGGTGGGAGCTGCGTGGACCACTGTTCCCAGGTTGTCCTGGAATTGCCCACACGGTGGCTTGGATGCAGCCTGAAGGACACGTGACCTCACACAGGAACTCGCAGCGACTGAGCTGGAAGGAGCCTCCTGCGTCTGCATCATTCAAGAGTCCGTTAACCTGAGTCCCAGGCCCAGGAACGGGACGCAGACCAGGACGCTTCTGTGTTGTGACTGTGATTGCTGGGTGTGTGCGTGCGTTCCTAATGTCCATGATGGCTTCGAGAAAGAGAAATGGTTTGATGCATTATACATCCTTTCTGTAGCACCAAGTCAAAGCTCTGTGTGTGTGTGTGTGTGTGTGTGTGTGTGTGTGTGTGTGTCTTCATGCCTGAAAGAAGCCGTGTATAATTATTGAGCCAGTCTTTCACTAGGAAAAAATGGAAGGACTTTCCCAGGAAACAATAATCATTGATGATGGCTTCATAATGGCTCCGTTATTTTTTTACGAGGAAATAGGTTTAAATTTAAAAAGAGGGAGAAAGTAGATGTTTCCATTAGAAACAATAATACAAGTTCACGAACATCCCTAAGATTGTCTTGCTTCAGATGACAGATACCAGTCAATGTAGCGAAAAAGAGTGGGAAGACCCCATCCCGAGACTCTGCATGCTCTAGATGTGGAATCCAAGTGTCAGAAAGACGCGATGACCCACGTCCCGTGATGAGGGTGAACCGAGACCAGAATCCCAGGGCTCGGGGTGCTGCACTCCCCACCGACCCTGAAGCGAAGCAGGAAGTTAGGGAGATGTGTCACAGGGTTTTCTGAGACAGCGTGGACACAGTGAGAGTTGAGTTTGGTGATTTCTGTTAACATCGTAACTGTGTCACTTCACGCCCATCCATGCCTGCCCCCGGGCGTGCCTCCTAGCATGTGCGGTCCACCCAGCTCGGTGTAGAGAGGAGAAGCCTGACTCGCAAAGAGTGTGTCCTTCCCCAGCTGAAGGAACAGCTGCTCCTGCCAGCGACACACGTGTCCCTGTCCATTTCATTCCTGTCTACGAGTCAGGGTTCTTCCCCGCGTCGTGTGATTGAAACACCTTGGCTTAATCATCTCTGGTCAATTTCTTTTAAATAATGGTCTGTATGTTGGTACATCCTTTATGCCTTCCATTAGAACTTGTGAGTGAAGAAAGTGATACCCCTGCCGTTAATTTTCAATGACAAATGTTTGCTTAAGTGACAACCAGAGAGAGAGACTGGCCCCCTGTCCCCGAAGGCTTACTGTTCTCTCCAGAAAGCAGAGAGCTGACAGAACCAATGTCACTGTTCACACAGCATCCTCGGAGCAGGCGCTGTCTCCGAGGAATGGCTGCGCAGAGCAGTTTGTTTTGGAGTTCTAATGGTTCGATTATAACAGCCATTTCTAAAACGGATCACCGTCATTACCGCTCAAGGTACGGCATAAATTGCAGGCTGTGATGGCTCCCAGACTTTCCTGAGACAATAATCCGTCCACGGCGTATCTGAGCGTTCTGCTGACAGAGTAAACCGGAGGGAAGAGCATCACAAACCTGAAACGGACGATGGAACGAGAGAAAGACTCCCGAAAGAACAGACACTCCCGTTCACGCCAAGTGAACTTTAAACTGGAGCAGAACGAAGGGTGAGGGACGGAACGCTCGCCGAACACGCACACTCTGTGCCAGCTCCCGCCCTGGGCCTTGGGGGTGTAGTGTAAGATGACTTTAACGTTGCTCAGGAGGATCCGTTTTAAATGTGGTTAGGACGATGGAATGCTCACTAACGAATTATTTACAGCCTCGGTTTAAAACATACATTAAAAATGGATTGCTCGCCAGCCCGTGTGGCTCAGTGGTTGAGCGTCGATCCATGAACCAAGAGATTACCGGTTCGATTCCGGGTCAAGGCACCTGCCTGGGCTGCACGCTCCAGCCCCAGTAGGAGGCACGCAGGAGGCGGCCGGTCAGTGATGTTTCTCTCGCACGGATGTTTCTATCTCTCGCTCCCTTTCACTCCCTCTCTCTCTCTAAAGATCAATAAAAACATATTTTTTAAAGTGGATTTTTATTTGGTTGAATCAAGAGTGAAGTTTTCATAATTTTTGTCCAGATATCCAGTCCCTCTCCCCCGTCTCTTCGGTTGGCTGTGCCCAAGTCACCAGTGAACTGTGAATAAAACCCACAAAATACAGCTCTGTTCTACTCCTTCAACCACACAACCAAGAATATCAAAACCAGAAGAAGCGTATGAAGCCCCCTATGCCTCAGACCTACTTCGGGCAGCGCGGAGACTGGAAGACGGGTCTCCTGAATGTTGAACAGAGACTATTCCGTCACGCTGCCTCCTGGCCGAGACTCCTAAATGCTCTCCCGTCCTCTCCCTGGACTTGTGGCCATCTCCCCAAACAAGTGCATGAGATCTAGTTAGAATCGGCCAGCAAACACAGCCGGAAACAGGAAATAATGTGAAAAGGAACATCAACTTCTTTCAGCCGAATCCACAAAAGTCCAGGGAATTTAGTATCTAAAACAGGAATGGCAAATTCCTGGAAGCGTTATCCCATTACGTTGTAAGCCAGCGTTTTATAAAATTAATCATCGTTACGTCATTGGTTCACATCCCGGCCTTGTGTGTCCAGGCCAGAGGAAGCCCCTGGTGTTCTGAAGTCAGATTGACCAAATGCGCCCCCTGCCTGTTGTGCAAAGCATCCCGTTTCTGCCGCAAACACTGCGGGACACAGATCTCTGCGGCCTAAAGCGGCCATCTTTACTGAAGGATCCGAGCTGGGCAGCCCACCCACACAGCAGAGGCGAACAGAGGGCTGGGACCCAGTCTGCACCCGGAAGCCCACAGTTGATGATGAAGGAAGCGTCCTTGGGTAGGACTGTGCCGATGCGGAGTCTACACTGTCTTCCTGCGACTCTCAGCACCTCACCCCCTCAGCCCCTCCCTTGCCCCCCCCCACACACACACACACAGAAGAGTAGCCACCTGCTCAACAGCACATCTTTTTAAAAATGTTTTTATTGATATTTTTCAGAGAGAGATGCGGGGAGAGGGATAGAGGGAAACATCAACGAGAGAGGAACGTCATCAATTGGCTGCCTCCTGCACGCCCCCTACTGGGGATCAGTCCCATGTGCGCTGCCTAGGAATCGAACCAGCGACCTCTTGGTTCCTGGGTCCATGCTCAACCCTGAGCCACTGGGGCCCAGAGCATAGCACATTTTTAATTACCTTCCTCTCCTGTCTCTTTTCTCAACCCCCTACTGAGGTGTCTTTAGATCACCTTAGGAATAAACCCGTGGCACGCAACTCCTTGTCAAAGGGGCTGGTTGTTGGCTAAGATAATATAGCTTGAAAACCAGCACGTGTGCCCACAAACACGCGACCACCACCACACCTCATCCTGCTAGTTCTCCGAGACCCTTTCCCTCCTGCCCCCCTGGCGCCCCGAAGGCAGAAGCCAGGAGAGCTGAGGTCCTCCCTTCCTCACAGCCTCAGCTCTGGGCCTGCTGCCCGGGAAGCGACGGTGATGGACGGCCACACCCCTCCCTGTATGCAGTCTACACCTAGAGGCCCGGGGTGCCACCTCCGGGTGCCAGCCCTGGCATCCCCGCTGGCAGAAGCAAGGCAAGGCCTGGCCTCCGCAGGCACCAGTGATCCCGTGGTGCCTGTAACAGCTGGGAATTTCCAAAGAGGTTCATCGGGGGTCCCCCACCCTGTACTTCCTGCGTAGCTAGGGAAACCCACGTGAGTGAACTTTCTCACAGCGAGTCATTCGCCTCTAACTATTGTTATGCTTCCTGCCCCCGCTTGTCAAGGTGCGGAAACAGAAATAACTTCTGGCCCAGGGATGAGGTGGCGGGCCCGCGAGCTCAGCGGCAGGCATCATCTGACAGGGAAACGGGCAGCGGGACACAGGTCCAGGCAGGTGAGGTGGGGAGCCACACCTGAGGGGCGGGGCTCCCATCCACAAGCCTGCTGCTCTCAAACCAGTGGCCGCAGCCTGGCTCTGGGCTCTCCCTGTCAGTCCCCCTTCCAAGAGGTCTCCGCTGTCCACGCAAACGAAATGAGCTTTCCCGGTGTGTTCTTTCGCATTCCGCACCCTCCCCGTTCCTCTGGCGCCCACGCTTCCTGAGATTTGCAGACTGGGGGTGTTTCCTTGCCGGCCTGCCCACTGCTTCTTCCCCCTGAAAGCAGCAGCCTCGCGAGGACTGGACCCACGCGCGTGTCTCTCTTGGTATCGGGGAGTTAGAAGGCCAGGCGGTTAGGGGTGGGACTTCAGGAGGTGCGGCTGACCCCTGCTGCCTGAGTAGAAACCAGTTCCTCAGCCACACCCCGTCCCACGCGAAACCGCAAAGACAAAAGGCCTGGAGACACACCGGGCGGGCAGCGGGTGGACACTGAAGCTGAAATGTATGGACGCTGCGGGGACGGCAATCTTCGAACCTACCAACGGGAAGTTCGAGGGCACACATCCACCCCTAGACCCGGCAGCCCGCGGCCGCCGCCTGAGACCCTTCTCTGCTGCAGAGAGCTGCGGTGCTGTGCCTTCTCTAATAAAACTCTGCCTTCGCTCATCTCTTCATCCCGGAACTCATTCTTCAGTTTCGAGAGACAACGAACTGGGTCCCAAGCAGAGATGTTGGCATCGTTATCGTATTCCGCAGGGTGGGGCAGGGTCCGTAAGAGCCTCCCACTTGCCGAGGCTCAGAGAGGACCGGGCCGGACCAAGGTCACGGTGCTAGCAAGTGGCAGGTTGAACCTAAATCTCGGGTATCCGATTCCTGACACTCCGCAAGGTACACAGGTGACACACCTGGAGAGAATTACACGCCATGACTGGGCACGTAACAGGCAGGACCCAGGCTGCCCTCGAGGAAGGAAGGAAGGACCCTACCCACGCCCCTCCTTTCCCTTCCCCTGCCTGGCCCACTGCTGGCCAAACCCTCCACCTGGGCTCCTCTCAGAGGCCGCCACCCCTGCAGGGGGTGAATGTCCCGGGTCAGTCCTCATCCCTCCGTTCCTGGTCCCAGCACAAGTCCTTCTTCTGAAAGCTGACACCCTGTTTAAAATGCAATCACTTCACCCCTCCAGATTCTCTCGCCCTGCCCCCTCAAGCTCCTTATGGCTTTTCCTCAGTTACCATGGAGATAGATGAGTTGTTAGCAATCACCATTGGGGGACCAAGGGATATACAAGAAGAGGTGGGAATTACCTGGGACACTCTGTGCAATTAGCAGCTAATGAATCCATCCTGGAAACAGACCGCCTGCAACCCCATTAGCCCAGAGAGGCAGTGCTCGGCCTCCTGCAATGTGGAGGGGTAACGGCCAGGGACCGGGGACCGGAGAGAGGCTTCTGGGAGGCAAAGTCCACTGGCCTGGCACTCTGCTCACCAGGGAGCGTTTCCTGTGTCAATGAGGGAGAGTGTTTTCCTCCGGAAGGGACTGCATTCGCGTCAGAAAGGCATGCCCCAGGCTCCTTTGTGCAGAGGGGCGGGGTCTGAGTAAGATGGTAAGATTTCACGTGGGGTGCCTGGGTGGGATGTGTCCGTCTCTCCACTGCCATGACCACTTACAGGACTTGTTTTAAAATCTGTTTTTTTAATATTTGTATTGGTTTTGGAGAGGAAGGGAGAGAGAGAGAAACATCAGTAATGAAAGAGAATCGTGGATCGGCTGCCTTCTGCTCGCCCCACGCTGGGGATCGAGCCCACAACCCGGGCCTGTGCCCCGACCGGGAATCGAACCGTGACCTCCTGGTTCATAGGTCGACGCTCACCCACTGCGCCCCCGGCAGGGCTACAGGACTTCTCCTTCGCTCCAGCTGGGCAGGGTCCATAAGAGCCTCCCACTTGCCGAGGCTCAGAGAGGACAGGGCCAGACCAAGGTCACGGTGCTAGCAAGTGGCAGGTTGAACCTAAATCTCAGGTATCCGAGTCCTGACACCCCGCAAGGTACCCCTGACCGGTGACACACTGGAGAGAATTACGCGCCATGACGGACTAGCCACCTCGACGGAAAAGGAACGAAAACATCCGGGCCCCTCACACAGAACGCGGAAATTAGAGCAAAGCCCGCGGCCAAAGAGGGACACCGAATCTGATCACCCTCTGTTCTCATTTCAAAACAAGCACAGGCATCCCTCATTCCCCGTGTTTCCTCGGCTGTTTCCCCAAAGGGCGACCCGACCTTGAGACTCAGCTCCAAGTGTGGTCGTGTCCCACGAAAGCATGCTTCTTTGGACAGAACTGGCATGGCCCTGGCAGGGTGTGGGGTCAGTTTCATATCCTGACGGTCCCGGGCCCTCCTTTCCGATCTGGCTAGTGTGGTCCCAGCCAGGCGCGCACAGGTGTCCTCTGACCGTGCTGGGGCCGGACACGCCGTGTCTGCTGTGCTCCGGCCTGCGGCCTCTGGCAGTGAGCAGCACGGGGGTATCATCGCTGGGCTGTCCCCGACAAGGGCAGCATGGGGTTGGCCCGGCAAATGCCTCCTCCGCCATCCCTCACTCACCGGGGTCATTCCGAGCCACGTTCTAGAGAATCCCAGTGACATTTAGCATCAGTGGCCTTACACAGTAACAGCTCAACTACTCAGCCTGGGCTTGGTGTTTCTGGCCATCTTCTTCCGTTCTTCTCAGACCACCCACTTCTCGCCCATGGGTTTACTTTCCAAAATAAGCCACCGCATGCGGCTGCCTGCGCCCACTCTGTTCCCGAAGGACCCGAGCTGAGACGGGGGCTCTCGCGTGTACACGTAGGAGGTGTCTCAGTCAGGTTATTCAGAGGAACAGAGCTGACGGGAGGGGCAGGAGGGAGGGGAAGGACGCTCCCAGTGTCAGAATGATAGCCTCAGACACTCAGGCAAAACCTGAACTGCCCTGGCCGGGTGGCTCAGTGGGTTGGAGTGTCGCCCCAGGCACCGAAGGTTTGCAGGTTCAGTTCCTGGTCAGGGGGCATATGGGAGACAACCAATGGGTGCTTCTCTCTCACACGGATGTTTCTCTCTCGCCCTGCCTCTCTCTCTAAAAATCAATAAAAACAAACCTGGGGGTGACGGTTAAAGAAACAAAGACCCGGCGCTGTCCCGGTGCTTCCCTCACTTCCTTCTCCCTCTGAAAGGTCGTTCTCATGTGCATCCCCTACTTTGCCGCGTCTCTCTCTGATGACCAGGCAGTGATCCCGGGTGCCTCCCCTTTCCGGCAAGAGTCTGGGTGGCGCAGGAGCGGCCAGGTGTCGGCCAGGTGTCGGCCAGGTGAAGGAGCCGGCGCTGCGCACACACAGCTTGGCGCAGGAAGCACCTGCGGGCTAACCACGAAGGAAATGTTGATCGGAGCCGCCAGAGAGACAGACGGACAGCAGTGCACTCAGGAGGAAGGGGCGGAAGCAACCACTCTTCTCACCCAGGGGTGACGTGTACGACAGAAATCCTAAAAGGGGTCATGTCCCTTCACACCTCTTGGGAATGATTTGAGCAGAGCCAACGGCAAAGAGCGTGCGTTTTTCTCCCCATAAGGCTTAAGTGGAGATCTTAATGACTTCTTTAATTGTGGAGATCTTAATGACTTCTTTAATTTCCACAATTCAACCTGGGAGCAGATCTTGTCACATTCCCCTTCACAGCACCGTTAGTGCCCGGAAACACATTCCCTGGGTGTCACTAATGTGTTTAACGCATTCAGACTCGAGAACAGAAGTGAGAAACTGGGAATGCTCTACTACACTGAAGAACTCCACCGTGCATTACCTTCCAGACGCATGAAGATACGTTTTTATTAGCGTTTACAATTACTTTATTGAACAATGACTGAGATACAAAAAGTTATACATAGTGTTAATGTATAATACTGGATAAGTCTGAAGATAAGTATACATCCATGAAACCATCATCACAATCTATGCCATAAACCTAACCATCACCTCCAAAAGATTCCTCCCACCCACTTTATCTATTACTAGAGGCCTGGTGCATGAAATTCATGCAAGAGTAGGCCTTCCTTTCCCCAGCTGCCAGCACCAGCATCCCTCTGGCACCCGGGTCCCAGGCTGGCTTCCCTCTGGCTGCCCCCAGGAACCTAGAACCTGGGATTCCCTCTGGCCCCGGCTTCGTCTGGAAGGACATCCGGAAGGATGCCTGGTCTAATTAGCATATTACCCTTTTATTATTATAGATTATTGTGTGTGTTTGTGATAAGGTTGGTGAACATGAGATCTACCCTCTTGGCACATGTTTAAGTATACAATACAGTATTATCTGCTACAGGGACCGTGCTGTACCTTAGATCTCTAGGACTTATCCATCTTGCATGACCAAAACTATACTCTTTGACTAACATCTCTTCCTTCTTCCCCCAGGCTGGTTAATAGCCCATTGCATGTATGCACTTTTTTTATTCACTCATTAGCTGCTGGGCATTTAGGTTGTTTCTGTGTTGTGGCTACTGTGAATGATGCTGCGATGAGCATGGGAGAGCAGATATATTAGTATCTTTGAGGTCCCTTAGCAGCCTAAAGCAGTGGTCACCAACCAGTCATCTGTGGACCACTGGTGGCCCGTGAAGTCCAAAAGGTTGGCGACCGCTGGCCTAGAGGAAAATTTAAGATACCAATCTGTTTAGGCCACTCCCCTGCTTAACTACCTTCAAGGAATAAGTCAACATGTTACACTCTCATACTCAATTACCAAATCCTTACATGATCCATTGCTCCCACACAGCCTGTACCCTGACGATTTTCCAATCACCCACTATCTGGCTTTCTGTCTATGATTCAGCACATATACCGGTAGATGTAAAACTATCTACACTAATAAAAGAGAAATATGCAAATTGACTGTACCTCCACGACGCCCATCAGCCAACCAGGAGTATGTAAATTAACCCAATAAATATGGTGGGTTAATTTGCATACACAGGTGCGGAGCGGCCGGGCGGGATGGAACGCCTGCTATAAGGGGGATGGTGGGGGCGGAGGGAGCTACAGGAGCGGTGCTCCGGCCGGGAACAAAGACTCACAGGCTCCCGGGTGGCTGGGAGTGAAGCCAGGGGAAGGAAGGCCTATTCTTGTATGAATCTTCGTGCAACAGGCCTCTAGTATACCTATAATTCCAGTTTGAGGGTCATGCTGTATTTGCTAAATCTGGAAACCCTAAACCAGAAGATTCAGAGGATAAGGATTGGACTAAGGTCCTAGACAGGCCTTCAAGTCAGATTAACTGAGCCACACATTTCCTCCCAATGCTCTTTGGACTGCGACATGGGGAGCATCCCTGCGACTCACACTTGGGCCCATGCAGGTCACCAGGGCACATGCAGGTCACCTGGTCCCACGCAGGTCACCGGGACACACGCAGGTCACCCGGGCCCATGCAGGTCACCACGGCACACGGAGGTCACCAGGGCACACGCAGGTCACCAGGGCACACACAGGTCACCTGGGCCCATGCAGGTCACCAGGGCACATGCAGGTCACCAGGGCACACACAGGTGTCAGGTCCCAGTCACACTCTATAACAGAGCATTCATGTTGGGACACACAGGGTGGGGCAAAGGTAGCTTTACAGCTGCGAGACTCAGAACATATTCTTGTATTATCCTTTATTCATTAATGCACTCTTCTCCATATGAGCAACCGGAAACCTACCGGTACCCCACCCTGTATGTCCATCCGCAGGTTGCTGTCAGGAGTTACTGCACGTGGCTGCAGCCAAGGAGAAGCAGGCAAGCCCAGAGGAAGGAATGGATTTTATTGGATGTTGCCCCATTTGTTGTTTCTTAAAGGGAGTGAGTTTCCTTTTCAAATTGGAAATCTAACGCCTCTATAAAACTGCCGTGGTCGCTCCAATTGTAGAGTTTGTAACCCAATGGGGCCCCAAGTCCATCTGCAAAAGGTAATCCCCCGCCACACGGTGGGGTTTCCCAGCCACCTCTGGGTTAGGACTCAGCCCCTTCGGTAAAGAGAGCCTATTACAGAGTTGCACTGACAGCTAATGATGGGGATGCATTTTAATCTCACAGAACGCCTGGTGTCGGGAGTTCACCCCAGGGATTTAAATTATATCCATTTCTTAATGGATCACTGATGTTTCTTTTTTTTCTCCATTTCCTATTGGAATGTAAAAATAGTCCACATTTGGCTTTTACACTATCTCCTTTTAGCTGCTTGTCCCCACAGGATGACTTCTCACGATACAGTTATCAGGTAAGACCCATTAACAATGGGCTGAAGTGATTGGACTCCTGGGTGTTTGAGCAGATACGCAGCAGTAACACTGAAAAGGGGAGGGAGAAGGACTTGGCCTTGGGGACAGCGTGGTAACATGGTGCTTTGTCCCCTCTGGTCATGCGACCACCCAGGGAGACACGTATGAGAACTCGAGGCCCAGTGGGGAGACAGGAGGACTCACAGCACAGGGCTTCTCGGGCCATTAGTTGTGGTCACAGCAAAAATGGAGGGAAGACGAAGATTGTAAATGAATTCATTTAGCTATGGCCTACCTATGGAGAGAAAGAGAGAGAGAGAGAGAGAGAGAGAGAGAGAGACCCTTCAACTATCTGTGGACAGCTCCTGGTTGCCAGCCTGGAGTCTTGAGGTCTCTCTCTGAACCCCAGACCACTCACCAGGGAAATATTTCCGTCCTCGTGGTTTGCATGGGGCGCTAGAAGCAGTATCTAGTGTCCCTGACTAAAATTTGCTCCGGACTTTGCCAGGTCAAAGTGATTACAGAGAACGAGGGGCCTCGGAACAGGGCATGAGGGAGCCCAGCTGCCTGGAAGCCAAAGTGTATCAGGCAATCACACCTCCCAGGTGCGGGTGCACCCAGAGGGGGTGCTGGCTGCAGACAATTATTTCTCCCTCTTTTGACGTCTGTCTCCTCTCCCAGGAAAATGCCCTGCTGAGCTCGCCAGCTGGCTTTCAGGTGGTCCTGTTCAGCAGAAACATAAATAAACCAACGAAGCAGTAAACAGGGACAGCCTGTCCATCCCCCACCGAGAACCCAGTGTCCGAGCAGCCGTCTGCAGGACCCCATCCCCCTCCCCCCGCCCCCCGCCCCATCGCTGGGATCCTCGCCACAGCTCTCCCACCAAGGGTGCCGTGAAACGTTAAATAAACGGACGGGAACATCTGTATCCCTTACTGGCATGGCGGCTGGTTTTCTTCATATGTCAGGGAAATTGCCCACACTACACCTGTCACAGGTGAAAAATCTGCATAGGCATGCATAATTCATGACTCTCGGATCCCGACGAGAAAATTGCAAAGACCGGTTCTTGCTCAAATGCCAGTTGTCACGGTGCCACCGCGGATGTGCCGGGAGACTCTGGGGAGAGGCAGCTGTTGGATGAGGATTTCCACTCCTCAGTACCCAAGACTGCCGGCCCTGACCAGGGAACCCACTTCTCCGTTCCCCTCCCCACCCCACCCCACCCCGGCATTCTCAGCAGCAGGTGCCTCCCTGACGCGGGCACACAGATGGGAGGCACCTGGCCAAAGGTGATGGGGAGGGGAGAGAGGGGGATGGGAATTCATTAACGGATAGGAGTCATTTCCAGACACAAAAAAGATCATTTTTGTGTTTGCATTACATGGCACTGCTCCTGTGAAGAAGAGTCTGGATTAAGTAACAGGATGAACTTTGACCTTTTTTCGAACGACGTTCTCCTGCTCTGACATGTTCTCTCACTCGTCTCTGAACACCTTTAACTCAGGCCCCTTTGTTATCTTGCTTTTATTCGCGAAAACACTGTTGTAACGTGCAAGAAAGTATTACCGCTGTGGAACCTTTAAAATCGACGGAAATACATACATTTTCCTCCTTTGAGCCAAACGCTAACCCTTAGATGTGTGTGTATGCTCTGCATATATGTCGTCACACTGTCAGCTGTGTATGCTTTTGGGCCCTTTTCTACGCACTCGTGTATTATAGGAACAAATGTTTCTACCACATAAATTAGGTCGTTATTCTCCACATTGCTTTTTCCCGCTTTTTTATTTAAACCAAGTCTTTTATTTAGGAAGAGTTTTAGATTTACAGAAAACATTTCCGAGATAACAGAGCCTGATGCGCCCCAGCCCCGGTTTCCCGTGCTCTGAGCACCTTCCAGGCCACACCGGTCACACGGAGGAGCGCGCCTCGGATACGAGCGCGAGCTGACGTCTACTGCACCCCGGTTTTCCCTATTTCCCCTAGTGTCTTCCCCCCCGCCCGCCCCCCGAGTTGGAAGCCACAGTGCCTGGGTTCTCCTATTAGAACCCTGAGAGTGTCCCTGTCACTGCTGCTTATTTGTCACCAGTGAAATACTCAAATAGTCGCATCACTCTATAGGGCTGTTGTGAGGCTTCACGTGAAGGTGTGAGTGCGTGTGTTTATTGCTTCCATCAGGCCCCGGCACGAACGGGAAGCTGAGAGCATAAACACATTACTGAACAAGCACAATTCCCTTCAGTAAGCTCTGTGTCCTTGAGAGGGAAGTCTGCACTTTGCTTTCCACCTAAAACGTGGTGCAGACAACATACAGCACCGGCCTTCACAGAGCAAGCTCCCTTGACTTGAGAGTAAAGCTCTCTCCGAATTAGATCCGCACTAAGATTTCTGTGTAAAAGCGAAAGAGGGAGGAGAAGTGTGCTTTTCTATAGTGTCACGTTACACAAAAGGGGTCCACACACCAAGAAGGGCCGTGTGCTGGGGGAAGCCAGCTGCTTTGGAGTTTCTATGCATTAAATCCTGCTCCTCCAGCTACGGGCTGGGACACGTCAGGCAGGTGAGTCACTTGCTTCTCCCCGCGACACGGAAGGAACAAGACCTGCTGGCCTGGATGGTGGTGTGAAGTGGCGGGTACGTGAACTCCCTGCACGCAGCAGGTGCTGCATTCGCTGCTAAAGTCCGTCTTCCCCGCTACGCCAGCGGCTACATTTTCTAGGGGCCTGTCTGCCTCTCACCTACTTCACTACTTAGCGTGTTATTCCTGCATTTCCTAGCCGAGATCTTCCTGTCTTGGTGGCCGGAGCGTGACAGATGCAGGGACTTGATGTGCGATAAATAATGAAAGCTTAAAAAGTGAAGTTACCAGGGTGTAAACAGCTCTTAAGTACCCACAAAGTACTCAGTACGTAACATTTTATTTCCACATTGCTGCTCGGGCCTGTGAGCTACAGTTCCACCTGGAGTGTACGAATGACACACTGAGATGGAGGCAGGGGCGACCTGATCTAGAGGACCCAGTGAGGAAGAAACTGAAGGTCACTCGGAACTCGGTCCATACTCCAGTGCGTGCATGCGGCCTCAGATTTGGGGTTGAGCTCAAACTTGGCAATGGCCATAGAAGAGAGTCCTCCCAAATTCAGCCCCTGCCTGTGACTAAGCAACGCATTCCTTCAGAAGGTGGGGCGTTGCCTACGGGGGGAGGTTTGCTGTCATTAATGGGTTAACCTCCAGGACAGCGGTGAGCTCCCCGCTAGCAATGGGGCCTGGCCAGGCGCCTCTGAAAGGCACCCGCGCAGGGAGACAGAACTGCGAGGGATGCTCGGTTTGATATTGTCAGAGGCTCATGAATGTTTCATCAGGCCTCCTCGGAAGCACAGGGAGATAAAACCTCTCCCAATGACCTCTTTTGATTGTCTCATAATGGGGAGATTATAAAGCCAGATGAAACATCAGGCCAGAACGAAGACCTGCCTTTGGACGCCCTGAAAAGGCCTTGTCAGAACCCATTTGCTCCTATCTGATCCGAGGCCCCTCCTCTGGCTGGGGAGAAGGAGGTTATCAGATTGTCCCAGCAAGGGCAGCCCGAGTCACTGGAGGAAAGCCGCCCGCCCAGGCTGCTGGCTCAGCTGCTGAGCTCCGCCCTTCCTGGACAGGGACCCCAGGGGCTGAGCCCCACTCCTTTGCGGCCCCGGGAGGGGGCTCCTCAGTGCCCACCCACTCCATCTGCGGCGACAGGGGCTCAGTGCCAGCCTAACGGAGGTGGAAGCTCCCCTGGGGCGCACGGTGTGGATGCTACACACATGAAGTACATGCGTGTGCTCCCACTCTGCCTGCCACGCACTGCTATGGAACAGCGCTTCCAAATCACAGTTCCCTATTTATTTCATGCACATCCATTTTCAGGGTAGAGATAGAAAATAGGGATCTTGAGACTGTCATCCTAAGAAAAATCAGTCAGAAAAAGTCAAGAACCATGTGGCTTCGCACATGGGGGACATAAAACTGAAAGCAACAAGTGAACAACAAGAAAAACAACTGAACTAAAACTCACAGACACAGACAACAGTATGGTGGTTACCAGAGGGGAGGGGGTCGGGGAGGGAAGAGTAAGGGGTCAAGTATGTGGTGACAGAAGGAAGACTTGACTCTGGGTGGTGGGCACACAATGCAATATATAGTTGATGTATCGTAGACATGTACACTTGAAACCCACGTAATCTTATTAACCAACTAGCGGCCCGGTGCATGAAATTCGTGCACGGTGGGGGGTGGGTGCCCAGCCTGCACCCTCTCCAATCCGGGACCCCTTGAGGGATGTCTGACTGCCCGTTTAGGCCTGATTCTGGTAGGATTGGGCCTAGACGGGCAGTCTGACATCCCTCTCACAATCCAGGACTGCTGGCTCCCAATTGCTCGCCTGCCTGCCTGATTGCCCCTAACTGCTTCTGCCTGCCAGCCTGATCACCCCCTAACCACTCCACTGCCAGCCTGATTGATGCCTAACTGCTCTCTGCCAGCCTGATTGCCCCTAACTGCCCTCCCCTGCAGGCCTGGGTCCCCCCCAACTGCCCTTCCCTGCAGTCCCAGTTGCCCCCAACTTCCCTCCTCTGCTGGCCTGGTCACTCCTAACTGCCCTCCCCTGCAGGCTTGATCACCCCCAACTGCCCTCCCCTGCAGACCTAGTCCCTCCCAAATGCCCTCCCCTTTAGGCTTGATCACCCCCAACTGCCCTCCCTTGCAGACCTGGTCCCTCCCAACTGCCTTCCCCTGCTGGCCATCTTGTGGTGGTCATCTTGTGTCCACATGGGGGCAGCCATCTTTGACCACATAGGGGCAGCCATCTTGTGTGTTGGCGTGATGGTCAATTTGCATATTACTCTTTTATCAGATAGGATAGAGGCCTGGTGCATAGGTGGGGGCTGGATGGTTTGCCCTGAAGGGTGTCCTGGATCAGGGTGGGGGTTCCCTTGGGGCATAGGGTGGCCTGGGTGAGGGGCCTGTGATGATTTGCACCACAGGCCTCCTGCTCACTCCGTGGCTGTAGCCATTTTTGTTGGGATTTATTTATCTTCTATAATTGAAACTTTGTAGCCTTAAGCAGAGGCCAGGGCCGGCCAGGGTGTGCGGGAAGCTTGGCTTTCTCCATTGCTGGGGAAACCCAAGCCTCCTGCTCACTTTGTGGCTGCTTGGTTGGGTTAATTTGCATATCCACTCCTGATTGGCTGGTGGGTGTGGCTTGTGGGCATAGCGGAGGTACAGTCAATTGCATGTTTCTCTTTTATTAGTGTAGATGTCAGCCCAATACATTTAGTTAAATAAATAAAGTAAAAAAGTAGATAGAAAACATACACAAGCCAAAGGAAAACCAAAGGTATCATTTACTCAAGAATCAAACACAGGCTCTCGTGTGTTATGAGGAAGAATCTTCCCAAAATAAGACATTTGGGGGGGGGGGGGAAGGTCATCTTTCTCCCCAAAACTCTTTCCTGTGCTGCCTTTGAAACCCAGGTGTTGATTTACCTGAAATCCAGGTGTGAGTTACCTGGCCATACACACCATACAAAACTCACCAACAGACCAGAGCCCAGCAGCAACTGATACATCCTTGCTGCTTGCAAGTACTTCTTCAGGGGTTTCGATGTCGATGAGAATGGTGACTTCTACTCCTTTCCTAAGGACTCTTGAAAGCTTCTTACAGAAAGAGGAGGGGCTTACCAAATGTTAGGGGGCTCCTGGAGACATTCAAAGCACTTTTGAAAATGTGATTCCCTCTTTCACGTTCCTGGCCAGAAATGTCAAGTGCTTTATTAGCATTTTATCCGATTAGTCACTCTCGGAAAAGGCAGCAGAGATGACCTATGACACCTCCTCCAGACAGAACCTCATCTCCAGCCCCCTCCCCCCACATCTCTGGGGGACAACCAGTAACACGGGGAGCTCGCACTGGCATTTCCACTTGCCACATCCACACCCACAGGGGCCACACTACTGTCCAGTGTGGACACCTGAGAAGCCATGCTAGCCCCCTTTCACCTAAATCCACCTAAATCCACCCACGCTGCCTGAAGAGAAACTACATGTAATCCTTGAAGCATCCACAGCACAGTAGCTCCACGGGGATATGGAAGGTGTGCAGCGAGGCCAGCTCTGGGCCTGTGACCACAGGTGGCCTAGGTCGGAGGGGCCTGGTCCGCAGCTAGGTGGCGGTCCTGTACGCACTCACTGCTCACTGGGTCCAACTTCACCCCCAGGGAAGGTGGTCACCTGCCTCTCCAGTTTGCAGACAAGGAACCCAAGCCAGGGCGACATCATGTGAACACGTGCTGATGGTTGGTAAGTTTCCTCCACGTGGTAGACTCGGCACCACCTGGTTTCTGAACAGAACAGTTCAATCCTCATCTGTGGCTGCACCCCCTGAGTGACCAAGGAATCTGGTCTGTGCCCCCCAGGAACACTGCCATCTGCTAGGCCTGGTGCCACACCACAGACACGGGGAGAATGGGCGAGATGGTGAGGACGGGCTAGAGGCCGGCCTGGAAGCGAGGCCGTGACCTCCACCTGCACTGATCTCCACTGGACATAACTCGCTCTCCTGGCCACAGCCGCTGCAAGGAGCGGGGAATGTCCATTTCACACCAGCCGGAAAGCAGCCTTCCATGCAGACCGCAAGCAAACAGCACAGACTTGGGTGTCTCTACAGTGAGAAGCACTAGGGAGGGTCTCTTTCCTTCCTAATCTGGCTCACAGGTCCTGATGGAGGTTGAGTATGTTCTTTCTTTATAAAAAAAAAAAAAAAAATTTAAATTGATTTGTAGAGAGAGGAAGGAAATGGGATAGAGAGACAGAAAAATCAATGAGAGAGAAACATCACTGAATGGCGGCCTCCTGCACGCCCCCTACTGGGGATGGAGCCCACAACCCTGGGCGTGTGCCCTTGACCAGGAATGGAACCGCGGACCTTTGGGTTTATAGGTCGACGCTCAACCACTGAGCCACACCGACTGGGCTGTGTGTTTGTTCTTTCTTAACATTGAGGGAACACACGCTTACATAGGGGGGTGGGGGGTTAAAAACAGGGACTCTTGGAGTCACGCAAACCACAGGCTCTAAATCAGCTCTGCTACTTGTAAACTGTGACAGGGAGCATGTGGCGTGCCTGCATCACACCTGGTTCCTTAGCTCTGAAATGGGACCTTGTTTCATCAATTATTTGTTCTTAAAACCAGGATTACTAGGTGCTTAGGGAGGAAATGAACACAAAGAGGTGTCCCCAGCCCTCAGAAATTCCCACAGTAACCAAGAAGGCGGCCAGCAATAAGACAATCAATAACCATAAGAAGAAACGGGAAGTCAGAGCAGCTGTGAATGTCAGTCAGCATGTGCAGGATGTCCCTGGAACGGACGAGGGCCGTTTTTCCTCAGCAATCAGTAACGACGTCCCGACACCATGATGGCTGCCGGGGCGCCGGGAAACAGGGCAGTAAGAAGCGGGGCTAAGAGGTCCGGGGGGGCTGCTGTCAAAGGGGCTGAATGAGACCAGGCGCGCACGGGCTGGTCCGAGTGACTCTCTGGCCTCCTTCCACGCGCAGATACAGCGAAGGAAAGAAAATGGTGGACGGTTTTCCCACTGCGCACAAAGGCAGATACGAGCTCACAGTCCGGCTGTCCACACGGAGGACAAAAGGATCCCCCTCCCCGCTGTAAACCAATCCCGCCAGGGATGGCGCCGACGCGGCCACGCTCTGCCGCTCTCTACAAGATTCCAGCCTGAGAGACCCGCGGTGTGAGCTGTCTACTTACTGGTATGTGTTCATCCGAACTGGCAAACACAGAGAGCGGGCACGGAGCGGCTATGGAGAGGGAGCCCGGGGGCTTTTGTGTGAGACACCGATGGCGGTGCACCTGCTCTCTGCACCATAGTGGCACGTGGCTGGCCCACCACCAGGGCTCAATGCAGGTTAGTACTTGCCCTTGAGCTCCACGGCCCTGGAGATTGAGACAGGCCCAGAGCTTCATCGCCCTGCAATCTAGACAGCACCAACCCCACGCAGGTGTCCACTGGGAGCGCTCTAAGATGCTTCTGAGAAGCTAGAGGTCCTGTGCTCTGGGGCAGCAAGCCTCGCTGGGCTGCGTTGACATCGTCATGGACGCCTGGTCACCCCTAAAATCTGCTGGGCCTCGGCTTGGAGAATCATTGTGCTCCAACCTGTAAGCTCTTCGGTCCCAGGGGCAGGGCCCGATGTGATCACTAGGAGTCATGCAAACTGAGAAAATACATTAATTTAAGCAGGCGTGAGGCTCCTCCCTTACTTCACACACTCTTTATTTCCTTCCTAATAATAAAATATTAGAAAGGAAGGGAGGGAAGCAGGAAAGGAGGGAGGGAGGGAGGGAGGTAGGTAGGTGACTGGCACTCTATGGATAAGTTCCTACCACATCAACTGAATTCCATGTGAGGAATTCGACTCTGGGAGCCGTGCAGACCCACGGACCACGAAGGCTCACACAGAAAGTGTCGAAGGGAGCCCTAACCATATTGCCTGAGAGAGAGAAGAGAGAGGCAAGTGGAAATCGCCAGGGCATCATAACTGAAATTCGCCTTGAGAGCGCGGCGGCGTCTTCTACCTTGAAGCACATACGCTGGCTGAAGCGCAGCTCGGCCGCCTGTGAGCGGTGCGCGCTCAGCGGCACATGGAGCGGACAGAGGAGAGGAGATCCCCGCGCACATGGCCGAGCGCAGGCGGCACGCTCTTCACTGGGGCTGCTCCGCGCGCCCAGGCGCCCACCAGGAGGTAACTAGACGCCCTTCGTGTCCGCTCCGACTCTGAGGAGCTATGATTCCGTCTGGGAGCCCCAGGAAGGAGGAGACCACGGCCCCGGTCTCAGGCAGAGCCCAGCACGCAGTGGGGACTCAGGAAGGAAACACAGTGCGCCATCAGACCTGTTCAATCCCGGACCCCAGGGAGCCAGCTACCTGGCCGGGCCCTCACCTTAGCCCAGTGGCCGGCAAACTCATCAGTCCACAGAGCCAAATATCAACAGGACAAAGATTGACATTTCTTTTGAGAGCCAAATTTTTTAAACTTAAACTTCTTCTAACGCCACTTCTTCAAAATAGACTCGCCCAGGCCGTGGTATTTTGTGGAAGAGCCACACTCAAGGGGCCAAAGAGCCGCAGGTGGCTCGCGAGCCGCGGTTTGCCGACCACTGCCTTAGCCGGTGACTAACAAACACCAAAACTAAACGTGCGGAGCCTTCTGGGCACCGAATTAGCTTTGTGAACAGCCGGGAACGTTGGCACGAAAGACAAGCCCTCACCCTCAGTTTCCCATTCTCACTGTGAAGACACGAGCGGTCGATGTAATCACCCCGTATCCTCCTTCGTGTCATAACCATTCCTTTCCCGGGCCCGTAACTCTCTCAATTATCTGAAATGGTTCCATGCCACCGTCAAAACCAGACAAGAGTTGGCAATAACAATAAAGCTAAAAAGGGTCCGGGCTACTTTACGACTCTGTGGAACCATTATGCTCTTCAGTATTCAAGTGAGGCAGATCACAAGAGGACATTAACATTTTAGCGTCCTCACACAACAGTTCGGCTATTGCTTATTAATTTTACCAAAGGAGCCCAGCTAATTCGTTTAATCGGTAGCATTATGTGTGCCAGCGAGGGATCCCCGCAAGGCAGCGGGCAGTGAGAATGCTTTAGAGCAGCGGCAGCCAGCATCTATGGCCAGTTACTCAGCACCCTCCGACTGATGGAATAACCAGAAAGGGCTGGAGGAGACCTCGAGGCATTCCCCTTTAATTTAGAGCGCGGACTACAATTTGTGCATCATCACCATCATTTTTAACAGGAATTATTTTTTCCCTTCCGACAAAACTAGAAACCCTCTTCAATCTTCTTCTTTTCTTTTTCGTAGCTCTTTCTCCCAATAAGAATGAGGGGGAGAGGGAGTGCAGAGCGGAGGCAAACATCTGAATGGTCTTCAGCTGAAGCTATTATTATGGAAATAAATGTAAGGGTCAAAAGATAAGCATATTTTGAATTTAAAAAAATGCTGCCCCATTTTTTCTAAAAGCAGTTCTGAAAATTGTATTCCTATCTTCAGGTATTAATGAACCTATTTCACCACCCAAGAATAACTGTGTTAATGTTTTTATTTTTTAATTCCTCATCTAATAAGTTAAAAAAATGATAGCTGTCTTCATTTATATCTCCTTGATCTCTAGTGCATTTTTCACCATCAAGTGTCTGCCATGTCTACAAGTCATTGGCTCCCATCACAAGCAATTCTTTCATAAAGTGCTTTCCCCATTAACGTAGAAGCTAGAAGGTCATGTGTCGCACAACGACATTCTGGTCAACAGATCACACGAGGCTATAATGGAGCTGAAAAGTCCTATCGCCGAATGACCTGGTGGCTGTCTTCACACCATTCGCGTGTTTGTGGGGATGCCGTGGTAACAAACCTAATGCTCCACCAACCGCATAAAAGGACAGCCCCTGGGCCAGTCTGAAGGCTCTACACCCAAACCTGGGTTGAATCTGCTGCCTTCTCTCCTGGAGGAATCAGTGGCGTCCCAGCTGGCCTTTCTGGTCCCGGCCCTCCTGCCCACAACGCCTTATGGCCCAGAGGGATTTTTCATAAACGAAACGTGCGCCTCGGTGTGGTTCTGATTAGAACTCTCCAATGGCGTTCGTTTACGCTCAGAATAAGATCCAGACTCCTCACCATGCGCACAGGCCCCCTCTGGACCAGCCCTGCAGCTCCTGAGGACTTGCCCCCTCTCCCGGGATGGCCCAGCCCCCTCGCTTCCTTCCTGCTCCTCGAAGGCACCTTGTAAGTCCTCTCTCGGGGACACTGTGGTTGTCCCCTGGGCCTGAGGTTCTCCTGTGTTGGCTCATCACATGGCTGTCTTTCTCATTTTCCAAGTACCAACTCGAACGTCACTGGACCCAGCCACTTTCTTTGACTAAAATAACAGGAACACACATACACACGCACATCTATTTCCTTCTTACAATGGAGTGTCACCTGGCATTCTCGTTTGCGAATCTGCCGTCTCCTCGCCCCCGCATCTAAGATTGATGAGAACAGAGATGCTGTCTGGCTTGTTTACCGCTGCGGCCGCACTGCCAAGACGGTCCCGAGTGCGGGGTAGGCAGGTCTCCATAACGTGTGTGAAATGAATACACAGACAAACGAGAGGACAAATGCAACATGAAGCTCGGCTTGCTTCAACCTGCCTCCGCTCTCATTAGCCTCGGAGCGGAGATGAGAGATGGCGGCACGGTGGTTACTATTCATGAGTTCAAGTCGGTGAAAGGCAGGGCACGAGGCTGGTTCAGTGACGGATGCCGCGTCTTGCTCATGAAGCAAAAAGAAATGTATTTGCTTCTAAATGTAGGCGGCCCTCCAAGAACTGGGGCAGGAGACAGTGAACATCAGGGCAGAGCAATTCCGATGAACGAAGCGTGAGACCGTCACGGAAATATGAAGAAATAACAGTTGATTCTGAGAAAGGAAGTTAGTGTCGTACTGAGTGACCTTGAGAAAAAAAAAGTCTTCCCATTTTTCCCACCTGAAAGTGGATTGTATTCAATCTCATTTAAAGTCCTCTGTAGACTCCCATTCCATGGGCTGTGGTTGAGTGTCTGGGGAGACCACTGGGGAGGAAACCTGTGGGCACTGAGTGTGGGAATACCCCCAGTGGACAGAAGGGATAGGCAGGATCTATACCCGCATCTGTACCCCATGTCCATCACATACATCTAGATCCGTAGTTATTTCCTGGGGGAGATGGCTCATGAAATATGAACTCTCTATGTAGTTGTGACCTGTGTATCCTTAAGCGTGTCATTTGCTTTCTCTGGGCCTTGGTTACTTGATTTCAAAAGCGAGGAAATGAATAATAACATCGCACTAAGTGGCTCTGATAAATGAACTGCATACGAAAGTCTCTATAAATTGCAAAATTATCTGTAAATACTCATCTCTTGTTGTTTGGCACTTTTACAGAAAGATGAAAGAAATGTTGTTTGAATAAAAGTCAGAGGGAAATAACAGGATATCCCAAAACATGTATGCACATTTTTTTCTAAGAGCTCAATTGATGTTGCTCTCTTTTCAGATTTAACCACTGGAATGAATAACTATTCGGTGTGTGTAGGTATTTTTGGGGACGCCCTGTATTTGTGTATAGCACTGGGAGCTCAGTGAGAATGGCAGCTGTATGTACCAGGAAGTCTAATTTCAATCCACTCTACCTGGTCTTGATAAAGTCTAATATTTCACTGTCTCCTGAAAGAAACATGTGTTAATGAGGAAGACTTTTCAAAACTCACACCTTTTCCAATTGAAAATAGGCTGCTCTCCCCAGCATGACCCTTGGCACCTACCTCTCAACCCCTTACGGTGAGCGGTTTCTCATGACACACGTGTCCATCCATTCCTCTGCACCCTGGTGTCCATTCCCTATTTTACATCCCCATCGTGTCCCCAATAGAAATCTCAAAATAAATCAGGTAGGAATGCTTTTAGCTTCAAGGCAGCAGAATCGTGGACTAAAAATACATGAAATTTCAGAGTTCACGCACCAAGTCAGTGCCACACAATTCAAGGCTGGAGATGCCAAAGGCATAAGACAGTTAACTTGATATCAATCGGAGAAGTTGAGCCTCAGTGGTTGAGCGTTGATCTATGAACCAGGAGGTCACGGTTCAATCCCCAGTCAGGGCACATGCCCGGTTGTGGGCCCAATCTCCAGTGTGGGGCATGCAGGAGGCAGCTGATCAGTGATGCTTTCTCATCACTGATGTTTCTGTCTCTCTCCCCCTCTCTGAAATCAATAAAAATATATATTTAAAAAAAACAAACAAAGAAGTTGCGTTCCTAGAGTCCAACGAGAAATGATACGGAGGGAATCCTCACAGTGAGTGGAAGATGGGTCCAAACTCCTTGATATCGGATCTGTTGGTCGCTGTATCACACTGCCCATTGCATGCAATCTATAAAACTAGTCATCGCAGTTACGTTGCAGAAAAGAGTGCTCAGGTGTCCTACAGTGGAAAGACAGCCAAAGAACAGCAGCAGCAGGAGGGAGATGGGTTGCAAACATTTCCCACTGGTGCAGGTAAAGGGTGGGGGGTCACAGGAAGTAGAGACATTCACACGTCATCAGATGGGCCCCGACGCCCCCGCCTCCTTGGGGTCCATAGGAACATCACCCAACATAACTCAGAATCACCCTAACTTTGGAAGATCACCTCAGTCTGACCCCTTTTTCCAGGTGTTGGGAAGGTGAACGATCTATCTGTGAAGCTCTTTACAGACAGAGCGTCTACTCCATATTTATTTTTCACGTGTACTTCCTGGCATCAATGGTAACACCTGCCCACGAGGAGTCAGGACTTCATCTCCGTAACTTCCACCGACAACAGGATGCCACAGCCATCTGCAGTGCATTTTAGAAACATGTCAGCCCTTCAGGTAAATCTTCCTAAACTCATTTTCATTTCATTGTATTGATGAATGTGGAGGCTAATCACTTGGAATTGATTTCTATTGATCTGTGTCCAACTGAATTCAATTAGGCCCCAGTGACTTGCTCTGAACAGATGAAACTGCACAGACTAGCTGGATGGGAGACACTCCAGCATCCTCAGGGATGAGCTCACGGTGACAGGACTTTCATACAGGCGCCCAGGGTGACAGCTATTGAAAAGTTACTAAGATTTAGCCAATGTCTCAATGATTACAAACACCTTTTATAGAAAGATGAAATACATAGGTCTTGTCAGTCATGGGACTCTTTGGCTCCAGAAATAAACAGTTCAAGATTGGTTCTAAGTGCTCTTATTTTTTAACAATATATTTTTATTGATTTCAGAGAGGGAGAGAAACATCAACGATAAGAGAGAATCATGGATCGGCTGCCTCCTGCACGCCCCACACTGGGGATCGAGCCCGCAACCAGGGCATGTGCCCTGACCGGGAGTCAAACCCTGACCTCCTAATTCATATGTGGACGCTCAACCCCTGAACCACACTAGCCGGGCTAAATGTTCCTCTTCTAATGGAGTTCGAGCTTCATTGTACAAAATGGGAAAGGTCTACAGATAAGAGAAGGTAGAGAAGGGAGCTCCCTTTGTTTTTGACCATTAATACTCAGAATAAACCTGCAAAGAGGTGCTTGCATTGACTCCACCTGGTTTGACACTTCAAATTCTCCCCACAGTGCCTGTCCCGATTGCAGCCACCCCTGCGGTGGCCTGTCCTGCAGGGTCATCCTGCCGGTGCCCCGCCTCTGACCTCTGCAGCCTCACTTCTCTCCTGGGCTTCCCTGCTGACTCCTGACACCACAGGAATCTACGGGGAGCTTATCTACATGCACACTGGAGATGCAGGAGCAACATGCCAACGAGTGAAACTGAGCAAGGATGAATGGGAGCTGCTATGAACCGAATGTTTGTGCACCCCCCCCCCCAAAAAAAAAACTCCTTTGTCAAAGCCCTAAGGCCCAGTGTGGTGGTATTTAGGGGTGAACACTTTAGAAGTAATTACATCTAGATGAGAGCATGAGGGTGGGGCCCTCATGATGAAATGTGTGGCCTTATAAAAAGAGACAAGAGCCCAGTGGTGTGGCTCAGTGGTTGAATGTGGACCTATGAACCAGGAGGTCAGGATTCGATTCCCAGTCACAGGCTCCATCCCCAGTGGGGGGGATTCAGGAGGCAGCCGATCAGTGGTTCTCTCTCATCGTTGATGTTTCTATCTCTCCCTCTCCCTTCCTCTCTGAAATCAATAAAAATATATTAAAATAAATCTATATATATAAAAGGCTAAGCGACCATCACATCCAAAACAACCAAACAGGCTGCGTGGGGCAACCAGGCCAGCAGGGCGGGGGCGGGGGGGGAGCAGTTGGGGGCGACTACACCTGCAGCAGGGGCAGTTGGGGGTGACCAGGCCATCAGGGGGGGCAGTTAGGTGCAACCAGGCAGGCAGGCAGGCAGGTGAGCAGTTAGGAGCCAGTGGTCCCAGATTGTGAGAGGGATCCAGATTGGAGAGGGTGCAGGCTGGGCTGAGGGGACGCCCCCCCCCCCACCGGGCACAAATCTTGTGCACCGGGCCTCTAGTAAATAAATAAAATAATTTTTAAAAAGAAATTTGCAAAACCTGTTATTGTAACAGTGAAGTGCGACTTGTTTCTCATGACACATTCACAAAGCACTCCTGTGATCTATGGCTTTATCAGACGCGCCAAAGCTCCCAGGAAATGCTCAGAGCAGATGTGTCAAGCCCCAAACCTTTGTTTTCTTTGTTGCCTGGCTTTGGACTCCCGCTCCGACCCTCCTCCCTCCTTTCTCGCGGTCACAGGTGCCGGTGGGGACCCCTGGCAATCCCCACAGCATCTTGCTTTCCTGTCTTCACACGGTCCAGGCTGCACTCTGCCGCTGACCCCCTTCCATGGCAACCCTGAGCTCCTGGGAGATGAAACTCATGTGTTATTAACCTGTGTCACCCCAGCTTCTGGCGTGGAGCTGACCACGTAGCGGACAGTCCTAAGGGTTCTTTATCTGAGCTGAACACTTCCCTGAGACTTCTGAAGAAGGCTACGCCGGCGGGACTGTTTCCTTGAGAGCGTGCTGGCCCATTTCTTTGTCCCGCTCAGTGTTCCCTTCTGCCACTGGAATGGGAGGAATCCGAGGACAGACGGCGCAGAAAACATTTCGCAAAGCTTTTAAGAAATTGTGATCCAAACGGTTTGTCTAACGAGGCCCCGAGACATCTGTGAAGTCCTGGGTATCGAGCCTGTTGTGCCCGGAACCCGAGGAGGCCGTGCCCGTGCCAGCAGGTCAGACGCCCACCCGTATGCTCTCACATTTCAGGAGCAGCTGGGCGTCTGCTTCCCACTCCCAGGACATCAGAATCCGAAGGGGGCCCAAGAGCATTTGTTCCGGAACCACAGTACACGTTCCAGAGATCTGGACCCAACGTGGACTTGAGAACGTGCCCAAGACCCCATCAGAGCCCAATGGGACCAGAGACCATCATTCTGCGGTTAACAGCCTCTTTCTGCCTCGTTTTAAGTTCATAACCCTTGTCACCATTCCCTCCTGTCCTCTTGCTAAAGAGAACAGCAGGAAATCACAAAACGAAGCGAACTAGTCCTGGTGTCAGACCAAAGTCAGTCTTTTTCTTTTTTTTAATATGTTTGTATTGATTTCAGAGAGGAAGGGAGAGGGAGAGAGAGATACGGACATCAATAATGAGAGAGAATCACTGATCGGCTCCCTCCTGCACGACCCCTACACGTGTCCCGACCAGGAGTCAAACCGTGACCTCCTGGTTCATAGGTCAGCACTCAACCACTGAGCCACGCCGGCCAGACCCAAAGTCAGTCTGATCCCTTCTGCTTCCAACTGTGGGTACATGGCTGCACCCCAACTTACACTGCAAGTCAGACACTAACAAGGTCACGAAGCTCCAGCAATCTGGAGTTTGGAAGTTTTCCACTAAGAAGCAGGGTGAGGACTGAGTCCCGGATGCCACTTGCTCTGCACTGAGCTAGTGACAACCAGGGTGCCTCACCGCCAGGTCCTGCGGTGCCTAGGGAGGGGTCCAAAGGCAAACACGGGGTCACCCGGCCCCAGGCAGGCATGCAAGGGCCGAGGAAATGTTCCGATGGCCTTCCAAGGCTTTGTCCTGCCTCAGCTCGGCTCCGCGCGCAGCTCTCACCCGTCTGCTCCCCGGCACGGCTCTCCACCCCGCCCCTCGCCGACCTTCCTTCCCTTCACACCATTCTTTCCGTTCACACCGTTTCTACATCCCTGGTCCCAGATGTGTAGAGTCTGGGACAGAGTCTCAGCAAAATGGCTGCCCACACCCTTTCTTGACCTTACTAATTCTTCAACAGAATATAAAAATGGGCCTGATCCGCTTGGAAAAAATGCTTCAACGATTGGAATAATTACGTGGCATGGGTGGAAATATTTCTAAAGCTAAACCCGCAGTTATATATTGGGTAACACCGACAGGGACCATTTGCAAGTACGCAGCCCAGAATGTACATTTTCCTGTCGGTGGAAATGAATTGAGTCGAATAGTATAGTATTTCTTTCCTCTCTTTAGTGGTTATTTAACTCTATCCATCTTATTTCCAGTTCGACTATGAAACCAAAATGCCACACATACCAGACATCCAAAGACAAATTCAGTCTTCTGAATATTAATTAACATTGTTTCAAAGCGATGGCCGCTGTTTATCATGGATTTAAATTAAATATTGAGGAGGAAATTAAAGAGATTTTTATTTCATTTATTCAGGAGCCACATTACAATTTATACAAATGAAGCCATAATTAAACAGCCTGCCATTAAATTACAGTCTGCATCTCATGTCAGCAAACACATTAAAGCCGAAACCGCTCGTCATGAATATGAAACCCGCTTGCGCGAATGAGAATGACTCCAAATGTGGGAGGCACGTCGTGCAACTGCTCTGCTTCTCCTCCGAAAGCACCGTGGTCTTCGATAGCGTCGGACTTCTAAGTCGTGTTACTTTTATGACACATGGTTGATGAAAAAAATAATAATTCTAATATTACTAATAATAGCGAATACTGTCGTAATCCCCAGTAAGCACTTAACTCATATCCACTAATTTAATAAACCAATTAATGAGACCAGTACCATAATGATCTATGTAAAGACTGTCACTTTTTATTGTTTGTTCATTTGATTGTTTTGTTCTTTTTTTAATTGGTTTCAGAGAGGAAGGGAGAGGGAGAGAGAGATAGAAACATCACTGAGAGAGAATTATTGATCGGCTGCCTCCTGCACACCCCGTCCTGGGGATCGAGCCCGCAGTCTGGGCATGTCCCCTGACCAGGAATTGAACCGTGACCTCCGGGTTGAGAGGTTGATGCTCAACCCCTGAACAACACTGGCCAGGCTGTTGTGTTCTAGTTTAGGAGCGGAGACAGAGAAGTCATTAAAAGCGTCCACGGGGAGGAAGGCAGGCACAAATAGCCCTCCACGCCTGGGTGAGTTTATATATATATATATATACACACACACACACACACACATATATATATAAAAGCCTAAGCAACCATTACGACCCGTCGACCAAACGACCAACCGGTCACTGTAATGCGCAGTGACCACCAGGGGGCAGACGCTCAATGCAGGAACTGCCCCCTGGTGCTCAGTGCGCTCCCACAGCCAACCTCCGACGGCCAGCCAACCTCCCGCAGTCCCTCCCCGTGGCTGGCCCCGATCAGCCCCAATCACTGGCCAGGCCGAGGGACCCCACCTGTGCACGAATCCATGCCACGGGCCCCTGGTAGAGTATAAGAGAAGAAACAGAATACTTGGAATGATGACACAAAGAACTCAATTCTGAGAACCAGGTTACAGTTAGAGCAAGAAGGGGACGGAACCCAACAGAAGGCTCTAGGATGAGACTAGCTCTGGAATCGCTCGGTGGGAGGGGTGTACCCAGTTCTGGTGCTGGCCTGTGGTAGGTAGATGGAGTTCAGTGTAAGCTCTAAGGGACTCAGGAAGAGAGCACTAATTAGCTCAGCGATCTTAAACTGATCTCTGACTTTTCTGCCAAGAGAAGATAATGTTCTCGAGCCCCCCCTCCCAACCCCCAAGATGAAGGTCACAGGTAATAGATGGTGACTGGTATCTGCTAGGTCCGCAAGAGACTTTCATGCCCGGCCTGGGTTTCCCAGTGGTTAGCACCAACCTATGAACCAGGAGGTCACAGTTCGATTCCAGGTCAGGGCACAGGCCCAGGCTGCAGGCTCCATCCCCAGTAGGGGGCGTGCAGGAAGCAGCCCAACGATGCTTCTCTCTCATCGTTGCTGTTTCTCTCTCGCTCTCTCTTCCTTCCTCTCTCTGAAATCAATAAAAACACGTGTGTTTTTTTTAAAGAAGGGACATTCATGAAATGCTTGAAAATTCCGACTACAACTTGGAAACGGCTTGCAAAGTGCCCTCTCGACCCTGAATCAAGGAACAGCCGAGATTCGGGGAAAAACGGGATCGTGGAAAATCTCACCTCATTACCTCCTCTCTGTTCCCCTCCCCTAGTCCCGCCCCCTTGGTATCTGGTAGGATGTTGGGCCATCAGAATGGTTCCTATGACCCGTGTCCTCCAGAGATGCTGACCCAGGTAAAGACACAGGAGGCAGTGAATAGAAAGAAGCACAGATAAATAAAACGGCGAGCCAGCGCGATCAGTCGCAGCCATTCCAGGAACCGCCAGACGGTGACGGCCAAACGAGGGCTGTGGTGGGCGCTGCACCGATCTGACCCAGCAACGCTGGATGCAGAGGCAATACACTGAACACGAGAAGGAATTTAGTGGTGGGGATGCATCTCAGAAATGAACACGAAACGTGTGACCAGACCGGTCAGCTCCTTTGACAAGGCCTGGGGCCGGGGGTTGGGGCGGGCGAGAAGGGGTCCATGGAGGGAGAGAGGGGACATATGTATACTTTCAACAGTAAAGATTACAAAAAATCCAAGGTCTCCCCCTGGGGTGGGCTGGGTGCTGACTGGAGAGCCAGGTGCCCTCCACCAGGTGAGCAGAGGGTCGGGCCTGCTGCGGGCCCAGACAAGGTCACCACGGCCCTGAACTTCCTGGTTTACAAGCATCTGCCCGGGGCTGGCACGCGGTTAGAGGAGCCTTTGAAAGCACAGCTTGGAGCCCACGTCCTTTCCTCTCCCGGACCCACCACCACGTCTTCCTACCTGGAGATTCAGGCCGTGCGCTTTTGTAGAACGGAAGAGTTACCGATAGAATGCTTCTGCGTCAGCTGTGAGGAATATCGGTCCAAGAATATAGCATCCTCTCCGCGAGCCCCCTTCCACCACCGCCCGCCCCCCTCCACGCCGCCCCCACCCGCCCCCGCATTGTCTTAGCCACGGATACATGAAGCCGTGGGGAGAGTCTCCATCAGAAACACCGTAGGCTCTACTTATTTACCTCCTTAATGCAACTGAACTAGATGGATAAACTTCAGACTTTCCAGGAGCTTCTGGAAGCTTCCTTTCAAACATAAAGTTACGTCTTTTTTTTTTTTCTAGCAGATTCTAATGGGACACTCCAAGCTGCATCTACCGTCCCCATTCACATCTCTACCTCCTGTCTCCAGTACGACCCATTCTGTTTTGATTCAACTCTCTCTTTTATTAAAGTATCTTTTATTGATTTAGTGAGAGAGGCAGAGAGAGCGGAACATCCATGGGCTGCCTCCCGCACAGCCTCTCCTGGAGACTGAGCCCGTAACTGGGAATCCAACAGGCGACTCTTAGGTACAAGGGACGAGGCCCAACCGAGCCGCACAGGCCAGGGCTCCCTTCACTCTCTTTGACGGCTCCTGCCTGCCTTTCCCAGGGGTGAAGAGCACGTCCTTCATCCAACACGCTCACTCTCTCAGCCGGCCCCCCCTCACTTTCCGGAGACTGTGCCCGGAGCTCCAGCTGGCCGGTTCAGAACCACGCCTGGCGAGAAACTGAACCAAGACCCAGGCCCCCTCCCTCAGAAGCCGGGGTCCTGTCCGTGACCCCGTCCATCAGCCCGATCATCCTTCCTCGTGACTTTTCTTTCTCACCACCAGGAGCCGTTTCGTCCATTTCGACGCCTATCTAGCCTTGACCCCGAGCTGGCCGTTTTCATCAACGGAAAACCTCTCATCAACGTCAACCTAGCAGCCGGACGGCCGGTGCCGTGGGACTTCCTAACCGGCCGTTACCGATGGGACGTGGCGGTCGTGGTGAGACCGGCAATGACCTCTCAGGGGCCATGTCCCTGAGAGCTGTTTTCTGGATTGTTTCCCTCCATTTCTCCCCACGCGGCAAGGGCCGCCCTTTGGCCGGTTCCTCCTGACACCATCAGTAGTTACAGAGGAAAATCCTTAGCGTGAGGCAAAATTAATCAGATATAAATATGCACATGCCGTCGAGCACATGGGAAGAGGTGGACCTGGCAGGGGCCCCCCAGGGGGTGGTGGCGTGCTCGCGGCACGCGGAGCAGGAGCGCCCCGATCAGACTGGCTCTGCCATACGCGGGAGCCGTGTACTGGGCCCTAATTGGGATCCGAGACGGTCATTAAAGCATATTTTTGGAGTTTGTTCAAGTTAATCACTGCGAAGCAAATGGATTTCTGGGCAAGCTACTTTCTCCAAACATTTCCCCCGAACCAGCTGTACCTTGTTGGAACAAATGAAAATTTGATGAATAGGGCACACGCAATGGGCTATCGGAGGTGGAAAGAGAGGCGGGGGACTCGGGGTGGGGGCAGAGGCCGGGAACGCTGTCAGAAAAGACAGAGGTGATTTCTCACCCAGGCGCTCTCTCGGGGTCCAGTTCGCAGGCCGGTTCGCAGTATTGGTACGAGAAGAAACACACTGGCTGCGAGGAGAAAGCGCCCGCTCTCCAGCTGACCTTCGACACAAAGATTCATTTTATCTTACTTATTTCCTATTCCTATTGATGTCAGAGAGGAAGGGAGCAGGACGAAGAGATAGAAACACCAGTGATGAGAGAATCACTGATCGGCCGCCTCCCGCACGAGCCCGCAACCCAGGCCTGCGCCCTGGCTGGGATTCCAGCCCTGACCTCCTGGTTCACAGGCTGACGCTCAGCCCGAGCCCCGCCGGCCAGGCCCAAAGCTCCGTTTTATAGATGTAGACGCATCCTTACCACGTGCTGAAGTGGCTTTAATTGCACAGACCCTGGTTCACACGGCTTGATGGGCTAGAGCCCCTGCCTCTGAGGCCTGAGAGTCAGCACGGGGTTAACTTGGAGACAACTAGAGCCTGGTGATGGGGCGACGTGGAATTTTTCATGAGACAGGAGTCCAGGCGTTTACCCGTTCTCTCAATTACGCGCGCTCTCTCCGAGGTGGAATTCGGATCTGTAACAAGGAAAACCCATTATCATCCCAATAAGGATCTCCATTTGAATGGAAGCCATCTTTGATGCCATCTTTAACTCAGCTGACCATCACGAGGGGATCCTCGCTCCTCAGAACCAGGGACCGCACCTGACACACTGCCGTCAGTTACCTGATTTCTAGACTTGAACTCAGAGTCAGTATTGAATGAGCAAATCTCGCCTGGGAACGCTGAGCCACACAGGTGGTGTTAGGCGTCCCACCCGTTAGATCCACACCCACTGGCCTTGTCGAGGCCATTCCACATAGCAGTGGGATGTGTGCATGCTTTAAAAAACATATTTTATTGATTTCAGAGAGCAAGGGAGAAGGAGAGAGAGAGAGAAATATCAAGGAAGAGAGAGAATCCTTGATCGGCTGCCTCCTGCCACTGGGGACCGAGCCCACAACCAGGGCCTGTGCCCTGACTGGGAATCGAACTGTGACCCCCTGGTTCCTAGGTGGGCGCTCAGCCACGGAGCCACGCCGGCTGGCAGGATGTGTGTACTTCTGATGAACACAGTAGGTCCTCGGTAACGTCGGAGATCCGTTCCTATGGCAACCTAACGCGATTTTCGCGGTAAGTCAGAACCCACCGACATAAGCACCTACGTCACTCACATGGAGCACATGCACAGCAGTCATGACGTGACACAGGAAAAGTAATTTAAAAGAAAGATAACAATTCCTGACCTTTACTTGTGGTAAATAAACATTAAAAAGTCATAATACACACATGTACATATGTCGAAATGACGGAACTTTTTTTTATAAATAAATGGGAGATGACGACAAACCACAAAACGGCATACATCGGGTCTGACTAACCCGAGGACTGCCTGCACGTCTGCTCCCCACGTCACCCGAAGACGTTCTGTGAAACAGGTGAATTTTCTATTTACACAGCACGTCGGTATCAGTACCTTTCTCACTACCCTTCGGTTCCTGTCATTCTCTTCATCCTCTCGCCCTGGCGTGCTTTGCCTTCCAAGATAAGCCCCTCCCTGGGGTCATCTCCCCCAGAGTCCGCCCTCCCGGAGTCCATTAGAAGCGCACCGTGACCCGTTCCCAGCCGCAGCCTCGCCAACTCAGTGGAGTGGAAAGGAAGCCGCCGGTGTCACACGGGTCCCCACGATACCCTTTCAAAGTCACGAAGGGTTTCAAATAGAAACTATTATTTTCCTCTGAAAGGAGATTTGGGCAACAAGGGTCTCAACCACGGACCCAGCGGTGCGGACGGAAACGCCGCCCTGCCTGCGGGAGGGCCGGGAGGGGCCGGGAGGGGCCGGGAGGGGCGCTCCGGGGCCTCTGGCACCACAACCCGGCTCTCCGTCCCCGTCTGAAAGAACGAGGCTGCAGCGGTGGATGGCTTCCTGGGGGGAAAGAGAGCGACACCCCGAGTGAAGCACAATCATTATTGGTTCCTTAGCTCCGTGGTCGGCAAACTGCGGCTCGCGAGCCACATGCGGCTCTTTGGCCCCTTGAGTGTGGCTCTTCCACAAAATACCACGGCCTGGGCGAGTCTATGTTGAAGAAGTGGCGCCAGAAGGAGTTTAAGTTTAAAAAATTGGGCTCTCCAAAGAAATTGCAATCGTTGTCCTGTTGAGAGCTGGCTCTGTGGACTAAGGAGTTTGCCGACCACTGCCTTAGCTCTATTCTGACTTTCCAAACAAAGCAGTGGACCGTTCAAGGACAAAGGCGGGAAGGACAGAACACACTGCGTGAGAAGAGCCCTGACGGAAGGCCATGCCCGGGAGAGGAAGCACCCAGCAATTCCCCAGGGACTAACCCCAGGCCACTGTGGGGGCTGGTCCCACCACTGCCACCCAGGGGCAGCCGCAGGAGCTGGGGTGGGGACAGTGCAACGTTCCCATGATCCTCTGAGGCAGCAAAGACCAGGGTCCACCTCACTTCCTCCTTCAAACCTCGTGCCACACTATGCCCGACCCAGTTTTAGTTTAAATTGTTAACCGTCGTCTTCTGCCATCGGCTGTTTTCGGCCAGCGGGTGGGCCCCTGGCGAAATCTCAGGGATGCCCATGGTGATGTGAGGGCGCGGGAAGCAGGAGAGGTAAAGCACATGAAAGAGGGTCTGAGTATTTAGGAAAAGCTTGTATCTAGTCGCTGTCTTAGAAACAGAAAGCGGAACGACACAGACACATGTAGCTTTTGAAGTGACGGCTCAGGTGGGATGGTAGGGAACATGGGAGCCCGCGGTGTCCGGGTGCTTTCAGAGCTGGGGTGAATGTCTCACGGTTGAGCAGCTGAATAAATGGCGCCGTGAGGCAAGCCTGGCCCAGGTGGTCTCGGGGCCTTTGCATGTGCCCTTCCTCCGAAGTCACCCTGCCTCCCACGCGGACCAGCAGGGACTCAAGGGGAAGGAGCCAGTGGAATGCGTGTTAAGGACCCAGTGCCTGGGACGGACTGTGCAGGAGCACAGAGGACCGGCATGAAGAATGAATGAATGAAGGAGCGAGCGAATGAATGGACAAACAAGTCAAACCGGATAACCCCCTGGGAAAATGCACAAACTGAAGAAACAAACAGGAATCCCAGGCCTCCCTGGGGTCACAAACCCTGCGGACTGCAGAGGGCTCAGGCAGGCGAGGACCGGCTCAGGCCTGCTGCAATGAGCCGCTCTCCAGGAACACGGCCCTCTGCTGCCCTCTGCTGGCTCCTCCGGCAAGAGCGCGTGCAAACCCACGAGTGGTGTTATCTCCAAGTGCACGGATTGCCCCCTCCTGCCTCTCACCCAGTGAGCATGCAGAGTAACTTAGGACACCCCTGCAGGGGGCAGGGCGCCGGTTCTGAGCTTGACTGTGAACGTGCTACCAAACCCTGCCCTTTGGACTGTGGTTCTGCAGAGCCTGAACTGTGCTGTTCCGCTCCCTCTCTGGCTGGTACACTCCCGAGGTGGTGCGTGCTGTGTTCCTGAAAATGTGCTGGTGCTACATCGCCGATGCTGGCTGGCACGTCCTCCCTGCGGGCATCGGAGTGAAGGGCAGAGGTCTGCTCTCTGTGCCGTGCCTGTATGGCCTTCCACACGCGCCCCCACGCCCCCTCGCCTCGCTTCCCTGCGATGCTGGTTAGCGAACACGGAACCCCCTCTTCTCACCGCACCCATTCGCAGTGTTCTTTACAGCGCCGTCCGCGGAACAGATGGAGAAGGCGGCCGTCATCCTGGATACCCTCGCTGCCTTCTAGAGCATGCGAACACGGGCTGCGCCTTAGTACTGCCCTTCAAGGCTGGGCAAGGGGCTGAGACCCCGGATTTCCAGAGTGGAGTCGGGAAGGGCGCAGCGGCAGAGTCCAGAGCTCCCCAGAGCTACATACCGCTCTTCCAGAGCCGCACGGGTAGAGCGCCGTCCTGACACACCGCGGCGGCGGGTTCGGTCACCCGGAGGGCAGATAGGAGTCAACCAGTGAGCACATCAACACGCAGAAAAAGAAGGCAAGGTTTCTCTACTCTCTCTCTCTCTCTCTCTCTCTCTCAAATCAATAAATAAAAACTGAAAGATACATATGGCTCTTCAGTTTCCAACCCGAGGACTCAGGAAAACGGAGGGCAGAAGGGAATTTGCAGCAGGTGTGGGCATCGGGGCAGCCATCAGTTTGCACTGAATTTGGCACCAAACCGAGCAGTCTTTCGGAATAACTCCTTTACGCCTGTCATAAGAATCCGGCGTGCAGCTCTGGGCTGCAGGGCGCGTCACAAATACCGTAACGGATGGCTTGTTTCTCCCCGGAATGTGCCGGGCCGCCCTCCCCTCGGGAGCACGCACCATTAGAACTATAATCAGTTGTGACGTTTTTTGAAATGTTTCTATTTAATTATTTTTTTGCTACAGACTAACAGGAATCGCTTTTTTTTTTTTTTGAGAAGGCAAATCATCATAATGACTCCAGAGAAGATGACAAAGATAAGTGACATTCGTGCAAGAAGGCAGATCGGCGCTGGCCGCTGGCCACTGGCCGCTGGCTCCGTGGGGAAGAGGACGGTTGTGGCACCTGCTCGGGACCTGCCCATCAGCACCATCTAAAGAGTGAAGGAAGTGATGGAGCTGGTGTCCCCAGGTCTCTGCTCTTCTCCCCCAGCCCCCTCCGCGGGGGAGGCAGGGTGACACAGTGATCTGAACAGAGGGGAGTGCAGCCTCCAGGGTCAGGAAGAGTGGGGAGCAGTCGGCTCACCCAGCAGGTTCAACCACGTGACCTGGGCGGGCGTTTCCTAGCCGCTTTCTGGGAATAACAAACAGTCCCAAGGTCCCCGCGCTGCTTTGAGGATTTGTTGATTGAATATAAATAGGCCCTCAAGCATCAGGTTGCTGTTTTTACTTTACAAACATGGGGGCTCTGGAATCAAACTGCCTTGATTTAAATTAGATCTCCGCCACTTTTGAGCTTTGCTAACTTAGATGAAAAATAACAACAAATGACATAGGCCCTCCTCTTTGCCAGACACTATTAATATCCGTTCGTCCCTTATCCTTGCTCACTTAAGTAGAAAGTAACAACATTATCCCCCACCCTTAAAAACATATATTTTTATTGATTTCAGAGAGGGAGAGGGCAAAAGAAAAACATCAATGATGAGAGAGAATCATTGATCAGCTGCCTCCTACTGGGGATCAAGCCCACAACCCAGGCATACGCCCTGACTGGGAATCGAACTGTGACCTCCTGGTTCATAGGTCAATGCTCAATCACTGAGCCACACTGGCCGGGCATATTCCCCACCTTTTACGTGGTCACTAAGTATAAGCAAAACACCTTGTAAAGTGTCCGTCACACCATTAGCCGGGTAGGCAGCAGGTATGCAGGCAGGTGGCTGACAGTGGGACAAGGATGACAAGCAGCATTTCTGTCCCTGGGACCTGCGTGGGCTGAGACAGCCGGGAGGGAACAGGTCATGAGTTCCACCGTCCAGGTCGCCACTGCCGATGCCCAACTGCGCTATGGAAAAGACTACCTCACATCCGTCCACAGAGCCCCAAGTTCTTAGAGGGAGGGGGGCATTAGCCAAAACCCTCTGGTTATGGGAAACAGAAACCCTGATTAGCATCTTAAATTCGAAGTGGATAGTTCAGTACACAGGAGGCTGGGTAAGTACGTGAGCACGTCACATGGCCTCCTTCCCTGAGTGCTCCCTCCTCCCCCGGATCCTCCCTCCTCCTTGGATCCTCCCTCTTTCCCCCGGGTCCTCTCTCCCTCCTCCGGGTCCCCCCTCCCTCCCCGGGTCCCCCCCCTCCCCGGGTCCTCCCTCCCTCCCCGGATTCCCCCTCCCTCCCCGGATTCCCCCTCCCTCCCCGGATCCTCCCACCTCCCCGGGTTCTCCCTCCCTCCCCAGATTCCTCCCCCCTCTCCGATTCCCCCTCCCTCCCCGGATCCTCCCTCCTCCCCGGGTCCCCCTCCCTCCCAGGCACAGATGGCGCCAAGCTCCTTCCCTACCTGCCCTGCACTCCTGGCTGGGACCCTCCGGGCTCGAACCTGCTCACAGTCTTGGCACCGTTTGTTTGCTTTCTCAACAGAGCACGTGTTTACTCAGGAGCGACACACTGACATGAGCTGGTTCTTGGCCGTTGCGTCTGTGAAATCAGCGTTTCTGGGACAGCTTTACAGCCTCCTCAACATAATCCCATTTCACAACTGGGAAGTCGCATGTGCCCAGGGGTGATTCACACAGGCCCTATGGTCAGGAGGCCACGTGGTCCACACCCTGACAAGAATCGTAGGCCTCCCAGGCGGTCCTCTTTCCAGGGCCCCAGTGCATCCTGTCTGCAGGCAGCAGCCTCAGCAGAAATCACAGGACCGGACAGACAGATGAGAAAGGAGAGTTCATTTCTGGAGTGAGTGGCACAGAGCTGTGACCCGGGAGGGAGTGGCGTCTCTGTGCCTCTCCTGCGGGATAAACACCGCAGGCTCCCCGAAGGGCCCGGACCAGGCCATCCTTCTCCCCTGGCCTCTGGCTAATGGGTGTCACCAGTTTCCTTCAGAGGGAGGCTCAGCCGAGACCCAATGAAACGTGTGTTCTTTGAAATGCTTACAAAACGTTTGTGGAGGAGATAGCATACAATCGCCAACGTTCTTCCCCTTCCCTGCTGGCAGGCACGCCCTGAGCTGCCTACTAGATGGGCCGGCCACTCCTCCACCCATCCTCTCCGCAAGCGCCCACCCACCCTCCATCCGAAAGCAGCTGACGAAGCCTTTTCTCTCTCCCCCCCACCCCCACTCTCCTGGCACAGGTCTTTATTAGCACTTGTCCTTTGACCCTGCAAGCATTTATTTTTTATATGTTGTATATGTTTTTATTGATTTCAGAGAGAGGAAGGGAGATAGAAAGAAAAAAGAGTGAGAGAGAGAGAAACCTCAATGATAAGAGAGAATTACTGATCGGCTGCCTCCTGCACACCCCACACTGGGGATAGAGTCCGCAACCCAGGCATGTGCCCTGACCTGGAATGGAACCACGGCCTCCTGGTTCATAGGTCGATGCTCAACCACAGAACCACGCCAGCCAGGCTGAACACATTTATTTAATCTCTACCTTCATGTGACATCAAGCTTTTGGAAGGAGAGGCAATTCTGCCTCATCTCTTCACTTTGGATGTAACACTAAAGGCCCGTTGCATGAAGAGATTCGTGCAATAGGCCTTCCTTCCCTTGGCTTCCAGCACCAGTTTTCCTCCGGCACCTGGGACCCAGGCCTTCGCTCCAGCCAGAGTCTGCCATCTTCGTCTTTGCTGCAGACTCCCGAGTCTGCGGTCTTCATCTTCGCTGAGGCCGGAGTGCTTCTCCTGTAGATCCCTTCGCCCCCCGCCCTCCGTCTCATAGCAGGCATCCTGCCCCGCCCAGCCACCACACCTAGAGCAGCTGGGCAGCCGCCAGCTCTGGCCTCCTAATTTGCATATTCCCTCCTGATTGGCTGGTGGGCATAGCGGAGTGATGGTCAATTTGCATGTTTCTCTTTTATTAGTGTAGATTATCAATAACTTTGCATCTACTATTGATAATCAGGAGTTGAAGTGACTCAGGTGAGCCAAACCTGGGAATCCGCCCCTCATCCATGACCTCAAGAGGACCCCTCCCCCCACCCACTCCCCTACCGAGGCAGTCAGGACCCAGTGCATTTGCCTAATTTGCCTCAGTCCACTGTCTGCAGCAAAATATCATGAGCTCTGACCCACGGGCAAGGACTCCGTGGCTGAGCATGGACCTGTGAACCAGGAGGTCATGGTGTGCTTCCAGGTCCAAGCTCATGACCCAGTTGCAGGCTCAATCCCACGTGCAGGAGGCATCGGATCAGTGATTCTCATCACTGATGTTTCCTTCCTCCCTTTCTTTCTTTTCTCTCTCTCTCTCTCTCCATCTCCCTCCCTGTCTGAAATCAATAAAAATATTGTTTTAGTAAATATGGCGCGCTCCTTTCTGTCTAACTCAGGTTTGGGCAGAGACCACGCCTGCTTCCCATAATGACGGATACCACCACAGGGCAGCACTGCTCACGACTGCCCCTGGTCCTGCTGGGATTCTTTCCGTGCATCCGAAGAGCCGGTGGAAGAAAGAGAACACTGTGTCCCGGGCACCTTCGCAGTGTTCCCGCCAGCGCCTGCGGTTATCACCCTTTCGTTTCAACTTTCCTTTCTTCCCTCTGAATCTGTGGAAGCCAGCCGGCATCTGCCTCACCACTTCCTCCAGGGAAGAGAACGAGGGCACGGCCCAGTCCACGGACCAGGGGGAGATGACTTCCTTCCTTCACTCCGCCGTGCCCTGGCGTGGGAGCCACTCCTGGCTAAGCAATTAACATTTCAGACTCATTTTCTCAACATCATAAAGCCGTTCATTTCTGATCTTTTATTTGGGTCATGTTTTACTTTCCCTAATACCCTTTTTCATAATTTATCATTCATTTACATTTCAATTAAGGACCCTGGCTGTTTGTAAAAGCCACCCTGGTGCGGAGAGTGGAATAAATGATGGCAGTTGCTCTAATCTGCAATTCCATTACCACCTCATTTACCCTAATGACACTGGAAAGATCTCCACCCTCCACAGAGCTCATCCCGGTAATAGGAATGCCCACTGGAGTCCCACCCATGGAGGCTGTAGATATTTGCATGTGGTGCTCAATATGCTAATGAGGCTCATCCTGGCTGGACTTCCCCCTGGGAGTCCTGGTGCAGGAGAGCCTCAAAGAGAAACTAAACTGTGTCCAGGGCCCCCAAGTCCATGCCCATGGGCTTGCATGATGAAGATAACAAGAACGCCATCGGATCCCCGTCGCCATCAGAATTCTTCTTTGGCACCCGCCTCGCACATACACCTTTGTTTTCAGCGGGGAGAGAGGATGCAAGAGAAGACACCAAGTGCATCCAGCCCCAGCTATGGAACAGACGCCTTCTGAGGACTTCTGCACGCCGTCCCACATCCCAAGAGTTCCTAAGCCATCCCCCCACATCACACGGAGCTGAGAAGTCTCTTTGGTATCCAAGTGGCAATCTGTACCCCCAAAGACAAAAACTATTTAGAAAGTAATTTAAGTGTGTGTTCTCACGTCCTTTGTGGAAGAACTGAACCGTATTTATCACAGCTAAACGACACATGCCCCACCTGTGTGGCTCACTGCAGCTGTTCGGGGCTACGGCTCAGAAATCCCTCCCCCATCCTCAGGGCTGGCACTCCCAGTGGGCGCTGCGGCCGCAGGTGCCTTGGCACCATTCCCTAGTCCGTGTCCTTCAACTTCCCCAGCTCCCAGCACTCCGACACATTTCCCTCTTCGCAGTCTTTCTGCCTCCTTTATATTTATTACACAAACTCTCTTTCTAACTGGACCTTGACTCTCTGGGCACCCCTCCTCCCGCCTCACCAACCCCAGGACCCCCTTCCCGACACCAGCTCGGAGATCACCCCTCGATTCTATTTCCTGCTCTGAGCATTGCTTTGGGATTATAATTCCTTCCTGCCTCAGACACTGTCTCTCAAACCTTTTACCATAAGCCCATTCACTCCCTCACACACTCATTCAAAACATAACGTGGATCCTGCCGACAGGTGCTTGCGCACTCAGATAACCTGTGATGGCCGTGACCGCTGCGTCTCCGTCACCCCGTCGTTCCAGGCGTCGGGTGGGCAGAACTCCTGCTCGCGGCTGTAGGACTGATCCCTAACGTGCCACTAAACGAAGGCACGGCGTCAGAAAGATTGCTCCGGAGACAGAATCCGCCTCGCCTTCCGTGCACGGGTGGTAGGGTGCCTGCACGCACATTAGGGAAGAACGTTTTGCCTGTGATTTGTATACCTGACGTTCCCCGCGGCCCTCCCCCCCGCCCCCATCCAAATGGCAACATTGCCTCTTTTACGTGAAATAAATCAAGAGGTAAATGAAGAACACAAGGCGCTCTGGGCAGATGGCTGGCTCCTCAGCTGTCTCACTGCTGATCTAGGAGACTGGCATTTGCGCACCCCCAGCTAAGCGTCAAATCCTATGCAAATGGGACTCTGAGCCCATCAGCTGCAGCAGATTCTCAGACATTAAGTGAATTGCTTTCTTCTCTGTTGTTCTTCTTGGCGACGAATGGCACTGACGGTAAACATTTGCCGCGTTTCACAGACAATGGCCTGGCTAATCAGCCTGGAACGATAGCTCAGGCGCAGAGGCGCTGGAGCAAAAAGCCAGGGCTACTGTCTGCAGGGGCCAGACTGCAGGAAGAACCTACCAGGTGAGGGGAGCTGAAAATTGGGTTCTAGTCCACAAAGCCGTTATTACTTCATACAAAATGTCTTTTTAATATATTTTTATTGATTTCAGAGAGGAATGGACAGGGAGAGAGAGATAGAAGCAACAATGATGAGAGAGAGTCATTGATCAGCTGCCTCCTGCACGCCCCCCACTGGGGATGGAGCCCGCAACCCAGGCATGTGCCCTGACCGGGAATTGAACCGTGACCTCCTGGTTCATAGGTCAACACCCAACCACGGAGCCACACCAGCCGGGCTCAATGGTTTCTTCTCATCCTTTAGGGCTTAGGTATTCCCTAACTCCACGAAACCCACTTTCCCCGAGTCCTCAAGGCCGCATTATGTCCCGGGCACTGACCGCATTCCAGGAGAGACGGAGCATCGCAGGGATAAGAACAGACTTCGAGCAGGACCACGGGGTGTGTTGCTAGCTCTACCACTTCCTCGCTGTGTGACCTTGGCCAAGTTATTCTCCCTCTGTGCCTCAGCTTTCCCATCTGTAAAATGGAAGGAGTAACAGTCCCTGCTTCACAGCGTAATGGCAAGCCCGGTGGCTTCCACGTGCACAGGAAGTGAGAGCGTGGCCACTGTTCCTAGCTCTAGCACAGCAGCGTCTCGTGGGCTCGTCTGTGTAAACCTGACAGGTGGTGGGCGCCGTCCAGGCCCCGATGTGGGCCTGCATTGTGAGACGCGCTTAGTAAGATCCAGCTGCAGAGACGGCAGGACCCATGGAGACGGGAAGGAACTGTCACAAGTTCTCAGTCTTAAATAGGTATCCTCGCTATTCCCATTAAGAACAAAACATTCCACGTATGGTCACTTAGGAAAGAAACTTAGATGTTAACAGAGGAACAGAAAACTTTACAATCAGGAAATAAAAATATGACTTGGTTGATTCTATTTTTTCATCTTAATTATAATCCGGTAAGTGACGCAAATACATAGAGCTGGTGCTGGCTGTGCAGAGCAGAAGGTCATGTGATGGGGGAGGAGGAGCGGAGGGGAGTTTGGGGCAAGAGAACCACGCTGACGGTGCGCAGAGCCGGACCTTAGATTTTCTGACTTGAAGTCACACACACTCATCATGGGCTCGCCCTCCCGAGGCCCGCCCGAGACCAGGGGAGGAAGGACAGCATGGCGAAGAGGAGCAAGGGTGGGCTTCGTTAAGTTCTCCTCAGCACGCAGAGTCGGAGAGGCTGGAGAGCACTGGGCAAGAGTGTGATTCAAGGGCGCAGAGCCTCCGGTTCAGGAGAAAAAGGTCATTCCGCCCCCATTCATTCAGGGCGTCTTTGCTGGGTGTGCTCTCTGCCCCAGACGCTGGGGACCCAGAGGAGGACAAGGCAGAGCCCTGGCCTCCGGGGAGACCTGGTCCTGTAGGGGAGACAGAGCCACGAGCAGGAGGCGGTGTGGACACTGGGAGGCTCGGGTCTGCGAGGGCAGGTCAGGCAGACAGGTCGGGAGGTCTCCATCAGAGGAGCAAGGTCCACACCAGCCCAGGAGGAGCACGGGGCACGCGCAGAGCCATGGAGCGAAGCGCAGGGGGCGTGAGAGCCACAGGGACCCCAGTGCTGAGGCGGAGAGGGTCAGCAGGGGCCGGCGACTGGGCCCACGTTCAGGGTGTCGCTTGAAGCCTCCCTTCAGTGGCTCCAATGCCCGCAGCTCCCGGAGCCACAGCCTTCGGGAGAGATGGAGGGAGGGGGACAGGGCGGCGAGGCTGCTGGTCTCCTCCAGTGAGTCAGCTGTCCGAGGCACGAAGGTGGGAACCGCACAACCAACGTGGACACGAATTTCTTTCTAGCCGTTCTCCTCCTCCTCCTCCTCCTCCTCCTCCTCCTCCTCCTCCTGCTCCTCCTGCTCCTCCTCCTCCTCCTCCTCCTCCTGCTCCTCCTCCTCCTCCTCCTCCTGCTCCTCCTCCTCCTCCTCCTGCTCCTGATCCTCCTCCTCCTCCTCCACAGAGCCCACCCCCTCGGCTCCTCTGCGAACGCCTTGTTCTACTAAACTCAGAAACCCAAGATAAATGAAGGGAAGGCAAGTCCTCTCTGGTTTTAGCCTCTGGGAGTCAGTTGTCTGGTTTTAAGTGACCACGGTAAACAAGGAAAACCAGACACGTCCATACACCTGCAGAGTAGGCCCTCAACGGCACGGCAATGATCACAAGGCTTCAATCCTGAACAACTGGGGTTCCCATCCCACACATCTGTGGGTGCACAATGGGAATCGGAGGAAGACGCGACCCTCGTGGCATCGCTGCTCGCTGCTGGCTGCCCGGCTCAGCTGCACAGCCTGCTCCATCTTAAAAAAAGGACTTCTGGTTTTCCTCTTCACGTCAGCCTCTTGTTTCTCGGAATCTGTGCCCACAGTCGTAAGCGCCATTTTCATTTCTCACCTGGACGTCTGACAGAGGTCAGGGGGCGCGAGGGGATGGGGGAGGCAGCCACTCCATGTCACACAGGAACGTTGCTTATGGCAACCGCCCTGCTGTTTCTGGGAACCTGGCTATGACGCACATTCTGAGACTTTCCTGGAAGGACTGGGAATTTCATCAGAGGCACCAGAAACCCCATTTCGACGATGCTCAGCCAGACTCCGAGCCCCTCGGCTGGGGGAGACTTGTGACGTGCTCAGCTCTGTGGGTCCTGCGTCGAGCTTGGGTTTCCATGGGTATGCACAGAACGAATACTGCTCAAATTAAACACTTCACATATTATTTGCCAGAGAGTCAAAGCAATCCTGTGACCGGCGAAAACCCCGAGTACCAAGGAGGTGACGTCACTGTCCAGGTTGCAGAGGCCGCAGGACCATCTAGCCTTAGCCCGGGGGGGGGGGGGGGGGGAGCTGAGCCTGGGTTTTGGCTCAGCTGGGACTAGTGGGGAGCTGCCTGAAGTTTCAGGAGCCGGGTGGAAATGAAGGCGGGACTTATGTAGGGGATGGGATGGGATGGGATGGGATGGGATGGGGTGGGGTGGGGTGGGGTGGGGTGGGGTGGGATGGGATGGGATGGGATGGGATGGGGTGGGGTGGGGTGGGATGGGATGGGACAGGAAAGACAGAACAAATGTTGAAGAAGAGGAAAAGGATCTCATTGGCCAATCCGTCCATAAAAAGAACTGAACACCTACTATGTGCCAGGTACTGGGAGTTCAGTGTTGAACAAAACAATGAAGGCTCTGGCCCTGAGCTCACACCCTCCTTGTTTTCACGAGCCCGTGATGAAGGGAAGTGGGCATAAGCTCTAAAGAGGGAAGGCAAAGCCTTCATTGCCGAATGGGGATGCTCTGTTCATCTTTATGGAAGGGCAAATGCAGAGTGGGGGCCAGAGTGCCCCCGTGTTCAGTCTTGGGGTTTCTAACTTCTTGAGTGGGTTTCACTGACTAAAGTAAGTAAGAAGGGTGCAGACAAAAACTCCTCTTCTACCCATTGGGTTGGATTTCTTCCCTTTTCTCAAAAATGAGGCCCAACATATATCAAGCGAAGCAGCGGCTGATGGAGCTGAAGAAAAGAAAGTGACGTGATTGTAAAGTGAGTGCTCGTTCATTGTGACTCCATCCCCACGGGCACGGGACAGCTGCAGCATTTCTCCACGTGGACGGAACCTGGAGAAAACTCAAAGACTCCTGATTCGTAGCCGTGAATGTGGCTCCTGTGGCCTGCCCACCCGCTGTGGCCCCAGCGGTCTGTCCCGTGGCCCTAGCCCGTGTCTTGCCCTTTGTTTTGCTGGCGTCTGATGACGCCCAGAGTCAGACATCAGCCTCCTGAGTACAAGGGAGATAAGAGAGAGAGCGCCTCATACAAAATCCAATGGATACTGAATGAATGAATGAATGAATGAACGAGGGGGGGGAATGAATTAACAGGTTAAAGGTCACAAAAATATCAGCAACCAACTGAGATTTGCCTCCCTAAAGCATCTACCAAATTGAAAAAGTGTTGAGAAAGGCCAAGAACTGTCAAACCCATTTTGTGTCTAAAAGGAATGACTTACAATGATATTGATTTATCGGGAGTTCTACAGCTTCTTGCTAGAGATGGTGTGCGGGGCAACAGGTGCGGTAAGAATAATGCCAGATATTCTGAGCGTCACAAATGAGCTCTGCCTCCTCCCAGGGGATGAAAAGCGAGCCCAAGGGTCATGCAGCGTAGGGGTCAGCTGTGCACCGCACTTTTCCCTCACCGCTTTCTGCTGCGGACTCTCTCTCCAAAGAAGGTGGAGGCGGAAATCCACGCCACACAAACAGCGGGGGAAACAGAGGCCGTTCCTGAGCAAAGGGAACAGGCCGCCCCCTCACCTGCCCAGTTCACCCCCCTTATTCTCACACTCTGTTTTCTCGGGCCCATGATGGGCGTGTGTGGGAATAACATCTAAAGGAGAAAAGGAAATCCTAATTGCCAAGTGACTATGCGTTACAGTGTGTAACCAGGGTGCTTAGGACCCAGTGGAAGCTCACAGAAGGCAGGCCTGGGAGAATCAGTGCCAAGAGGCAGCGGTTCCCGCACCCCCATTCCTACGTAACCCCGTTTCCCTTCCTTGGCGTGGAGAGGCACTGGCAGTGTTCCCCACTGAACCACAGACCCTTTGGCAAATGTGACAGAAAGCACAACCCTGGCACTGCCCCAGGAAAATGCGCACACATTCAATTAAATCACACACCCAGATTCACTGAGGTGCAAGGAACCCACAAAACGGCATGTACTTCAGGCATTCGATTCCACGAGTTTGAACAAACGCATACACACACCTGTGAAACCCTCACCACAGTCAAGGGAGCAAACATACCCATCACCTCTGGAAGTTTCCTTGTCTCTTCATTTTACCACTTCTCAGTTTTTTGTGTGTTTTTTTAAATAGTTTTATTGATTTCGGAGAGGAAAAGAGAGGGAGAGATAGAAACATCAATGATGAGAGAGAATCACTGATCGGCTGCCTCCTGCGCACCGCCTGCCCCTCACTGGGGAGCGAGCCTGCAACCCGGGCACGTGCCCCCGACCAGACTCGAACCCGGGACCCTTCAGTCCGCAGGCTGACGCTCTCTATCTGCTGAGGCAAACCAGCGAGGGCACCATTCCTCAGCTTTGTGGTAAAATGAACGAGATCCCACCAGCACTGAGCTACACCTCTGTCCCGTGTAAATGAACACGGAAAGAGACCATCATGTCTACAAGCCGAGGTCCGCAGACAGTAAGTCACTAGGCACTTTGACATTTGTTAATTATACTCATTTTCATTCTGCAACGGCACGTCTCCTAGTCCTAAATAATATGTCACGTTCTTCAGAAGCTTTAAAACCTACGTGCCCTTAATGAGTGTGACACAATTTCGTGCCGTTCTGATAGCTTTTTTAATGTGTTTACTGTTTATACTTCTAAAAATATTTTTATTGAACTGTTGGGGGGGGACTCATTTGGATATATTACCAGCCCCAGCACCCAACTCCTTTACTAAGTCCTCAGGGGGAAGAACCCGTGTTCCTGACCGCTGTACATCCAACAGCGTTCACTTAGTGCAGCGGTCGGCAAACTCCTCAGTCAACAGAGCCAAGTATCAACAGCACAACGACTGACATTTCTTTGGAGAGCCGAAAACCGACTTCTGCGCGTGGGCCACGAAGTTTCAATCGCCCTGTATGTGCGCGCCCACACGTGGTGTTTTGTGGAAGAGCCACGCTCAGGGGGCCAAAGGGCCGCGTGTGGCTGCCTTAGTGCTTCATGAAGACAGGGATGCCTGAGTGAGTAAATCGATGAGCCGCCCTCCCCGTCTGAACGTCATTGGCTGCTGATGATGAAAAATGCTTTCCTTACCCCACAGGTGGTCACAAGGAAAACATGATCATTCCTTTGTGGGGGTGGGTGGGTGATGGAAGAAGAGCTAGGAAAACAATGGGAAACTAACAGGCTTGGAGCAGCTACCCTACTGAGCACCTGACCCTGAACTGGTCATCAACATACACTGTCTACCAGAACTGCCACAGTGAAATTATTAAGACGTTACCTCTCCCACCATTTTATAGACAAAGAAAGTAGGTCCCAAAGAAGATGCATCACTTGCTCAGAAACACGTAGGATTAATGAGCACCACCCAAGACCGAAGAAAGGCAGAGTATCGGTGATGGAATCCTATATAATAAAAGGCTAATATGCAAATCGACCAAACGGCGGAATGACTGGTCACTGTGCCGCGCACTGACCACCGGGGGGCAGGCACTCAACGCAGGAGTAGTCAACGTGCTCCCACAGGGGGAGCGCCGCTCAGCCAGAAGCCAGGCTCACGGCTGGCGAGTGCAGCAATGGTGGCGGGAGCCTCTCCCGCCTCTGTGGCAGCGCTAAGGACCCCTCCAGGGATGTCCACCTGCTGGCTTAGGCCCATTCCCCCTAAGCCGGCAGTCGGATGTTCCCCGAGGGGTCCTGGACTGCGAGAGGGTGCAGGTCAGGATGAGGACACCCCCCGCCCGTCCCCCAGTGCACAAATGTCATGCACTGAGCCTCTAGTATGTGGATAAAAGTTTAATTCTTTCTTCTCTCATTTTCTTTCCCTTCCCTCTTTCTTATTCAGAGAAAGAAAGGCTGTTGTAGACACTGAGACGTTGAAGCATGCAACACGCTGATGTACTGCAGAGGGAAAAGGGGCGGGGGCAGGGAGAGATTACCCAAAGAACGTACATGCATAATAAGACTCCGGGCTGTCACCACAGGTCAGCTCGCTGAACCCCTGCAGCCGGCTTCTTCAGACACTGGACACACCTCCTCCTTTCCTGAAGGAAGGACCCAGAAAGGGACAAAATGCACAGACAAGTTACCTCCAGTGTCTCAGCCTGAAGACCTAGTGAGCTGCACCGTCCCCTCCGGATGCAGCCCCCTCCGGACGCAGCCCCCTCCGGGTGCAGGTGTGTGTGCGCACGCTCATGTCCAACATCACTGAGGCCCCGGAATCATCGCTGCTCAGATGCTCTGCCTCCATTGGGGCCACGTCCCCCAGGGCCAGATGGCTCTACCTCGACTCACTCCCCTGGCTCTGCCCAGGCTTTGCACAATTTCTACAGCATGGACACTTTGCTGCACATTCCCGGCCCTTGCCAGGATTATTAATTCAACCACCCATCCATTTGTTATAAAAACAGCGAACATTTATGGAATATTCACCATCTGCAGGCACCGTGCTAAATGCTCTACATATGGTAAATTATTTAATCCTCCCAAGAGTGCTATAAGGTGCATACTATTATTACTGCTGTCATGTCCTTATTTTTAAATTGCCTTCTTTTGGGTCCTTTTCTTTCTGTCCTGATTTTCTCTCTTATACCTTTCCCTCTTATTCTTACTCCCTGAGGCCCAACACATGGATTCATGCACCTGTGGGGTCCCTCTCACAATCCAGGACCCCTTGGAGGATGTCAGAGAGCCCGTTTCGGTCCAATCCCCACAGGCCAGGCAGAGAGACCCCACCGGTGCACGAATCCACGCACCGGGCCTCTGGTATTCACATAAGATCTTTGGTTAATCTCTTCCTGCCCTCCCTCTTCCCCCCTTCCTTCTGAGATTCATCAGTCTGTTCCATGTTTCCACGCCTGTGCATTGAGCATCTGCTCCCTGGTGGTCAGTGTGCATCATAGCTACCGGTCGAACAGTCAAAACAGTCGCTTAGGCTTTTATAAATATAGATTCCTCCTTCTTTTCTCTCATCCTTCCTAAATACAGGCTTGGATATGTCAAGTGCGACTGTAGGTACACTGACTGTAACAAAGACACTGCTCTAGTGTGGGACGATGATAACAGGCAAGGCTGTGTGTATCTGGGGTCAGGAGATAGGGAAGAAGTCTCCACTTTCTGCTCAATTTTGCTGTGAACGTAAAACAACTCTAAAAATAAAGTCTATTAAAAAGAAAGAAAGAATGAGGGTCGAGGGCTGATGCACTGAAAAGATGAGAGTGTGTCCAAGTCACATGGCAAATAGCTCCCTGCCCTGACGCACAGCCAGCGGCCCGGTTACAGAGCCATGTCCCCAGCCACCCTGCGGGAGGCCACGCCTCTGACCAGCCTGACGCGCACCGGGACCAGCACCTGGAGGAACTCACTACTGGGAACACGGTGCTAAGTGCCAGCTAGACGTGAGTTCAGAGAGTCAGTTCTAGGAACCAGAGAGGCTGCCCTTTTCAGCCCGAGATGAATGGTGAGAACAGAGGGCATCGTGGGAGGTCCAAACCTCGGCCTCAACAGGCTGGCAGCCTCCGGCTGGCTCCTAGGCTGTCCCAAGACCGTCCTGAGGAGTCGGAGCCATCCTGCCAGAGAGGCAGGGGGGAAGGGACAGAGCTGCCCCACAACAGCCAGCACAAAGCCCTGATACGAGATGAGGACGTTTTGGACCACGGGGTCCCCGTTTCGTCATCTACAGTCAATGAGTGACCCAGGCTCGGCCGGGGGCACCCAGCCCAAACTGCCAAGCTGATGCTGAACAAATTAAATGGCTATCATTGTAAGGCATTGCATTTTGGGATGGTTTATTATACAGCATCAGAAAACCAAGGGACCTCCCTGCAGACAGGAGGACATGGTCCATTCCTGGTCACAGCACATGCCCCCTTGCAGTTTCGGGCTCCGTCCCCAGTAGGGGGCGTGCAGAAAGCAGTCAGTCAGTGATTCTCATCATTGATGTAGCTCTCCCTCTTCCTTCCTCTCTGAAACTAATAAAAATGTTTTTTTAAAAAAACAAAACCCAAGACACTAAAACACATTTTCTTATGCAACTTACCAATAATTGGAGGAACACGAAGGGTATTTATCATTCATTAAAATGTAAATAATTTCTTATGTGATCTTGCAATGAAAAGGTTCGTATCAATCTCCAGGATTTTTCTGGTTCATTTCATATATGAACATGGTATAAAAGCAATTATGTACCTGGATATCAAAACTCCTAAAAAATGGGTATTTTTGCATTATTGAATGTCGTTGTGTTCATTCAATTCACGAGTACAGTTACAGGGCGACGTAAGGGTCATGCTGCTGCCATACCTGACTTCCCAGGGGTTAAAGGTTATATGAGCTAGGCCTACCGTAGATGCAGTACCTGAAACACGGTGGCTGCATAAAGCATGTTGCTTCGTTGCCTACAGGCCATCATGTCCCAGGCCCCCTGGCTCTCAGCACTGCCCACCTACCTAGAACTTCCATCTACGATTTCCTGTTTGACTTTGAGCTGAGGCCGTTTACACTGTCTGCCGCCAGTGTTGCCACCGTGGGCTGTTTCATTGGTATCGACGCCGTGACCCCGGCACGGCCACGCGTGAACACTAATGACAATGGCTCTTCGTTAGAGAAGCCAAGGTTACACTTGTCACTTCCATGGGTAATTTCCATTCTTAAGTTCATTAAACGCTTAAAAGCAACAAGGTCAATAGTGATTTATTCCCGTGACAGCAAACTCAATGCAACCCCGCACAAACATCCCTCCCGGCTTGACCTGTGTGAGACCAACAGCTAACGAAGGGGACTTCCCCAGGGGCCGGCTGCCTACTCGCGTCGTTTTTAAAAGCCCCGTGTGACACACAATGAGGACATTCCCAAGGCCCGCCATGGGCTGAGGAAGGCGCCCCCTCCCGCCCCCGCTGCCTGGGTCACTCCACGTCGCCAGATCTGGACCAAGGCTGGCTTCATGTGCTAAACACATGTACGTGTGGAGACCCGGCTAACCTCAGTGCTGCGTCATGTTGCCAAAACTCAAGTAAAAAACAGAAAAGCACGCCAGACAGACAGGGCTCAGGGGTTGAGCCTCAACCTATGGACCAGGAGGTCCTGGTTCGATTCCCGGTCAGGGCACAGGCCCGGGTTGTGGGCTTGATCCCCAGTGTGGGGTGTGCAGGAGGCAGCCGATCCGTGATTCTCTCATCATTGATGTTTTCATCTCTCTCTCCCTCTCCTTTCCTCTCTGAAACCGATACAAATATATTTTAAAAAATAGAAAAACACTAATGTTGGCCCTGAGAGGACTCAGGCGAGGAAAGATGGAAGGCAGCACAGAAGCAAGCCATCTTCTGGGATCGGTTCCAGGGCAGTGGGGGCTCCCAGACCACGTGCATCCACGGGGCGGCACCAGCCTCGCTGCCGATGGTGGGAGCAGGTGGCACTGGGAAAGCTCCTTCCAGAGCCAGGCGTGCCGCCCACCTCCGGCACACGAAGGCCGGGAGTGGCCATGGCCAGGGAGGGTCTGTGAGAACAGGCTCGCTTCAAGCACAGATGCTCACCGCCTGGGACCTGAGCTAAGGAAGCAGACACACCTCACTGCAGGCTTCCCACCTGAACCGGCAGGGGAGCAAAACTCACCCATCCTTGCCTGGCCCCTCTCTTCTCGTCCCCCTCCCCCGTCTTCATCTCTAAGATAGAGGCTTCTCCCTCCCTTCTTCCTGCCAGTCTCTCCTGTCTCCTTCCTCCTCCCCCCCTTCTCCTCGTCCTCCCCCTCCTCCTCCTCCTCCCCCTTTTCCCTTATTCCTCCTCCCCCTTCTCCCCGTCCTCCCCCTCCTCCTCCTCCCCTTCTCCTCGTCCTCCCCCTCCTCCTCCTCCTCCCCCTTTTCCCTTATTCCTCCTCCCCCTTCTCGTCCTCCCCCTCCTCCTCCTCCTCCCCTTCTCCACCTCCCCCTTCTCCTCGTCCTTCTCCCTTCTCCTCGTCCTCCCCCTCCTCCTCCTCCTCCCCTTCTGCTCGTCCTCCCCCTCCTCCTCGTCCTCCCCCTCCTCCTCCCCCTTCTCCTCCTTCTTCCTCCCCCCTTCTCCTCGTCCTCCCCCTCCTCCTCCTCCTTCCCCTTTTCCCTTATTCCTCCTCCCCCTTCTCCCCGTCCTCCCCCTCCTCCTCGTCCTCCCCCTCCCCCTCCTCCCCCTCCTCCTCCCCCTTTTCCCTTATTCCTCCTCCCCCTTCTCCTCGTCCTCCCCCTCCTCCTCCTCCTCCCCTTCTCCTCGTCCTCCCCCTCCTCCTCCTCCTCCCCCTTCTCCTCCTTCTTCCTCCTCCCCCTTCTCCCTTATTCCTCCTCCTCCTCCCCCTTCTCCTCCTTCTTCCTCCTCCCCCTTCTCCTCCTTCTTCCTCCTCCCCCTTCTCCTCCTCCTCCCCCTTCTCCTCCTTCTTATTCCCCCTCCCCTTTCTCCCTTATTTCTTCTCCTCCTCCCCTTCTCCTCCTCCTCCCCCTTCTCCCTCCTCCCCTTCTCCTCGTCCTCCTTCTCCCTTATTCCTCCTCCTCCTCCTCCTTCCTCCTCCCCCTTCTCCCTTATTCCTCCTCCTCCTCCCCCTTCTCCTCCTTCTTCCTCCTCCCCCTTCTCCTCCTCCTCCCCCTTCTCCTCCTCCTCCCCCTTCTCCTCCTCCTCCCCCTTCTCTTCCTTCTTATTCCCCCTCCCCTTTCTCCCTTATTTCTCCTCCTCCCCTTCTCCTCCTCCTCCCCCTTCTCTTCCTTCTTATTCCCCCTCCCCCTTCTCCCTTCTCCTCCTCCCCTTCTTCTTCCTCCTCCCCCTTCTTCTTCCTCCTCCCCCTTTCCTCTCCTCCTCCTCCTTCATCCTCCTCCCCTTCTCCCTTATTCCTCCCCCTCCTCTCTCTTCCTCCCCCTCCTCCTTCTTTTTCTTCCTCCTCACTGCCCTCCTCCACCCCCTTCTCTCTTCCTCCTCCTCTTTCTTCCTCTCTCCTGCTCTCCCTCAACTTGCTGTTAATAGGGGCTCAAATGTAATTATGGCAACTCTCTAAGATATACATTTGTGTGTTTTTCCGAGTACTTCTCTGCGTCTAATAGACTATTATAAGCAGACTATGTTGAGGGCACTTTAACAAAAGATTTCTAAATCACCTCATAGGCTCTGATGGAACACAAACATCACTGGCCATTGCTCCCCAGCCCCAACTGCCAGAAGTGCCGTGATGGGCGCCAGCATTATCTCCTCACCTCATTACCGCCTAATTGAATTAAAGCTCAATGTGTATTTATGCTGTACAATGGGGAATCGCAGGTAAGGGACAGGAGCACTCTCATTAGTGGCCATCTGTTTATGAAGATGCAGCAATAGCGGAATTCCCAGGAATGCTGCGAGGACGCACCCACGGGGGCACGTCCGTGCTGACGGATGGCCCTTGTTTAGAGAGAGAGGAGGCTCAGAGATTAAGAACTCACAGCGCTAGTTAGCAGCCGACCTGAACCCCATTTCCTCAGCCGCTTCCTGGACATTTCTTTTCCTTTCCAGAACCCTTGCTTCCCCAGTGTCCAAACAGATGCCTGTCCACTGGGCGGGTGTGGGGCGCGGCTACAGCGTTTGGACAGGTTCAAGCCTCGGATTGATGAGAGGGCACAGTCCTCTCGTGGCCACGTGCAAGTCCCAGCTTGGAGGGCAGAGCCCTCCCAGCACAATGATAGCCAACAGCTGGAGTTGTGAGCGTGAACCTGTGGTCCGAACACGTGGCCCCACGTGCCTGAGTGACGTGGGCTTGATAGAGTTCAGGTGCATGTAGTTGAGGGGGATGGAAACCCAGAAGAATGATGTAAACATCTTGGCCACGCCCTTCCTTGGCCACGTGGCATCGGCTGTAAAATAAAGACACGGCTTGTGGGCCGTGGCGCTGTCTCTCCATCGGGAGCAGCGTCCCACCCAGACCCAGCTTTCTTCTCTTGTCCGTCTTTTCCTAATCCTTCACCGCCCCCTCTCAGGGTCACCGAACCTGGCTGAGCTGGCGCGGCACATGAGGCGCAGTGGGGATGAGTGTGCCATGGCCGTGCCGGCTCGCTACAGGCAGGTTCAGTGAATGACTGACAGGTGAGTGAGCAGCCAGCATCCGGAACCCGGGGACGGAGAAGGGGGGACCATTTTCGAGGGCTTGAGGAGCACATGGTCTCCACGGAGACCCTGGGGGTTAGGGAACGTGACCTGGAGGAGGGAAGGTGGGTGGGCTCAGCAGGCGACGGGAAAGAAAGAAATCAAGGCACAGGGAAGGGGCAAGGCGGCTGGCGAGGTGCTGACAGACCCACAAGGCCGGTTCCAACAGAACACGCATCTCATGAGGTGAGACGGAGTCTGGAAGGGAGGTCGGGGACAGGAGAGAGTCCCTGAAGGAACAGCCCAGGCTACCCCCGGAACGTTCTTCTCCCCCAGAACCCCTTTCTCCCAGCGAGGGCAGCTGGCTGCAGGGAGATGGGTGCGGGGCCCGCATCTCGCTGTCGTGATGTATGGATGCGGTCTCCCAGGGGGTGAACCCCCTCGGGGGATTTATGTTGCATAGCTAAACACCATGTCTGTCTCTCTCCCCGGTAATCGTGGCTCACACCCAAGCGGGCTTTTTATTCCCAACATCTGGACGGCCTTATGGCGGGTGAGGACGAGGTGCTGCGCGCAGGCAACGGCGCAGCCATAAAGTCTGCCGAGAAACAAAGCCCGCCTTGGCACGCTCACGCCTTTGCTGAGAAGTCTCCGCCCCTCCACAGGCACTTAGCACCGCTACGCCTCCATCTCCAGGTACCGCTTTCCTCCCGCAAATACTCGCCTGGCGTATGTATAGGGGCCGTTAAGGCAGGGATGGAGGAGATATCAGCATAAAAAGCTCATTGCAGGGAGGGACGCACGGCTTCTCCCCACGCAGGGCCTCCCCCCGCCTCTGGCGTGTGCTGTTTCCTAACAGCGGCTGTCCCATGGCGGGCGGTGGTATTTTAGCGAGAACAACTGTCTACGCTGTCACAAATGGGCAAAAGGCCTGTAGCTCTGGGGTGGGGAGAGACAATGAAGAATAACCAAGTGGTCCTATTGGCATTTAACATACACACAGAGCCATTCAGTGCACAGATGCTGTCTTTCCTCTTCCTTCTCGAAGGTTCCCAGGGTTTCTCATCGCCCTAAGGCAGCAGAGGTGTCCTGATGTGCCTAAGGCCTCCGGCAGCTCTGGGCATGGCAGAGGCTGGGCCACCTGCCGGGCTTCACCCCCCCTCCTGGCAAAAGGCATCTTTTCAGGCTCCAAAATGCAGCGCGAGTGTGCTCCAGAGCCCGCCAGCCTGGACCTGCGGAACCGTGCTGGGAGCCCTCTCCTCTTGAGCTCCCATACCACCACAGACATTTCTCTGGCTCTGCCTTTGCATTTACAAGCCTAGAGCCCCTGCTGGGCTCCGAGCAGCCAGCTGGGCTGAGGGTGGTGGGTGGAGACCCCTGAATTCTTCCTCACTGCACCCTAAGCACTCCTAGCACAGGTTAGACCTGCACCATATTTCTGTGTATTTCTTTTCTACTGCTGCCTGAGCAGTTATCACAAACACTGCAGGCTAAAATAACACCCATCGTCGCACAGTTTCTGTGGGTCAGGGGTCCAGGCAGGGCCCTCTGCTTTGGGTCTTCCCAAGGATCACCTGGGGCTGCGGTCTCATCAGAGGCTCAAATGGGGAAGGCCCTGCTTCCGGGCTCCCTTGGGCTGTGGGACGCAGGAAGCTGTCCTCCTCGGGGAGGACAAGGCTCCAGCAAGTGCCTGCTAACAATCAGTCCCAGGTGACATAACAGAGGCACAGGGCGGGAGACTCCGTCAGTCACCTTCACATCCGTTTGGATGGAAGCAAGTCACAAGCTCCCCTTCAGGAGGGGGTCATACAAAGGCATGAGTCTCATTGAAGAGTTAGGCTCAAGCGGTCTCCCCACCAAAGGACAAGCTTCTTGAGGGTAGAGCGTCCTCCGTAAGAGTCTTAATATCCTCCGTGGCCAGCAATGTTCAGCACGGGAAGGAATGCCACAATTGATTGGTGCATACATTATCGACTACCAAGTATCAGGACAGGATAACCCACTGGCACATGATTTGTGAAAGGGGTCCGAGGAGCCACTGCGGTGGACAGCTAAGGTTTTATCTCCCCAGGGCCTTCCTGTTGCTTGGCACCAGCCCGTCACCAGCCACATAGTTCCTACAGAGCTAGTGTCAGTGACACGGGGCCCCATCTTGGTCCCCCTTGATATACCCAGGGATGTGCACATGACACAGCGAGGTCTTCTTTTTCTTTTCTCCACAGTTTTGGAAACTAAAACAGAGGAGGATCCATTCACGGGCGCCTGAAGGTGTACCATAGGAAACTCGGGTACTTGCCTGGCTGGCGTGGCTCAGTGGTTGAGCATCGACCTATGACCCAGGAGGGTGAGGCTTGATCCCCACTCGGGGCACATACCCGGGTTGTGGGCTCGAAGCCCAGTGGAGAACATGCAGGAGGCAGCCGATCCATGATTCTCTCTCGTCATTGATGTTTCTCTCTCTCACCTTCTCCCTTCCTCTCTGAAATCAATAAAAATGTATTTTAAAAAAACTCAGGTACTGTTTATGATCATGATTATCCAAAATGGATTTGAAACTTGAAGCTGCTCCGGAGAGAGAGACGGCAGGGGAGTGCCAGGAGGAAGAGGGGAGAAGGAAGGAAGAGGAAGCTTTGAAAAGATTCACGTCTCCAGTTCCAACCCGTCCGGAAACCCATCTGCACTCAGTGTTCTAGGCAAACGCTGAGCACCTTTCTGGCGCTTTCTGGCTTAAGCTGGTTCGTGCTGTGTCCCGTGCTAAAAAGCAAGGGTATCAACCAATATTCGCATTTACCCAACAGTTATTTCAGTCAGGAATATCTCCCCCGTCTTTAAGAATGGGAAATAGAAAGTGTGTAAGGAAAACCACGCAGGCCCGGCAGTCAGAGGGTACAGACGTGTGGGGAGAAGGGAAAGGCCCCTTATTTTCGGGACTCCGCACATTTCACTGCGGCCTGGTCTCCTGCTCCGCAGGCGGGCTCAGCTCAGCTCACGCAGACGCAGCAACGACCCGCCGCGGCGCGAACGTGCATCATCCAATTACATGGTCCATTGTCTCATTATTCACCCCATGCTGGCTGCACCTGCCGCCTCGCGGGCTCGCTCCACCTCTGCTTGCTGAGGCCCCCCCGCCGCCCGCACACGGCAGTCAGACCTGCTCCCAGCCTCCTCCGTATCCTGCTAGTCTCGGTAAATAATACGCTTCATTCAATTACACATTTAAACAGGGTTCTCCATTCCCTCTGCCCACTGTGGGCGATGCTGGACTATGGACCTGGGGCAAATCATGAAAGCAGGAATTTCAGGGCTCCAAGTTCAAGTGGCTTCTATCCTCTGCTCTTTGAGGCATGAAGTCACACATATCTACACTCCTACACCTCAATACACACACACAACACCCCCCCACATGTATGCGCACACACACACTCCTGCACCTCAATACACACACCCCCCACATGTATGCACACACAAACACATCCCCCACATGTATGCACACACACACCCCTGCACCTCAATACACACAAACACATCCCCCCACATGTATGCACACACACACATACCTGCACACACAGCAGGACAGCCTGGCACTTGGTCAGAGAAGTTAATTAACGTAACATTTTTTGAGGCGTGTCACTTTTCAGTTTGGTAAATTAATCAAATAATATTTGCGCGATGCTCTCAGATGTGGGGAGAAATGTAACCTGATGCCTGCCTTCAGGAAAACTGTATTGTGGCAGGTGAAGGAAATCAGGGAGAGTATTTCTCCACAACTAGGGAGAAAGCCAAGAATGGGCCAGGCAAACAAACAGATTCCATTAGCAAGTTTAAAAGAAATGAATTTCCTCAAGGAATGCGTTGAATAAATGTTAATGCCTGGACAAGCCCCAAAGCAATGCACACAGCTTTGCGTGCAAGGCGGACCTGGTGTCTCATAAGACAGAACCGTGATTAGACGGAGGGCCGGCCGCTGCTTTTCCTGTAAAGCGTCCGACAGTAAATATTCTAGGCGCCGTCAGCTGTGTGGTCTCTGTCCCGGCTGCTCGACGCCCCCAGTGCAGCCCAAACACAGCTACAGGCAACACAGAAACAGGTGCACGTGGCCGCCTGCCAAGGTCACTTACTCACTGTCACCCGCTGCAGATCTCATCGTTTTCACAGGCCGCAGGCCAGCCTGCCTCCTGCCTCATCCTGCAGCCGAGCAGGAGGGTGAAAGCACTCTGACCTCCCCTCCCAGCCGGGCCACGGGCAGCTGGCCGTAGGGTTTGGTCTGCAGAGTGTCAGCTCAGGCTCTGCCTCCACAAAACACAGAGACCAGAAGGAAGCATGGGCACCTCGGGGCCTCGCTGGCAGTGAGGGGATGAATGTGATTCTGGAAAGGCGGGCAGCGCTGTTCTCTGCACGTTCAGGAAGGCAGGGAAGCTGTGGAAGGAAGGAGGTGCATGTGAGAAACTTATGCCTTAGGAGCTGATGGACTGGACATGAGAGGGGGTGGTACCCACATCCTTCACCCTGCCCCCCGGCTCATCTCATTAATTGGCCAAAACTCCAGGTTGGAAATCATCATTTTCCTTGAGTTAGTATTTTTGAGTCGGATCTGTCTTTGCGAATCAAGGTAAGCATGGACGTGAGAGAAATCCGAGAGGACAGAAGAGAAATACCCAAACCCTCACAGAGGAGACACCGCTGGCCAATGCACGCATGACCTCCCAGCAAACACCAGGAGGACCTGCAGAAGTGCCAGTGAAGGAGAAAACTGGGGGGGGGGGAGGGTGGGGGAATGGGCTGTGGCCGTGTGCGTCCCTCCTGGGCTGCCTGGCCCCTGACCCACGTACTTTGGAATCCGAGCATACAAAGCCCACATTTCCTATCGCTGCAGTTGACACCCATCTAGGGCCACACCCATCGCTGCCAAATCGCCCGTCATCTGCCCCCACCCACCCACCTGTCCCCAAAATTAGGTAAAGCAAGAGGGACACTGACCCTAATAATGGAGAAGGGCATTGCCACACAAAATAATCTATTTCTCAAAAATAAAGAAGGGCTCTCCCTTCCTGGAGCTCACCCTGCCTTTCCCTTCCTGATCCCTCCCCCACCCTCTGGCTCCAGGCACCTCACCATCACCTTCCTCACTCCCAAGCTCCACGGGCCCTTCCTTTACCTTTATAACTTGCTTCCTAAGCCCACTTCTTCTGGAAATCACTTCTTCTACTTCTGTAATTTACCTAATAAATGTTCCCTTACAAAAAGAATATTATGCCTAATATGCAAATTGTCCTCTCGGGAGTTTGACTAGGAGATAGGGAGTTCGATCACTCACCATGACGTGTGCTGACCATCAGGGGGCGGCACGGAATGAAGGAAGGCCCCAATTGGCCCTGATCTCCGGCCAGAACTAGGAACCCTGCCCGTGCACGAATTTCATGCACCAGGCCTCTAGTAACAAAATAAAGAGGGATGCAGTCATTAAGGGCGGACGGACTCTGCGGTCTGAATCCTGTTTCTGCTACTCACAGCCGTGGTGCCTGAGTGGGGAGGACTGTGGAATTCCTGTCCATCAGTGTCTTCAACTGCAGAGGAGCAGAGGCAGTGACAGCATCTGGTCCCTGGGTTCGCTGTGAGCGCTTAACGCAGTGCCGGGTGCACCGCGAACACTTAACGCGTATGGTTGGCTCCAGAGCCCGAAATGAAAGCCAGGGGTGATTTCTACAACTCAGCAGACAGACCCAGGGTCCTGGGTCCTGGGGCGGAACCCCCCGGGGCGCGTGAACCACACTGGATTTCTCAACAGTCTGCAGACACTCCATGCCCCTGTGAATGCCTTTGTGCCCACTCTTTTCTCTGCCTCCGAAGCTATCCTTACTCCCGCCTAAACTCCCAACGCAGCCCTGACAATCCAGCACGAATGCTGACGTACTCTGGACACCTCCTCGGCCTCCAGGAAATGTTTAACTCCTTGTTCCACGAGGCCCTCTCAGCTCAGCTTTCCCCGCTGGCCTGCCCCCTGACAGTTACACGGGCCTCGGGAGGCTGGCTTTCTGGCACCCCCTCGCCAGCTGGGAATGCCCCCGCGCCAGGGGAGGGCGTGGGAAGCACCTAGAACAAGTGTCCCGATGGGTTTATTTGCCTGCATTTCCTGGGATGCCGACGCCAAAATAATGAAATGCTTTATACCTGAATGCATGCTCCATTAAAGGAGAGGCAACAGGGAACAAACGTAACTGGAGTCGGCCAGATAAACCGGGACACAGAAACCTGGCCTGCAAACAACGGAGACGCGGCAACTCCTCGCTGCCACTGAGCCGGCTCGCCCAAGCGCCTCCAAACAAACACGTTCGCAAACAGCAAATATTTGAGTGGGTTGTCAATAAAAGCTCCTTTTACTATTTTAAAAAAAACAGAAACACTTTTCAGGGATTCTCAAATGCTTGAGATATAATAAAATTTTAAAGAGGACATACTTTATAAATTATTTCACATGGCACTATGCCGAATTCTGGCTCTTATCCTATTTCCAATCACTCTCAGGGGACAGTATCTGTCTTTCTAGACCTGTGAGTTTTCTCCCCCAAATACAAAGTGGTGGCTGGCATAGCCTTTTCAGCTTGACATGCTACTGAGCACCAGCATCTGGTCGGCCTGAACAGTGCATCTGGATTCCCCAGGTGCAGTGTGACCCCGTGGGAACACACGGACAAACACGGCACGCAGGAGCTTGGATGTGCACATCCGGTGGCCTTCACGCGGAAGTCCTGCCGTGTGAAACAAGGGGTGCTCCGCCCGGCCGGCACGGCTCAGCAGTTGAGGGTCAACCTACGAACTGGGAGGTCACGGTTCGATTCCCAGTCGGGGCACACGCCCGAGCTGCTAGCTCGATCCCCAGTGGGGGGCGTGCAGGAGGCAGCCGATCCCTGATTCCCTCTCATCACTGATGTTTCTCTCTCTCTCCCCCTCTCCCTTCCTCTCTGAAAGTTTTTTAAAAGAACAAAAGCCCACAAGGGATGCTTCGTTCAGCTCCATAGTCATGGGGATCCTTCATTCTTCAGAGCTGTGCTCGTGCCCTGGTCTCAGTGACCTCATCTCTAACTTCTGCCGCCTCCAGAGGCCCACACACCTGGTGCCCAGGACCCCCAGACGCCCTGGGGGCGGCGGGATGGGCTTCTGGAGAGGAAGGCTGCCTCCGAGGACAAAGCAGACAGCACTCATTCCGGGTCCGTTCCCCTGAGAGCGTAGGACCTAGTCCAACACGCACTCCCTCGGGGTGCCTGCCTGTCCTGTGCACGTGGACCTCGATGGTAAAATCCGACCTACTTTACTACAACGTGCTGGGACCTCTGAGAGCCACAACGCACCGGGCTCTGTGAAGTGGCTCCTAGACGGTCAGCGCGCTCCCCGGAGAGATAGGCTCGCCACGCCGCCTGTTTTCGGCTCCAGTTAGAGCCTAAGCTACTGAGAGCCAGAGGCTCACCTCTCGTTCTCGGCGTCCTCCGCTGTGGAAGCTGCTATATTAACTGCGTTAACCTGGCTAACCTCTGGCAAATATTGACTGAATCAAATTACATGGAAAGGCGGCCGCGTCCTGCGTGGGATTTCAGAATTGCAAACACAGTGTATGAGTGCTGAGCCGAGGGCGTGTTTCCAGCGGTGGTTTGAGCACCGGGAGCTTTCTCCTCGGGAGTTCGGCTCTGGGATAGCTCGCCTCGCCCGCTGCAAGCGAGGGGTGGGCGCGCAGGAAAGCCTTGTCCCCGTGCTGAGCTCTGGAGCAGCGTGAGGGCGTGTTCGGAGTGGACGTGGCTGTCATGTGAGCTGGGAGGTGATGGAGATCTGGGCACCGCCACGTGGCGAGGCAACGCCATGTCTCCCTCAGTATGTTCCAGGCTTAACCTGTCATCTGTCCCCCCAAACCCACTCCCCCAATGACACCTGTCTCTCCGTAACTGGACAATCAGTGGGTCCGGCGGCCTGTCACTACTTGAGCCGATGAAGCAGAGACAGGGTTGAATCCTAAATGAGCGTTCATTCCAGTCCTGCCGGCAGCGTGGGAGCAGCAGGTCACCCACAGAAATCTGCTCTGCACCCCCGTAAGCCAGCTGCTTACACTGGGCAGATTGCACGGGGAAGCAGGCGCGCAAAAGGGCTGGGGTCTTCAACGGGCTTAGAGATACGCAAGGGCTGGGGATAGGAGGCGCATAAAACACTTAGACTGACTTCCGTCACAGGATGTCCTGAGATTGTGGTCTGGTCTGAGTTTAAGAAAAATCAAAGCATGGCCCCACCCAGGAGAAGAGAGGCTTTCGGGCCTGACTTGTCTCGGAAGTCAAAGAATTGAAATTCCGGTCGTAAGTGATCGGCCCGGGGCGTCTGGTAAATCAGGGAGGACAAGAGACCAGAGACTCAGTGCCTTCACCCTCTGCATTGCCTTTTTCCAGCCGCAGGAAAGGCTGGGAAAACACGCCAAAGAGGCAGAGGGCAGACCGGCTTCTTCACGTGGCGCAGGCGGCTACGTGGAGCTTAGTAAGCTGGTGACTTCGCCACAGCAGCCTACATGATAAGAGCTGCACGGGATGCTGTTTGCAGGAGCCTTAGATGACACCAGGGGCAACCGATCCACGGTGGGCAATCGCCATGGGAGCAGGGCCCCTTTCCAGGGAGAGGACACCACACAGATGTGGATGAGCCACGCACCCAAGCTCACGCCATTGTTCTCTGAGGAGGGAGGTCCCTGGGAAGGGCAAGACCACAGGTGTGACAGTTGGCAGGAGCCACACCGGCATCTTGAATTGGCAGCCTAGGAGAGTGTCACAGGTGAGCCAGCACGCACCCTCCGGAGTCCTGGCTTGGCTCATGCTAAAGCAGGGATCACAGGCCGTGCGGAGCGACTGTCAGGATGTGTTCATTCAGTCACCCATGAAAGGAAATGACATACGTGCATGGGACCTCACACTGCCCGGGTTCCAATACCAAGTTTCTCACCGGGCCCCTTATAAATGTTTCCCAACATCTGGAAAGAGAGCTTGATGAACACGTGTTGCATGAGCAATGGTCTGTACATGTGCTGTGCGAATTCCGAGAACCCGTTCCCCAGGCCCCCAAAGAGGTGGGCTTGGTGTCAGCTTCCATGAGGGTCTTAGTCTGGCTCACCCTCCTCTCCTGGGAGTCCCTGCTCCTTGTGAGTGTGGGCTCACAGCACCCCCTCATGGGCATCCGTAGTTACATCTGCAAAGACCATAGTTCCAAATAAGAATGTATTTACAGAAACTGGAAGTTAGGACTTGGACATATCTCCTGTGTGTGTGTAGGGGGGGGGGAGGGGAGGGTGGTGGGGGGGGAGGGAGCAGCACACTATTCAGCCCACTATGTAGTAGTATTCCATCACCTTTCAAGAGCTGGGGGTTTGCAGCGCTACACCCTATGCACCGGTGGTCTGTGCCTTTTTGTCTTTGTCAATCTTGACAGAGCTGTGTGATGGGGAAGAGACCCATTCTGAAATACGCAGAGTGCTGTGGTCGCTAAACAAGCCTGCCCTCAGAAGTGGGTTAACCAGAGCCTCTCTGGTGTGGGCACACCAACGCCAATCGGGTCTAGCCTGGCACATGGGAAAAGGAAGGTACCCAACTCCCACTCGAGACACTCCATCCCACCTGAGGGGAGGAAAAAATGGCAAGGCCCACAGTCTGGAGACACAGGCTCACTAAGGGACTGAGACTTAATCACAGGACTAAAGCTGCTTCCCGTCCCCCACCCCACCCCACCAATTCCCGAAGACATGTTACAGCAGATCCTATTGCCCAGGACGTCCTGTCCTGCTAAAAAACAAAAAAAAAATTACAAGGCCTACTAAGAGGCAAAAGCACAATATGAAGAGACAGAGCAAACATCAGAGCCAGGCATGGCAGGGATGTTGGGGTTATTGGACCAGAAATGTAAATCAATTATCACTAATATGCTAAACGTTCTAATACAGGGGTGGGGAACGTCTGGCCCGCGGGCCCTTTAAGGCCTGCGAAACCATTTGGTCTGGCCCTGCCTAGGCATTAGGGGTGAGTTAATTAAATGTTTGACCAAATAGAGCAGGCCAATTTTTAAGGTGATAATTCTGGATGGCCTGCAAACGATGTCATAAATATCCAAATCGGCCTTTGCAGAAAAGCGGCTCCTCCCCCTGCTCCAACGGAAAAGGCAGACAGCGTGCAAGAACAGGTGGGCAAGGTGAGTAGAGGGGTGGAAATCCTAAAAAAGAGACAAAAGCGATGCTAGAGAGAAAAGCGCTGTCACAGAAATGAGGACGACCTTGGTAGCCTGACCAGTGAGTGGACACAGCTGGGGAAAGAACCTCTGAGCTTGAGGAAATCTCAAAAACAAAACAAAACAGAAAAACACACACACGTCCAAAACGGAAAAGCAGAGAGCATCGTAATGACGGAAAAGAGTATCCGAGGCTGTGGGACAGCGATAAGAGGCACAGCATACGCACAATGGGACTAACAGAAGAAAGAGGGAAGAAACAGAATGTTTCCAACCAAAATGAGGATTTCCCCCAATTAATATTCAGCATCAGACACACAACTGTAGACCCAGGAAGCTCAGAGAACACTCAACAGTGTGAATGCCAAGACCGAACAAACCGGAGCAAAGGCAAGCCTATACACAGGCACATCATTGCCGACCCCAAACACCTTACGCACAGAGAAACCAGGGCGAGACTGACACCCCGCCTCACTCAGAGGCCCTGGAAGCAGGAAGAGAGTGAAGCGAAATATTTGAAGTGCTGAGAGAAAAAAGACACACCGTGAACTTAAGAATGCTGCACCCTGCAAAATGATCCTTCAGAAGGGAAGAAAAATTAAAGGCTTCCTCAGACAAACAAAAATCAAGAGAACCTGTTTCTAGTAGATAGTCTTACATGAAATAGTAAAAGAAGTGTTTCACCGGAAACAGGGATTGCTCAGAATCTCAGACCTACACAAGGAAAAGAAGGACATCAAAGGAGGAAGACTGCAGAGAAACTGGTCCTATTTCTGTTATAGCAACAACAGTGCATTTGGTAACAGGCTTATTCGTGAGTAACATGAATGGCAGCAATCACACCAGGAGTGGAGGGGGAAACATATTATTTTCTTATTTTAAGGTACTCACACTACCCATACTGGTAAAGTGTTATCTGAAGTGGACCTGGATTCGTTGTAAATGTATATTGCAAACTCTAGGACAAACACTAAAAACAAACAAACAAAAAAAACCATTGCTAAGAAATGAGAGAAACAGAATTATATAAACAATCAAAATCACACAAAGAAGAAAAAGTGTGGATGACAAAAAAAATAGGAAAAAAAGAATAAGCTCAACAAATAGAAAACTGTAATAAATATGGTAGCTATTAATCCAACTATATCAATAATCACTTTGAACATCACTGGTCTAAATACACCAATTAAAATATTGTCAGAGTGAATAAAAAAATAAGGCCAACTATATGTTGTCTACAAGAAACCTACTTGAAATGTAAAGACATATAAAGATCGATGGAGAAAATAAAGCATGCTAACACTCACTTTTAAAAAACGGAATAATATTAATCTGAGACACAGCAGGCTTCAAAGCAAAGAAGGGTACCAGGGATAATGAAGGGATTTCACAAGGATAAAGGGGGCAGTTCCCCAAGAAGACACGATTCCCCCCACGCCTGTGTACCTCACAGCCGAGCATGAGACTACGCAGGGCAGGAGCTAACTGAAATGCACAGAAAAATCAGCGAGCCCACAAGCCTGCCGGGAGACGGCAACCTCTATCAGCCCGGACAGAGGCAGCAGGCAGGAAACCAGCAAGGACATCGCCGAACTCAGCGGCACCTTCAAACAACCGGCTGTGATGGTCGCCCAGGTAACAGCAGAGCCTTCTTCTCACGCCCACGTGCAACATTCGCCAAGGTGGCCCCCATCCGGGCCCTGGTCACACCTTAGCACATTCAAAAGAACAGAAATGATGGGAAGACTGCTCTTGGGCCTCTACGGAGTTAAACTAAAAATCAGTGACGATGAGAACTGGAAACTCCCCAAATCCCAAGGGATTAAACGGTACTCTTCTAACTAACACGTGTCAAAGGAAGAAATCTGAAAAAAGTGTCTTGGGCTCAATTGCTGGGGGGGAGGGGGTGCGGGGGAGAGGGGTGTGCAGGAGGCAGCCAATCTGTGTTTCCTTCTACATTGATGTTTCTCTCTCCCTCACTCTCCCTCTCTTTAAAATTCAATTTTTAAAAAGTCTTTCAAAAAAGCAAGCTGGTGTGGCAGCATTAATATCATACCTAGAAGACTTGAGGACAGGGAATGTTCCTGAGTATAAAGTGAGGCACTACAGTTACCAACCTACGTGACCTATTAGAGATTCCTAGAACACCCAGAAAAAATGCGCACACACACACACACACACACACACACACACACACACACACGTTTTCTCGTGTACAGGAAGCATTCACCAAAATAGATCATACTATGAGCAGTTTGGGGGAGGTCTAAGCTGCATGTGCTTTGCCCACATGGATCTAAACAAGAAGCTGACAACAGAAAGGTGTTTGGGAGAAAAAACTCATATATTTGGAAATTGAACAGCACTCTTGTAAACAATTTGAGGATCAACTAGAGAAGGATTTTCAATGGAATGGAAAGTAAAACATGACAGGAACCCATGTGGATGAAATTCAGATGGGGCTGAAGAGGTAGCATCAAGTGCTTATATTACAAAGGAAGAAAGTTATTATATCAGTGATCTAAGTGTATACCTTAAGGAACTCAGAGGGGAGGGGAGAGCAAATGAAACCAAAACAAGCAAAAGAGAGAAAATAAATAAAAAGCAAAAAAAAATCAATGAAATTGCAGAGGAGAAAAAAGAAAATCAATGGGAAAAAATGGTTCTTTGAAAAAGATCGATAAAAATGATACACGGCTAGCCAGATGGAATAAGGTCAACGCAGAGCAGACACAAATCGCCAATAACAAATGGCAGAGGGGACTTCACCGGAGAGCCGCCAGGCCCTGGCAGCCTAAGAAGAAGTGGGGACAAAGTTAAACCCCTGCAGGCAGCAATCTTAGTGAAACAGACAATTTACTGAAAGGCTGTACACAAAAGCTCCATCCAGAAGAACCAGCTGACTGCATAGCCCTTTCCCTGTGAACCACACTCACAGTCACACGTGTCCATACTTCACGAGGGAAGACATCATCATCTAACTGTGCGGAACCCGTGGAAAGAACAGGGGTTAGCGGCAAAGCAAATGGGGGCGAGGCGAGACCGACAGAAGAAAACAGTGAAACGGAGAACGCTGAAAGGTGTGTGTGTGAGTGCAAGAGCAGCAGTCACGTTCTACCCACCCACAGGCTAGCGTCCTCGGGCCGGCCACCGCCCCAGGTCTCCTCAGCTCTGAGAGGCCTGGAGATGGCGCCCAGAGGGGCCCAGCCGACCTGTGGGGAGCCGCCCTGGCAGGAGCTAACAGTTGCAATTGGAGGAATTTCCTCCCGGCGCCTCTGGGTCCCAGCACCCCGTTTCACCGTGAGCGTCGCTAGCCATTTTCAATCTGTACCTCGTTAGCTGGCTGCCAGCACGGGCGTCCGAGGGAGACGCTGGGAAAGTGAGCTGTGCAAAAGGGGGTCCTGCTCCCCCCAACCTCTCCCATCGGCAGGTGTCTGTCCTGTGGGTCTCCAAAGGCTGCCGGGAGACAGACATCTCCCACCTCGGAGCCACCCCGCAAAATTCCTTTCTCAACGTACATGTGAGCAAAGTCACGGGAGGCGTTGGCTGTCGCGTCAGGCCGTACATGACTTGGCTCTAGGCGTCCCTCCCTTCCCCGGCACTCAGGGGGGCCCCGCCCTTCCGCGCTTCGGCTGGATGCAACCGCTTTCCTCCTGACAGAGGAGACACGGGTCGTCAATCCCAGAACTTCCCACAAGGCCTTGGGGTAACGGCCTGACTGCTACAGGCCTCGGTTTGCTCTTCCAGAAAATGGAGAAAATGAAAACTGTTATCCGGCCAGTTCTGAGGGCTGAATGGAATCTCGAGCCACCATCACATTTGCGTTTCTACTTCTTCACGGACCCAACACATTTCCTCCACGAAAACACCACCCCCCAGCCGCCAGGACCCCTCCCAACACGGACCTCCTCCTCTGTGCTCCACGGCCTTGACCAGCACGTGACCCCGTCCAGACGTGCCCGTGGGACTAACGTGTGGCTTTCTAGGTCAAGTCCACGCCTGTCTTCTTATCCCGGTTAGAATTAACCTCGCGGGACCCAGCGGCTCTCAACCCCAGGTGGTTCCCACCTCTTCTCCGGGGTCACTGAGTGCCATCAGCAGGCAGCTCTGGTTGGCGCGAAGGGCATGTTACCTTGTGGGTAGAGGACGCTGCTTCTGCTCAAGTCCCTACAATGAGGAGGGCAGTCAGCACAGCAGAGAACAAACCCCCCCACCCCCATGTCGGCAGAGCTGAGGGTGGGAAGCCTGCCTGTGGGACCCTACTGTCTGTGACCTAATCAGAAACCTCAGGGTCGCTGCAGAGTGGCTTCCCTGTGGGTCCTTCTCAGCCACGAGGAGGGAGTTGGCAGAGGAAGGAAGGAAGCTCTAGGCTGGGGTGGCGAAGTTTGGGAGGTCACGGGGGCGCTGCTTGAGCGGGAGTCGCCTGCTTCGCAACCACATCCATCTGCCCAGGTGAGTAAGGACTGAGCACTCTGGGGGCCGCCAACGGAAAGTCACAGGACATTAAGTGAACAGTTCAGCCGACTGGCATTCGCTGAGAGCAGGGAGCAGGAAGCCCCCCAGAAAGTCCCATCAATAACTAATCACGGCCCTGAAGGAAGCGTGAAAGCCAGGAGCCATTTCGTGCCATTCAAAGACATCTACTTCTCAGCCCTGCAGACGGGTGCTCTCTTTTGCCTTTTGTGGAGAGAAAGCCCTCCTGGCGGGTGATCGCTGTGGCTTTTAGCCATCTTTGAAAGCGTCACGGAAGGGGTGAGCTCAGAAGGTCCCAGGAGGACGCCTGCAAAGACTATCCACTCTGCACCGCTCCTGCATCTCCCGTTGCACCCGTGAAATGCCACCCAACGGCATGAAGGGCGAGCTTCCCGGACACAGGCCTGGACCTCCCGTTTCCCCCTCACACAGCGGAGGATGTGGGTCTCAGTCAAGGCGCCCAGTCCTCTGGCCCAGAACGCCTCGCATCTCAACAAATGGTGTCCGTTTCCAAGGAGAAGCCGATCCCAAGGCATTCTCATAAAGATGTGTACTCACTGCGGTTTTCAATAAAATCGAATGAGTTGGCTACAGGGGGCCATCTTTTCCTTCCAGCCACAGTTGGCCTGAGTAGCCCCTCTCACAGCCCCCTTCTCAGCCTCCATCGTGAAGTTTTGGGGGGTCTTGAGGACTCTGCTGTCCCCTGGTGATTTGGGGGGGCTCCGTGCTTGCCTTAAGTCCAGCTTCCTCAAGTCATACTCTTTTAATAGTCTCTCAGTCCCATTAAATCCCACCACGGCCCCCACTCACAGACCCCGCCCCCCTAGAAGGGATTAAGAGGGTCATCAGAGGGTTTGAACAGATTTCTCACTTCCAGTTGGACTTTCCCACATTCTGGAGGGGACGTCACATGCTGTCTCGATAGTTTCAAATTTGGAGATTCCAGAGATTGCGGGACATATTCCCTGTGAATGGCGGGTCTGCCATGAGCACAGAACCCAACGCGGTGCCTGACGACCTAGGTTCTGTAGAATAAACGAGTAACTGAACGCCCACCATGCACTGAACACGTCTTACTTACCAACTGCTTTTCACGTGTTATCTCAATTAACGCTGACAAAAATCTAGCAACGTGGGTGCCTTTGTTCCAAAAGTTCACCTATAAAAACAAACGTCGATCCCCGGGTGGGGGCCTCACACCTGGATTTTCAACACTGCCTGTCCCCGAAGCACGTCGGGGGAACGGATAACGGAGTGAACCAGTCAGTGACTGAGGAAGTGGGACACGAAAGGCCCAGTTATCCGCCTTGTGTACTGCCTCAGGGTCACAGTGACTCCCAGCTAGGCTGCATATTGGCGATTGTAGAGCAGGCTGCACGGCTCCACCTGAGATTCTGATGGGATGGGGGGAAGGGAGGGCACGGGGTGTCTTCAGTCTCCGAAGTAACACTCACGGACACTCCGAGGTGATAAGCACTCGGCTGGGGAAAGGACATTCTCCACTGGCCCCTCGCTGGGGTCGGAGACACAGCTTATGGGCTTATGGCGGAGGCCGAGAGCGTGGATTCACATTCCTCAGGGGATTCTTGTCCTCCAGCGGGTTTGGGCACCTCAGCACTAAAGGCGAGGCAGCTGCTTCAGTACCCCCCGCCCTTGGATTAGGATTGGGCCTGGGGAGGGCAATAGGCCTGATTTTGCAAGAGGGTCCAGGGAGGTAAGAGCCTTGTGGCCCCACCTGGCGGGAGGAAGGGCCAGTTGGCTGGCGTAAGAAGATGCTCTTGACCCTTCACAGACAGGCCGACAACTCGGTCCTCTTCAGGCTGACCACCTTTCCGTGTTTGTCTCACGGGGGTCTCGGGTGATTGACTTGCTGTAACGGGAAACGTGGGCACAGCAGTGTGCTTATTTGGTTTGCACGTGTTCTTGGCGGTGACAGCGTTTTGTAAGAAGAAAAATCGGTGAAAAGAGTACGTTATGCTTTGATTGTTCTTTTGTATTGAATCGTTCTGATTTCCAGCTTGGGCAGGCACGAGGCATGGTTATATAAACAATCCCTTCTGTGCAGGAGGCGAGCCCCTGGGCAACGTCGCCTACAGATGCCAAAGCTGCGGGCGGTTGGCCTGGTGGGCTCTGTGGCAGGCCTTCCGGTGGATAAATAACAAGCAGTGAACTCGGCCCGCCAATGGAGCGCATTCCCGCGGCAGAAACTCACACAACATCTCAGATTCGCCTCCTTCAATGAGAACGTGAGCAAAGGGCGTGGTCTCGGCTCAGGGCAGCTCACCCGCCTTCCTGCGGGTCTGCTCTCGGCTGTGTCCTAAACGCCTTGGATAGAGCCGAACCAAGCAGACATGACTCTGGCTGTCAGGAATTTTATATTCCAGTTGGATGAGAGAGATGGTGAACAACATTTTTAAAAAATCCATATTAAAAAACGGGCAGGACCCAGAATAGACCATTTTCCCCAAGAAGACATATAAATGGCCCACAGGCTCAGGAAAAGCGGCCGGACATCACTATCGTCAGGGAAATGCACATGGAAACGAAGAGGCGGTGTCGCCTCACAGCTGTGAGAACGGTTACGTGGACCCTGACGGAGAAGAGAGAACCCGAGAAAGAGCTTACCTGCTGGGAGGGCTCCCCACGGTCCCCCGAGGCTCCAAATTCTAGAAATAGTGAGACCCCAGCCGCCACGGCCGCCAGGCCTCCGGGTGCTCCCTGTGCCTTGGGGCGGAACTCTAGGTTTCCCGCGTGCCTGCTTGCCCTGCATTTCCGGAACCCCTTTCAACCAATCGGCTGAGACCTGCCCCGTCCAATCAGAATTGCCCCGACAACCAGTCAGGAAGTGGTAGTACCGACCAATCAGAGCCGTGCTATTCAGACCAATCAGAACCGTGGGAATGGGGGCACCTTGTTTACATAAAAGCCCCTAGTTGGGAGCCTGGGAGGAACTTGTATAAAACCAGTCCTCCCCCTTCCTTCCGGTGTTTATTTTTGCCAGAAGCTGCTTTTCTCGGGTTTGCAAACTGTTTGCCTCAATAAAGGCTCTCCTTTGTCTTTTCAATGCCTTTTGGATTTATTTACGGCTGTTATAAAATAAAAAAAGAGAGAGAGATATTAAGTGTTGGCTATGATGTGGAGGAAAAGGAACCCTCATGCACTTTGGGTGGGATTGCGAATTAGTGCAGCCACTATTGGGAGAAAAACCGTATGGAGTTTCCTCAAAAAAAAATTAAAATGTAGCTTAAGAAATTAAAAATACAACTTCCATATGATCTAACAATTTCACCTCTGGAGATACATAAAAAGGAAACAAATTACCTCAAAGAGATACCTGTCTTCCCATTTCACTGCGGCATTATTCCCAAGAGCTAAAAGTATGGAAGCAACCCAAGTGTCTCTGAGGGATGGATGAGTAAAGAAAACTTGACTATATTTATGTGAGGCAATATCTCCTTTTAGTTTTGATTTGCATATATATTGGAGTATTTTTCAACCTTTATAAAAAAGAAAATCCTGTCATTTGCCACAACATGGGTGAACCTGAAGGGCATTATGCTATTATGCTAAATTCTAAGTGAAATACACCAGACAGAGCAAGACAAATATTGCATGTTATCACTTACATGTGGAATAAGGAGGAGGAGGAAAAGGAAGAAGCAAATTCAGAAACAGAAAGCAGAAAAGCGGTGGCCAGGGGCAGGAGGTTGGGGGAAGCAGGGGGATGTTGGTAAAAGTGAACAAACTTGCAGTTATAGGAAAATAAGGTCTGGCATCTAAAGTCAACATTGTAGCTAAAGCTGGTCACACTGCTGTGTCATTGCAGTTTGTAAGAGAGTGGAACTTAATCGTCTCACCATCAAAACAAATAAATATGCGAGACGATAAGATCATTAATTAGACAGGGCAACACTTTCACGGTGTATGTGTATATCAAGTCATCATAGTGCACACTGTGAATATCTGATGACTTCGTCCGTTATACCTCACTAATTCAGTGCTGGCAGAGAATCATCATAGGGGGTGGAGGCTGACTGTGGACTGAGTGGTCAAGGAGGCTTCTCTGAGCGGTGCAACTAAGCCACGCGGGGCTTTATTCCAGCCGAAACGGAGAGCCATTTGAGGCTGTTAAGGAGGGGAGTGTGTTTGTGCCGTCTCACCTATAGATAACCAGGGTAAGGCTGGGCCGGCCCTCGTGGTTCTGACTGCAAGACACACCTCAGCAATAACCATCAGGAAACTGAAAAAAAAAAAAATATATATATATATATATATATAAAGGGTTTATTGATCACAGGTCCTGGAAAGCACATGGCACACATGGGGCCACACAGTGAAGTTGGGGTAGAGAGGGCACAGGCTGGGGTTCTGCCTTGATTGGGGTGAGGATGGGGGCCTAGGGTATCAAGGTCTCACTCTTTATTGGTGATTAAACTTAAGAGCAGGAATTTAAAATGCAGAAAGAAAAAATCAAGTTGTCCAAATGGTTATTGAAATCAACCGAGATCTCCAAAACAAAGGCACCTGGGGGTGGGGAGTGGCCGGGGTGGGATGGCGGTGGGGGGGGACACAACCTGGCTCTTCACTGGCTCCTGCTGACAATGTGTGTATCCCACAAAGCATCTTGAAGTGGGTTCCTCAGTGATCAGTCTGGGCATTTGCATGACAAAAACCAGACAGACAGAAACCCATATGGGGGGGGGGGGGGGGTCTGGGCAGCCCTTTGTGGGAACGCAAATGTCGAACTGATGACTGAGGAACACGTGGCCTCGGTTAAGGAGAGCGGCCTTCCTTCTCCTGCAGAAGTCCTTCTCCCAGCTCTGTGCTCTGCAGGCGCACACCTCACTCAGGGCTTGAGGCTTGAATGGGGATAAATTCATTCTTCAACTTCATCCCGGCTGGAGATCCTAAAGTCAGGCCGCCCCTCCCTAATCCTCCCTTCTTGCCTTCAGTGTTTCTCTTCTCTTCCCAAAACTGCTCAGATTCCAAGCACCCCTTTAGAGGCAGGGACAGAGCCTACCAGCCTGCGCTAGCACTTTGCTATTTGTCAGGCTTCGGGGGCCCTCTACAGGCCACGGGGATTTCTGCCGCAGGCACCGCCCCAGGCCAGCGATCCAGGGTGGGGTCTCCCCTGGGAGGGTTCCCCCCAAGCTCGTTCCCTCGGTCACAGGCTGCATTGTCTGTGAGGCCTGTGGAGGTCCTTGGGCAGAGCGGTTAAGGGTGTTCCAGGGAGAAAGCCCGCTGCAGCGGAAAGGCTTCTAGCTCAGGAATTGGCTGAGACCCATTTTGCACCTGCGGGGTAAGGTCTGGGGGAAGTGTGTGTCCAGGCACATGGAGTTCCCTCCTGGGGTCCAGCTGGAGTTCCCTCTCTCCTCCTCTCAGCCACCGGGGACACCCAGGCCCTCCCCACTGCAGTGAGCCTCCCAGAAGTCACCCCACCCTCCAACGCCCTCTGAGCAAACGCGGGAGGGATCCCTTCAGCCCCCCCTGCGCTCCCACAGAGTGCTTACCATGCGCTTCACAAACACACAGCCCTTAGTCAAAGGGCTTTTGTTATGATGGCTGCTGTTTGTCACTCACGGACATCACCAGCTGCCCAAAATGCCAACCAACGAGCCAGTGCGGGGAACGGGAGAATCCTATCGGCAGGAAGGACTTGGCTATTCCTGGTGCTGGCGTGACCGAGAGCGTGCAAGGGAGTGTGGGAGGCGGTCATCACCGTGTACGGCCTTGGCCACCGGCATGGCATCGAGCTGTACGTTCGGGTTCTTTCTCAGAGAAAGGGCAAAGGCCTGAGACCTGTCTCTTCCCTTCTACGATGCGGCAGGCCACGTCTGAAAATGGAAGTCACCTAAAATAATCATGAGAAAATGAAATAACGAACTATGCGTAAGATATAAAGAAAAGAAAAGAAATCCCAGAGCCCTGCACTGTCTGCGCGATAAGCACAAGCCACAGCCTCATCTGCGGGCCTGGCCCGCGGTGGCCATGCTCGCGGACACCCTCGGTGTGCCTGGTTCGATGATCGACTTTGGTCCATTCATTTAAGGAGAAGTAGACAGACGAGCACAGAGCATCCGCGGGCTCTGTGCGCTGAGCAGGTGCACGCCGCTCAGGAGGCGGGGCTTCCTGACAGACCACTCAGCTTCAGCTTCTCCTTTTCAAGTTCCTAATTGGACACTGGCCTGGGCTGAGCCTCCCGGAAGCGTGAAGTCCCCCCTGAGTGGTGTGGCTGTTCCCCGTGTGGCATCTGACCTGGGCAGTCTCCCGCTTCCAGGCCCTGGCGGGATGCCACACCCCCGCACCAGGAGGGTGGCTTTGAAAGGATTCTGGGGCGATGCCATCCTCAGTGTTTCCACCTGCTCTCTCGCCCCATTATGCCCCCAGTGTGGACATTCTCCTATCTGTATGGGTGCCACTCCATTAGATGATAAATTCTTGAAGGGCTGGGTCCCATCTGATTCATGTCTGCAGCCACCAGCGCTTAGCACAGAAGCAGGCAGAGACTAAACAAACAGTTTTTGAAAGAAATGCCTCCCAGGGTAAGGTCTGGGGGGAGCGTGATGGCAAAAGCACAGACTTCGTCTGACGTTCCGTGCGGAGGTGTCCCCCGCTTCCGGCCCATGGTGCGTGGGGCAGAACGCAGTGCTCTCCTCAAAGGACACAGCAGAAGACTGGCAAAGACATACGCATAGGCGACTGGACGCCCCTGACTCACTACCCACCCTCTCAGAGCCAGCAATCACGACGCAGGGTATTGTGTCACATGGAATAAGTTTAACCCCTTCAGCCCGCGTGGTCAAGGCTTTTCCGTCGGTTGCAGTAAAAAGGTGCTGACGCACATCTACAGGATTCAAACTTGCAGCCACCTCACCTCAGCTGTCCTTTGCTCTCTGCTGTGTGACCAGTTTTAGCCCTTCCTCAACTCTCATCTTAACAAGGGCTGACACTATGCTCTGGGCGGGAAATGGTTTTATCGCATAGTTCGTCCAGGTGGGCACTAAACTGAGCTGCAAACCTCTAGTCTGGAGGCTCCTGAAGTCATCATAAGATGCTCTGAGTGCGGGAAGCTGAAGCCTAAGGTTTCAAAGAGGCGATCCCCTCAGAGCCACCATGTACCAGTCACTTTGAGGCTGTGTAGTTTTTTCTTTCTTTCTTTTTAATATATTTTTATTGATTTCAAAAAGGAAGGAACCGGGATTGGGGTATAGAAACATCAATGGTGAGAAAGAAGCATTGATTGGCTGCCTCCTGCACACCCCACACTGGGGATCGAGCCCACAACCGGGACATGTACCCTGACCGGGAATCAAACAGTGACCTCCTGGCTCAGCGCTCAACCACTGAGCCATGCTGGCTGAGCAAGCTTTTCTTCTTTAAGGGTTAATATGGATGGATGGATGGATGGATTTTTCATTGACTTTATTGAATTTCTTCTTAATTCATTGTAAAGAAAATTTCCTATAGCTCACCTCTCATCACAAATATTCCTAGGGTACCTCTCCAAATTTTAGCACACCTCCCTCCCCCCTCCCCCGCAGGCACCATCCCAGACACTTTGCTCCCCCTTCTCACCCACATGCCCCAACTGCCTTTCAAGGAAGGTATTCTCAAACCTATTATGTAGACAAGGAAACCTGGCCCCACCCTCTGGCTGGGAAGCAAGCCCAGAGCTGCCTGCCTAGAGACCTGCCCCTGCCACCAGAATGTCTTATCCCAGAAAGGACTCTCCTCTTGCAAATTCCAAAGACTTTTCTGCAACAGAGTCAATTGCTGTGGGTTGGCTGAGCGGCTAGAGAAGAAACCAGGACCGTCCTCAGCAAATACCCACCGAGCCCCGCAGGGATACTCAGGGTAATTCCACCTGTTCCAGCTCTTGAGAAGGCAAACCCATATGGGGAGACCGACAGGGTACAGATGAAGACACTGATGGGCAATTAGAAAGGAGCGAGTCCTTCCACACTCTCCCCGCACAGCTCTCCAGCTGATTCCAACCTGCCGCTAAGGGTTTGGGTTAGGACTAGGGCTAGGGCTAGGGCTAGGGTTAGGGTTAGGGTTCCACCTAGTGCTAGGTTTAGGGTTAGATCTAGGGTTAGGGTTAGGGTTAGGGTTCCAGCTAGTGCTAGGTTTAGGGTTAGATCTAGGGTTAGGGTTAGGTCTAGGACTAGGGTTAGGGTTAGGACTAGGATTAGGATTAGTTTTATAGTTAGAGTTAGGGTTAGTTTTATAGTTAGAGTTAGGGTTAGGGTTAGGACTAGGGTTAGGGCTAGGACTAGGTCTAGGGTTAGGGTTAGGGTTATGGTTATGCTTATGGTTAGGGTTAGGGTTAGGTTAGAGTTAGGGTTAGCATTAGGGCTAGTGTTAGGGTTAGAGTTATGGTTAGGGCTAGGGTTAGGGTTAGCATTAGGGTTAGGGTTAGGTTAGGGTTAGGGCTATGGTTATGGTTATGGTTAGGGTTAGGTTAGAGTTAGGGTTAGCATTAGGGCTAGGGTTAGGGTTAGAGTTATGGTTAGGGATAAGGTTAAGGTTAGCATTAGGGTTAGGGTTAGGGTTAGGGCAGTGGTTGGCAAACAGCAGCTTGTGAGCCATATACGGCTTTTTGGCCCTTTGAGTGTGGCGCTTCCACAAAATACCACATGTGGGCGGGCACGTACAGTGCGATTGAAACTTCATGGCCCATGCGCAAAAGTTGGTTTTTAGCTCTCACGTTTCAATCATTGTACTGTTGATATTTGGCTCTGTTGACCAATGAGTTTGCCAACTACGGGGTTAGGATTAGGGTTAGGGCTACGAAACAGTTAGGATTAGTTTTATAGTTAGGGTCAGGGTCAGGGTTAGGGCTAGGATACGGTTAGGGTTTTATAGTTAAGTCTCAAGGAGCTCAGCCTCTTGACAGAGGATCTCAGATATGGCCCAGCATAGGAGGTGCTGGTAAAGAGGCTAAAGGCTGTAACTGCTTTGAGGGGGCTAAGACTGGGTTCAGCTTAGCCTGACCTGGGTGAATCTGGTCCCAATTTGGTGGCTTGGCTCCATGCTGACCTCTGGAGATGATATGTGGTGCCCTAGACGTGTTTTTTAAAACCTACCCAGGTAGTTATGAGGTAGGGGAGATCACAGGGAATCATTGAAAACACCTGTGCCCGGGGAGAAGGGTTAGTGTTAGGGATAGAGTTAGGGCTAGGCCTAGGGTTAGGGCTAGGATTCATACTAGGGTTAGGGTTAGGGTTAGTGTTATCATTAGTTTTAGGGTTAGGATAGGCCTAGGGTTAGCATTAGGGTTAGCGTTAGGGTTAGTTTTAGGGTTAGGGCTAGGGTTAGTGTTAGGGCTGGGTTAGGGATAGGGTTAGGGTTAGAGCTAGGGCTAGGGCAAGGGCTAGGACTAGGACTAGGGTTTGGGCTAGGGCTAGCGTTAGGGCTAGGGCTCGGTTTAGGGCTAGGGCTAGGATTAGGTTTATATTTTGGGTTAGTGTTAGGGCTAGAGCTCGGGTTAGGGTTAAAGTTAGGGCTAGTGCTAGGGTTAGAGTTAGGGTTACGGCTCATCCTATTGCTTGGCACCTTGCTTACCTCAGGCATATTGGGGTTGTGCCCTAGAAAGTATGTTTTAAACACCTATCCAGCTCTTTATGTTGAGGAGGAGGTCACAGTGAATCATTGAAAACACCTGTGCCATGGAAGGCTGGTGCAGGTGGTGTAGGGTTAGGATTAGAGCTAGGGTTAGGGTTAGGGTTAGGGCTATGGTTGGGGTTAGGGCTATGGTTGGGGCTAGGCTAGGGCTAGGGTAGGGCTATGGTTAGGGTTAGGGCTAAGGCCAGTGTTAGGGTTGGAGTTAGGGCTAGGTTTAGGGCTAAGGCTAAGGTTAGGCTTAGGGCTAGGGCAAGGGTTTGGATTAGGTCTATGGTTAGAGCTAATGTTAGGTGTACGGTTAGGGCTAGGGTTATATTTATGATTACATCTAGGGCTAGGGCTATGGTTAGGGTTGAGGATAGAGCTAGGTCTTGGCTGCATGCTTACCTCAGGCACATCAGGGGTGGTGCCCTAGAAGGTGTGTTTTAAACATCTACCCAGGTGGTTCTGAGGTAGGTCATCGGGACTCATTTAAAACACCTGGGCTGTGGAAGGCTGTTGTAGGGGGGTTATGGTTAAGGTTAGTTTCATGGTTAGTGCTAGGGCTAGGGTTAATGTCCGGGTTAGAATTAGGGCTAGGGGTAAGGTTAGGGTGAGGGCCATGGCCAGGGTTAGGGTTATGGTTAGGGTAAGGGCTAGTGCTATGTTTAGGCTTAGGATTAGGGCTGGTGTTAGGGTTTAGGCTTGAAGTTAGGGCTAGGGTTCAGGCCAGGGGTAGGGTTAGGGCAAGGGGTAGGGCACAAGGTTAGGTTTAGGGTTAGGGTTAGGGCTAGGGTTAGTTTGCCCCCAGGTAACTGTAAGTCCACATCTGCTTCTCTGATTATATCTGGCTCCCCAACAGCAAATTCCAATGGATCTCAGAATCAGTAATCGTTATGTCTCAGGAGTTCTGGCACAGGCACCAAATCATAAAGCCAACCAACTAACAAAAACAAAAATGATGCGGAGAATGACAGCAGACTAGACCGTTATCTGGACAGGCATTTTGTTTATAATTTTTATCCTCAATAATAGAATATCCCTGTTTACATTATATATTTATATATTATATATGTGTATATATGTATATACATATTAGTATCTATACTTCAATAGAAAGAGACATAGAAAAACCCTTTCAAATGAGACAAGACAGGTGACACTTGGCACTCGTATTTACACACAGAGATGGACTGCCCACAGTTAGAATGGACGCTCAGAGGCCAGAGCGGGTTACGAAGACAGTAGAGCACCCCGTAAAAAAGAGGTGCCCATGCGGCTGGACGTTTATTGCCACGAGTTCTCGCGAGGTCCAGGCAGCATATTGTAGTGAAAGATGGCGTCTGGTTTTTGGGGAAAGGACAGTAGTCATCAGAGTCACCCTGACCACCGGTGCCGCGGCCGGTCTTCTGACGACCAGGGAATGACACGGTGCAGTGGGGAAGGGGAGCACACAGTGAAAACGCACGAACTCCTCCTCCTCCGGCCGGAAACGGACAAGTTGCTACCAACCTGGGGTCCTGCCCTGGCCGAGGCGCTCGTCCAGGCAGGGCGTCCAGCAGCACGCGCTCCGCCGCGGCACCGAAGCCCACCTGGGGGAGCCTGGCGCTGCTCGTGGGTCGCTGAACCTACGCCCATCGGGAACTTCATACCCAGAGGAAAGTGCCCCAAGGACCCCTGCCCCCTATGTAGAAAGAACAGACGATGCGGGTTTGGAGGCCCCGAGGGAAGCCCTCACCCTTGGGTGGAATCGGCCTTTGCAGATCACCCATCGCCTGCCCCGTCTCTTTCTTTCTCAAGAGGCCCACCCTCTGTTCTCCTGCAGAGCCGCCTCCCTGGACGCGGCTCCCAGCCTCAGCACTGGGCTTCCAAAGCCACGCTGTGACCGCGGGAGGGACTTAAATGCTCAGCGAGCCCGGGTTTGCTTGGCTTCGTTACCAGGGCATTGGTGTGCCGAGGTCAGGGCCCAGGTTCGCACACTTTGAGGGGGTGGATGTGGCAGAAGCAGAAAGGGTTCCGGGATGAAGACGTTCTCAGCGTCCAGCGTCTGCTCTCACGCCCCAGCAGAAGGGTCCCCGTGTTAGTCATCCCCGCGTCCTGGGTCATGGTTCTCTGGCTTCCTGTAGCCCGTAGGGTGCACTCAGTCTTGGGGACCCTCTTAAACATCCTGGTAAGTTTCAAAACTACCCCTTAGGCCGCTTACCAATGACGCGGGTAGAACCCTCCCCCTAACCTTGGTCCTCTCTGCTCTCGCTGCTGTTCCTGCTGTCCGGCAGACTTTTTGTTTAGTTTTTTTAATCCGTGGTGACCATCCTTAGCCCTTTAGTTCCCTAAGGCAAGAAGACAGCGCTATTGAAAGACACCCAGCACCTTCCTGGAGCTCCGCTGAGGTGGAATCCAGCTTTCCTCCACTTAGATGCTTTCTCCCTCCAGGGACAGAGGAGCCGCTGGCCACGCTCATGGGTTTAATTTTTTGCAATTGCGCCCAGTGCTGACCCGGCATTTCTTTGGAAGTACACCCACCGGAGCGCCACAAATGTGAGGGTCAGTCTCGGCGCCCCCTCCTGCCAGCTTTAGTCGAAGTCCATTTTCCCGACCAGGGACAGCGACGTGGGCCATGGCAAGAACAATGCATGGAGCGGGGCTGTGCATGGCAAAGGTCTGCAGGAGTAGGTGAGGCGACTGGTGGGCCAGTTCTCTCTAGGTTCTTCTATAGCATCACTTCCACCCCCCATACCTGCATCAGCCACCCACCGCCGGGAGGCCGTGAACTTGGGGATTCTAAAGCATTCCTTCACCCCTTGCTGAGGAAACAAGGAGGGGAAGGAGCGAGGCCTCGCACGTCCTTGAATAAGGTGGCACATGGAGTCTCTGGAGGGTCCTACTTACACCAGTATGTCCACTCTGCACAGAGGTTAACCTGAGTTCTGAAATGCTTGTGTGCACTTAATTTAACTTGAAAAATGATAAAGCTACGCGCGAGCCACCTGCTGGGCACGCCTGGTGAAGGTGGCGCGTGCCTGCCCCCTGCCAACGGCTGCGGGTCACAAAGGCAGGGGCTCCCCAGCTCCAAGTTCTGTGGCTTTATTTTCTCGCATTTTCTCTAGAGAACATCTCGGTTGGAGGAGCCTCCAGGTGGCCAGACAGGTTGGGGCAAAGCCTGTGGTTTCGATCCCTGTAGGTTCGGCTTTTCCAAATCACCCAAACCCAGGTACCCGGGTTCCCAGTCCGCTCCTCCTGCGGCCCTCAGGCCTCCTCTCGGCTCCGCGCTTGAAGGGGCAGAGCTCGCTCGACAAAAGGGTGATGGGGCCCAGCTCCCCCGGGGGGCCTTGGGCGGGCCGGGCGGCTCCCCGGCTGCTACTTGAAGTAGTTGAGTCCCACCACCAGGAAGAACTTCTCCAGGAACAGCTCCGAGTCCAGCACTGCGATGTGCGCCGCACGCCCTATCAGGGTGTTGGCCGTGTTGGGCAGCGCGTGGAACACGTTGTGCCGGATCAGCGTGCAGTCCTTGGCTTCCACCAGGGGGCGCAAGAGGTTGTTGATCATTTCTGCATACACAGGCCCTGCGGGGAGGGAACAAGCCAGGGGTGCAGGCTGAGCTTAGGGGGACAATGCTCATTGGGTGACTGCGGGGGTCAGGCAGATCTAGGGGAACTCACAGAGGAACCCGGAGAGACACTGCGTGCGGGCGGGTTCCTATCCCTGGGCAGAACGTCTGATGGGCCCCACTACGTAGAGTTTTAATTTCATGAATGCACATCCGCTTGTATTATTTTTAAAATCTGTATTTTTACTCAGGGAGGAAGGCAGAGGGAAGGAGAGCTAGAAACATCACTCACGAGAGAGCAGCATTCGGCTGCCGTCTGCGTGCCCTTTACTGGGGATCGTGCCTGCCACCCAGGCATGTGCCCTTGACTGGAATTAAACCAGGGACCCTTCCATCTGCAGGCCGACACCCTATCCACGGAGCCAAACGAGCTAGGGCTTTATTATTATTTTTTTAATCCTCACGGGAAGATATGTTTCCAATTATTTTTTTAGAGAGAGAGAGAACCTCAATGTGAGAGAGACCTCGATATGAGCAACATCGATGGCTTGCCTCCTGGATGGGCCAGACTGGGGGTTGAACCCGCAACCATTTGGTGTATGGGATGACACTCCAATCAACTGAGTTCCTGGCCAGCGCTCAATGTCGGCGTTGTAATTTTTTTATTGGTTGATTGATTGATTGACTGACTTGAGAGAGGAGAGGAGAGAGAAGCATCGATTGGTTGTTGCGCCATCTGTGCATTCAGTGGTTAATTCTTGTATGCTCCCTGCCCTGGGATGGAACCTGCCACCTGGGTGCCGTGGGACCAACTGAGCCACCCAGCCAGGGCTGCGTTGGCTTTTGCTTTCGAGAGAATGAAGCTCGGCTTACCCGTGTGCCTGTCCTTGAGGGCGGTTTTGCACATTTCGATCCTGGCTGAGTGAAACGGCACGTAGCGATCTTGGGGTGAAGCCACCAGCACAACGTTTTTAAAATACTGCAGACCTGCAACGAGCCGGGGGTGCTCTTTACCTGGGCGTTTCAGGGTGCGTCCTCTGGTCACACAGCCTGTGCACCCTGCCCTGAGAGAGTGTGTGGGGGTGCGAGTGCCACAGGAAGAGGGGGGATGTGCTCATCGGGCAGGGAAACGAAGGCACACAGAGCAAGCGCCCCGACAGGGGCAGTCAGGCCAGCCTCTGCCCCTCCTCACCCACTGCTGCTCTCTGCCCGGTCCCCTGATGGGGGGCGGGGGGGGCGTTCTGCACTGCTGGGCCCTTCTTCATGGGGGAGGGGCTGCGGGACGGTACCCTCGGGCTGCCTGGGAAGGACCCGCCTCCACTGTCAACATAAAGGGACCATGTTTGTCAGCCCTTTTGTACGTGGACCTGCACCTGGGCGAGGGGCTTTGTGCAGCCCAGACCCTGAGCCCGTGCGGTTAGGCGAGGGAAGGATCTGTGTGAACGAAGCACGGGCTCTCCTGTAGAGATACCCGCACGCACACCTGGGCTCCGGGGTGTGATGCCTTCCACCCACCATGGGGAGACTGAGTTCTCGGGTGGCTTGCGGCCTCCTGGGAGCGCAGAGGCTGTGCCTCCACTCAGATGCTTCTGTGAGAGAATCAGCCTCGCGTGGCGGAAGCCAGCCGGGTCAGACTGGATCTCAGCTCACGCTCAGACCCCACTGCGTGGGGGGAGCCACCCACCTGTCTTCTGGCTGAGTTGGTAGAGGAAACACTTGCGCAGATCGGCATTATCCCTGAAGGTGAGCTGCAGGAGGGAGCCAGACTTCTTCAGTTTCTGCATGAGCCACAAGCCTGGGAACGAAACCAAACTGAACTCACACACACACACGCACGGGGGGCAGGAATAACTGGGGAGAGAGCAACAGTCAACTGCACTTTTTCGTCAACATACACAGAGGCGGGCAGCCGGCATGTTAGCACATGCGTGGGAAGCGAGAGGGATGTCTGTACCCTTACATCCTGGGGACAGAGACACAAAATCGCCGTGCGAAACAGCATGGCGACAGGCTGCGGGACTCCTGAAGCTCCCACCGCTCCGATCTGCTCATCCCCGCCCCTAAACGCAGGCTAAGGCATCAACCCTAAATACAAGCACGCATAAGGCATGCTCCTTACAGACCCAGCTCGGGTCTAAAAGAGCGGAAGTCAGCCTTGCATCTCAGAGCCCCTCCACTTCCGTGGCTGTGCCGACACTGACACGGATGAGGATGAGTATCATGTCACCGCCACCATTTTTTTATAAAAATGCAAGGAAATAAACAAGATACTCTGTGCACATATGTGATCATCACTGCCATGTAAACATGTATCATATATGTATATCATATATACGGTGTGTGTTTAGAGACATGCATACGTACATACACATATCTGTCATACATGTAACCATACATATACCCATTTTAAAACTAAGGAAACGTAGCAGCACAGAGATTAAAGGTCTGGGCCGGAGTCCTCACTCAGTGTCTGGGTTAGAACTTGACCGCAGGCTTGTCATGGGAGTGACATGATTGAAAGCCCTTGCAATAGACTCCGCCCCCACAGACATCTGGCTGAGTCTGCCTCTGGCCTCCCCTCTGCCACAACCGAATGTTTGTATCCCCCCAAGGTCATATGTTGAAAACGAACCCCTCAATGTGATGGCATTTGGAGGTGGGGCCTGTGGGAGGTGCTTGGGCCTTGAGGGTGGGGCCCTCCTGAGTGGGGTTAGTGCCCTCATCGAAGAGACCCAGAGAGCTCCCTCCCTGCCACTGAGGACAAAGCAAGAAGAGGGCCATCCGTGAACCAGGAGCCTGGCCCTCACTAGACAGTGAAGCTGGGGTGCCTAGACCTCAACTCCCGGCCTCCAGCTCTGTGAGGCATCAGTGTCTGCTGGTGGCCAGCCCCCGTCCACGGTGACCGTGACAGCAGCCCCAACGGACTGAGACTCCCACGGTCTCTCCTCTTCACCATTAGCTTCTTGAACCTTGTCCAGCTGGCACCCCAGGGACATCACCTCCTTGTTTCCAGGAAACTGGAAGCAGAAGAGGTCCTGGGTCCACCCAGTCCAACCTCACTCAACACAAACCGAAGGCCGCCTTTCTCAGCCTAGCCCGCTCTCCACCATCCATGCAGGAGGAGGCTCCAAACTCACAGGGTTCCATCAAGAACAGCGTCTGGCCCGACCGGCCTGGCTCAGAGGTTGAGCACTGAGCCATGAACCAGGAGGTCACGGTTTGATCCCCGGTCAGGGCACATGCCCGGGTTTCAGGCTCCATCCCAGTGTGGGGTGTGCAGGAGGCAGCAGATCAATGATTCTCCCTCATCACTGATGTTTCTCTCTCCCTCTCCCTTCCTCTCTGAAATCAATAAACGTATATATATTTTTAAAAAGGGCTGCCCTGGATGGACTCTGGGCAGTGCCCAGCGTGGGAGTCTCACCTGTACTGACCAGGGTGCTGTTGTTGTACAGGGTCCCCAGGTGCGGCCCCGACAGCGACAGGAAGGTGTGCAGCTTGCTGAGGTAATAGCGGAACCGGGGCCTCGTGAGGACCGAGCGGATGATGATGTTGCCGAGAGAATGGCCGATGAAGCTGATTGGAGAGAGAGCGGGTCAGTGAGTGAGACTGCAGGCCCCCCGCCGGAGGGTCCTGCACAGGGAGCACCGGGATCAGCGCCCTGCACCTCCCACCGATTTGGGGCACTAACCCATCCCCATCAGGAGTCCAAAAGCTGGCCGGGTGAGCGCCAGCCGGGTCTTCACGAGTGGAACCTCCTGGTCCGAAGAGACGTGTGGGCATCCTGCCCAGCCCCCGTCCCCGTCCCTATATCTTTTCTCGTCCACCCGGGGGTCCTTTCCGAGCACTGAACCGCCCTGGTCATCCACAGAATGCAATCCCACCTCCCATGAGGCCCCTCCCCCGTCATTCATTCGTCATTCACTCCCCCGCTAGGCACTCGTCACCGCCTGCTCCCTGCCCACATGGGTGGACACCACTCCTACATGCTCCAGTCCGGTTCCCACAGACCACGGATCCACCACAGCATTATTTTCAAATTAGATAATTACGAGGCTCTAGCGGGTGTGGCCCTGTGGACCAAAGGGTCCTGGGTTCGATTCCGGTCAAGGGCACGTACTTTGGTTGCAGACTCCTCTCTGGCCTTGGCCCTGGTTGGGGCTCGTGCAGGAAGCAACCAATCGATGTGTTTCTGTCACATCGATGTTTCCCTTTGGCTTTCCCTCTCCCTTCCACTCTCTCTAGAAACCAACGGGGAAAATCCTCAAGTGAGGATTAAAAATAGTACAACAACAACAACTATGGGAAGGCTGTCACATGGGAGGGACACCTCCGACCTCTTCCCAGCATGCCCTGTGATGGCCCCCTGACCCTGGAGGCCTCTGCGCCCTCACTTGTGAGAGGAGGAGGGCCTGAGACTTTATCTCTGAGGACCAAATGGGCTGATGCACGTCGAGGACTCGCCACTCTGCCCCACACCCCCAGCGCGGGTGTTAGCTATCCCCTTCCTCATGTCAGGCTTGGAGGAGGCGCACAACTGTCACACTGTCACAGACTGACATCCCTTCCTGGCAGGGGACCGCCCAGCGCGGCCACACCTCAGCTCAGCACTGGTCCTGCTCCACGGACAGAGGCGCAGGCACGGAAACGCCTGAAGAGGTTCCGTGGTGGAGTTGAAAGTCGGACTCCTGGGCGTGAGGAGTACCAACATTCAGACTCAGGAATATCTGACCAAGTCCAAGTCTCTTCCTACGGAGCTACAAACGTTTCTTCTCCCGCACGCGCTATGATGGACATGGTGTGTCACCTCCGCTCTCAACGCCATCTATGCCATCATTACTTTTTTGCGTTTTTAAAAATATATTTTTACTGATTTCAGAGAAGAAGGGAGAGGGAGAGCGATAAACATCAATGATGAGAGAGAATCACGGATCGGCTGCCTCCTGCACGCCCCACACTGGGGATCGAGCCTGCAACCCGAGCATGAGCCCTGGTCGGGAATCGAACCGTGACCTCCTGGGTCATAGGTCGACGCTCAACCACTGAGCCACATGGCCGGGCCATCTACACCATTAAAGTCACTGTCAGCTCATCCCAGGGGTGTACAGAAGGCATCACGGGGATCTTGTGCACCACAAACACTCAGAGGCACCGCCCCAGCCTGCGCCCTACGGTCCCTCACCTGATCCGGGCGATGGAGAGGCTGTACAGCTGGATGTGCTGGATGATCTCGTCCAGCAGCCTGTCCGTCATGGTGTCAAAGTCAGCAAACGTGTCCATCTGGAAGAGGAGAGCACATGGGTGGGCAGAGCCAGCAAGGCCGGGCTCCTCCATCCACACCATGATGCGTGCTGGGACCGGGCCTCAGCCCGATGCTGGGGTCACGGACTGGAGCTCCACATTGAGGGCTCACAGATTGGGACCCCAGTGCAGAGATTCGGGGACACCAGAGCCTCCTCAGTTAGGGGGTGACGGACAGGAGGAGGAAGGGACGAGGTGGAGAGCAGCACATGCAGTCCCCTGAGATCGCTGTCCCGTGTCACAGAGGAGGAAGTACGTGCCGAGAAGTCACACAGACACCTGGGACAGGGACAGCCCCCAGGGCGGACCCACAAACCCCAAAGCATGGATGTTCCGAGCTGTCACCCACCCTGATGCCCAGTGGGTCAGAAGGCCCCAGGCACCTGACTCCCATGCCCCCACTTCTTCCTCTCTCCTCGCCCTCCCAAAGGAGAAGTGAGTCCTTTCTCTCGGACCATCAGCGCCTGCCCGTGTTCTTCGGTAAAGCCCCCTCTTATCTGCGCGTCCACAAACTGTCTGGTGACTTCCAGGGGCTCATGTGAGGCCTGACCCAGGGAACCCCGCTCTGAGGTTTGTCCTCATACCTGGTTCTTCTCAGACATCAGGAAGTCCAGTTTGCCTCCAGGGAGCCCCAGTTCTATGAAGGTCTTTACCAGCCGGAGGTCTGCACTGTTCCCTAAAACAGCGGACAAGCCCACCCAAAGTTACTAACACGAAGCGGACACACAAGGGACTTAGCTCTCCTTCTCCTCCCATTCCCACATGTACCTTGGTGTTTTGTTGAGCAGATGACATAAACAACTGAAACAAGTCCACCCCCCACACATACACACACACACACACACACACACACGCACACAGGGTCAGGGCCTTTCGGAGGTCCCCTCCATGGAATTCCTCCCTGCCCCACAGACACCTGGCTGTGGACATTCCCCACAGGACCAGCAGGAGGCGCACTGCCTCCCCTTCTTCCAGAACCAGTTCTGTTTACTCAGGGCTTTCTGCGAGTGACACCACTCAGCGGTTGACATGACACAACGTGCCATCTACAAGTCCCCTCTTAAGTTGTCTTGTTTAACACAAAGGTTGTCTAGTTCTGCCCCTGCCGGGTAGTCAGCGAGGCCCCCAAGTGGGCCAGGCAGGGCATAGTTATCTACACTAGAGTAGCAGTCGCCTTTGGAGACCGTCATGAAGGTGTAAGGGCCATGGACGCCACCTGCTCCATAGGCTCAGAGAATGAGAATGAGACCACTGCTGATCAAAGAACACACTCCATTCCTTCCTTCACTTCATTTCCCCATTCCTTCCTTCATTCCATTCCTTCCTTCCTTCCATTACTCCACTTATCCATTCCTTCCTTCATCCCATTTATCCATTCATTTCCCCATTCCTCCCACTTATCCATTCCTTCCTTCCTCATCCCATTTATCCATTCATTTATTCTATTCATTCCTTCATTCCATTTATCCATACATCCCTTTATTCCATATATCCATTACTTCCTTCATTCCATTTATTTATTCATTAATTTCATTTATCCATTCATCCCATTTATCCATTCATTTCCCCATTCCTTCCTTCATTCCATTTCCCCATTCCTTTCTTCCTTCCACTTATCCATTCCTTCCTCATCCCATTTATCCATTCATTTATTCTATTCATTCCTTCATTCCATTTATCTATACATCCCTTTATTCCATTTATCCATACATTCCTTCATTCCATTTATTTATTCATTAATTTCATTTATCCATTCATTCCATTTATCCATACATTCCTTCATTCCATTTATTTATTCATTAATTTCATTTATCCATTCATTCCATTTATCCATACATTCCTTCATTCCATTTATTTATTCATTAATTTCATTTATCCATTCATTCCATTTATCCATACATTCCTTCACTCCATTTATCCATTTCTGCCTTCATTCCATTTACCCACTCATTCCTTCATCCCATTCACTCATTCATTCCTGTACTTCATTTTCTCAGCAAGTCTGCATGTCAGACAGCTTTCTTGGGAACTCACCATCCAGGCCATGGACACAGACTACTAGGTGAATCCCGTCCTCCAAGTTCTCCTCCTCTTCCTCTGGTGGGAAATACGGCATGTCAGAAGCTAGTACAGACAAGTCACTGTACAGAAATCCATCAATCTTCAGTTCTTTTTTAAATTTCTCTTTGGCCTGATAGAAACTGGAGAATACACTAATTAATCGCATGCCACGCCCTGCATGGCCCATTGGGCGGGGGATGAGTTGACTGGGATGCAGGAGTGATGAACGTCTACAGGGAAGAATTTTCCGAGGGGCAGAGGCTGGATGTGCGGCCTCCGGGAATGCCAGTGAGGGGAGCTTTGCTTGAACAAGGAGTAGGAAAGCGCCCGGGAAAACCAAAGGCTGCCATGGTTTGGGTTCTGCACGTTCTATACGGTCCCTGCACTGAGCAGGACATGGAAGGTTCCACTCAGCTCCAAGGGGCCACACAATCTTTACAAAGACCTCCCCAGAGTGACCTCGCCCACAGGCCTTCTTAACCTCGCCCTCAAGGGCTCCACGGCTGGGCTTCCACCTCCTTCTCCAGCACCATCTGGGCCCCAGGCTCCAAAACGAACACATTTCTTATAATTCCCTGCATGGGTGACGGTGCTGGGTCTCCGTGCCTTTGAGCACTCGGGTCTGTCTGTCTGCAATGCTCCTCCCCCCGGTTATTGTGTCCTCCACGTGGTTATCTGACAAGGTGGTGGTTAGGAGCGCGGACTCAGGAGCCACACTGCCAAGGTCAGATCTTGGCTTTGACATTTACTGGCTGTGGCCAATCACTTAACCCCTTTGCATCCCAGTTCTTCCTGTGTACAAGGGTATTGACATCACTGTCTAATTAGTAAAGTTGGCTTGTGTATGACGTGATATGATCTTTGCAAAATGCTTAGAACACACTTGAAATGGATTAAGAATAAATGTCTCTATTACTAGCCATATCATCATCATCATCACCACCACCATCACTGCCATCATCAGCAGCTTAGGTGTCACCTTCAAAAAGCTTCTCCTGGCCACCATCTCTATTCATGCTCAGCGTCCCCAGCCTGGGTAGGTCCTGTCCACACCCTGGCTCAGTGACGCACCCACAAACCATCCCATTTATCCAACTGCCCTCGATTCATTCTCTCACCTCCCTGCCTTCCTGTGACACCGCAGGCACAATCACAGCCAGAGCGACCCTGGCCACAGACTGGAGAGAGCGCCTGTCGTGTGTTTGTTAAATTGATGACATGGGCTCATAATAGACATGTAATAATCTATAAAACAGCGATCCAAAGTCTACCTGCCTGTGCAATTTCTCTTGGAAATATCATGAGTAGGTAACTCCTCAGCATTTTACAAAAGAAAGATGTTTTGATACTGAATCAAACACAGTTTGTAGATGAGGTAGCCATGGGGATACAAACCCCACACACGGCTGAGGGATGGATTTGGACATTGCAACAGAAATGATCAACTTAGGAACTGCACAAAAGGGGCTCGGGAGGCCAAGCTGATAAAGTCATCCTACTCCCCGAAGGGTTAAAGGACCGCCGGTTCAAAATATGCAAATGTAGGGGTGCGATGGCGAGCCTGAGAGAGGTGGCTACCACAATAAACAATGAAAAGGACACTTAGATGCCCATTTCTTCAGGATTTTGTCATAAATCATAGTGCGTCCATACAACCGAGTGTTGTTTAAACATTAAATGCTCACGCAAAAATAGATGCATCAGCATAGAAAGATTGCTTCCAGTATATTAGGCTGAAGACCCTTAATTAGTAAAGAATTATCCTATGTTTTTACATAAAAATAATATGTAGATATAGATGCAGATAGAAAATGTGTGGAGGAACTGACCTAGGGGCTATATGTGAGCAATGGATCCCTTCTACTTCTTTATACCAGTCTACGTTTCTGATGTGCAGGGTATGAACAGATGACGTTATCTAAATGAGGAAATGACTGAGATCTCAACGTGGGAAGAGGACGCAGGAAGCGGAGAAGCAGACGGGAGCACCTAGGAGACGGTGTGGGGCAGGCGAGACACCGGCCGGCTCACCTGAACATCCTCTGGCCGACGCCTTCCGCCAGCGCGCTCGGATGGGTAGGAACAGCCGCGAAGGACCCCAGAGGCTGGCGCGTGATGGGGAGCGGGGGCTGTCTGGAAGAGAAGCCGGCCCCGGCCGGGGTCTCCTTGGGCACCGACGAGAAGGGGAGACACGTGGCAGTGCAGGACACCGACAAGTTGACAACCTCCGCGGCTTTCAGGCTGTCGGGAGAGAAGGCCTCTGCGGGGGTCAGGGGGGACCCCAAGGCCGAACTGCCTGCCCTGGGCTCCTGAGGCCCCAGGACTTGGGAGTGAATGGAGTGGGTCACAGCGGGGCACGCGGCGCCTGCCTGGCGTCCCCGCTCCACGGCGTGAGCTCCTCTCCCAAACGCCGTGTCTTTAACAACACGAGGGGTGCCCCTCCGCTGGCCTGTGGACCCCAGGTCGGTGGCATCCACAGCTGGCGGGCAACTCAGTGCAAGCACCTCGTGGTCAGGGAGGCTCGCCACATCCGACCTGCCACAGGGGGACCACGCGTGACTCCCCACAGCCGCATCTGCAGGCAGGCACGTCGGGGCCTCTGTCTGTACTCCAGGAAAAGCTCCGTCCCTAGGGCTTGCCCGTGCTGAGCCACGTGGTATTCCTAAGTGAACACATTTGGTTCCAACACCTGGAGGATTCTCAGTTCTGCCGTCAAGTCTGCGGGGTTCTGGAGCGTCAACGTGAGCCCCTTTATCCTGGGGGATGTCGAGGTAACCCGTGCCCTGCTGGTCAGCATCTGGAGCCACCTCCACAAGGGAAGGGCCACCCCTGGTGTCCTGGATGCTGGACCCACCCTCACTGGGTGGACAGCCGTGTCCTGGGGCTTCTATGCTGCTGACCAGCTGGCCCGGAGTTTCAGCAGGGCCTGAGCCTGGCCGCACGGCGCCCGCGTCTTCAGCAGCCTCCTCTGGGCTACTGATCTGGGGCGCCGACGCTGACTTGGTCAGCTTGGTGAGCAGGGCCAGCTCCCGCTCCTCCTCCTCAAAAGGCAGTGAGCTGATGGAGGTGAGGGACGCCTGGATCCCGCTGGGCAAGCTCAGGCTGCTCTCCGTGTGCCCACCCTCCAGGGAGTTCCTGTGGGGAGCCTGTCTGCGGAGCAGCGCGTGTGACACTTCCCGGTCACTGGGCACCTCCAGGGCCCGGCCCCGGGCCTCGGACCAGGCCACGGAGCTCGGCTCACTCTCAATGCCCGAATCCGAGATGAGGGAGGAAGATCGCTTGATGACCCCAGACAGCACGGACCCTTCCTCTGGCTCCTCTGGGGGAGGGTCCCTTGGGGGAGCCCTGGCCTCCGGGGGATCCCTCAGAGTGGAGCTCAGTGGCCCACAAGGCTCCCTGGGGAAGGGCTTTAGACTTAGCAGCAGCGTCTTGGCCTCCTGGTCAGCTCCCTTCCCGGGAGTCCTTGACTCCTGGAGCAGGGTTTTCTCCGAGACGGCAGGGTGGCGACTCCCGCCTGCTGGCGCTTTGCTTGGCAGAGTGCTGTCCAGTTCAGGGTTCTCTCGGAAGTGCCCACCCCCGTGCTGGTCACTCATGGCCACTGTGAGTTCAGCTCGGCCTGGGTGCTTATTGCTGGACTTGACCTCGAGGTAGGCCAGCGTCGGGCCCCAGCCATCCTCTGGGCCTGGACTCCCTCCGGGCGGGTCGTCATCTGCCCGTGGATCCATCCCAACATCAGCCCTCTGGCCAGTGCGCCCTTCACCTGCAGGCACAGCTGCTCTGTCTGGGGACTCCCCAATTGTCAGATACACCTGAGACTCAGAAAGCATGTCCGCAGGGTTTGGGGTGCCCACCTCCTCCTCTGACTCCGGCCCACGAAGCACCTCTTCATCGCAGTCCATTTGGGGTGGTTTAGGGGTGGGCAGCATGAGGTTTTCCCAAAAAGATGGTTTTCTGTTTATAAGAGGGTCCTCTTCTCTGTCTTTTGGACTCATTGTGGCGGGACTTGTGGCTGGAACATTGAAATTAGGGGAGACACTCAGACTCTGCCCTACAAAAAGACAGAGAAAACAGCAGCAGCATACCATAATTTAGCAATCTGTGTTCACAGTGTCCAAACGCCTGACTGTACCAGAAGGAATGAGGCTGGGCTCTGTGCCTAGTGCCTGGGAGGTCACCTCTTGAATTCATAGCATTTCCCAAGCAATGGGAATGTCTTTGTTTCATGGGCCCTGATATTATGGTAATCAGGTGACTGGTGGTGAGTCCTTTGACAGTTTACGCCAAAGGGATGGCTCTGGACGGGGCAGGCAGTGCCAGGAAGGCCAACACTGAGGTTAGCTGGGTGGGGCTTTGTGCCAGGTGACACCACGCCAGCCTCTGATGGGGGGATGGGAGCTGAGGGGGGCTGGTCTTCTATTTTGTTTAAAAAGCTCAAATCCTCCTGATGGTTTTAGTAGATGTTAAAGCACTGTAATCACCACAGAACATGAACATGGAGTAACCCACTGAGACACTCCCATAGAAACTGCGCGGGACTCTGAGGCATCCTCACCGCATCCCCAACGTGAAATGCATGGCTGGGTCAGGGCTGGGATGCAGACCATAGAGAAATGGGTCTCTTGCTTCCCTCGGCATGTTCTTTGCATTTGAGAGGCTAAGTGAACTTCCCTTCCCCCGGGAGCTGTCCCACAGGCCACAGCAAGGTAGACATCCTAGTTGCTTATCCCCGGCATCCCTCTGCACACGTTACAGTAACACACCTACCCCATGCTATAACCCACATGTAATGTAACATGCCTACCCCATGCTATAACCCACATGTAATGTAACATGCCTACCCCATGCTATAACCCACATGTAATGTAACACACCTACCCCATGCTATAACCCACATGTAATGTAACATGCCTACATCATGCTATAACCCGCATGTAGAGTAACACGCCTACCCCCATGCTATAACCCGCATGTAATATAACACGCCTACCCCCATGCTATAATCCACAAGTACAGTAACACACCTACCCCATGCTATAACCCACATGTACAGTAACACGCCTACCCCCATGTAATGTAACATGCCTACCCCATGTGATAACCCACATGTAACATAACACGTCCACCCCCATGCTATAACCCACCTACCCCATGCTATAACCCCCATGTACAGTAACACGCCTACCCCCATGTTATAACCCACATGCACTGTAACACTCCTCCCACCATACTGTAACCCATGGTGCATTTCTTGTTCCCACTGGAGAGAAGAGCCTGTGTTTTAGGAATATCTACACCCCCAAGGCCAGCACCGTGGCTGCCACGTGGTCATAGAATCAGATTCATAAAATGACTTGAAGAGAACCGAGATGCAGCTGAACCAGGCAATGAGTCTCAGGAACTGTTTGCATTGGTTTGCAAAAATGCACCTTCAACCTCATTTAGTCCCCGATGGTGCACTCACTGTCCTACAGGCAAAGCCCCATACTTGGCCATGGCTTAGGGAGAGGGGAATGAGGATGCGTCATAGTAGTAAGCCAGTCTCTGCTTTTAAGGGTTTTAAGAAATGGGAAGGCCTGGACAGCACGGCTCAGTGGTTCAGCATCGACCTGTGAACCAGGAGGTCATGGCTGGATTCCCAGTCAGGGCACATGCACAAGTTGCGAACTCGACCCCCAGTAGGTGGCGTGCAGGAGGCAGTGGATCAGTGGGTCTCTCTCATCACTGATGTTTCTCTCTCTCCCCCTCTCCCTTCCTCTCTGAAATCAGTAAAAATGTATTTTAAAAAATACTGAGAAGCATATGCAGCAACGGTGACTGGCCTCCTGCCAGAGGAAATGTGGGCTGTACCCTGCGGATTGTGAATCCACCGTCTTGCAGGAAGGAGATGAGTGGCGTCAGGAAGGGGGCGGCATGGGCACAGGCCCAGGCGTCTGGGCGCACGGTCTGGTCAGGCTGACCAGAGGGAGTGGGGGTGAGGCTAGACGGTGAGATGGATGAACTTGGATGCCCGTGTAAATGTGGAGTCTGGGCTTCCTAGCACAGGCAGCAGATGATTGGTGGGTCCTTGGAACTGAAGTACAAGATTGATCAGATTTATCCTGGGCGGTTGGGACGGGACTTGGGGAGACCAGTGAGGAAGCCTGGTGCTGCCCAATTTCTGCTTTCACGGCTATGACTGAGGAAGGGTGGGAGGAGCAGAGGGTCTCCTGCAGGGTGGATGTAGTCAGTCCCCTCTGGAGCCACATTTCAGCCGTCATACACGGTGCGGACACTAGGTGGCAGGGCTCACCTGAGAGCCAAATGCATCCTTCTTCTCCAGTCTGCACTACCCTGGAAGTCCCCTGGACTTTGCAAACACGCGACAAATGTCAGCTTGCGGCCGCTCTGAAACATGGACATGCGAGCGACACAGGGACTGGCTGCCTCCTGCACGCACCCTGACCAGGTCGGGGATCGAGCCTGCAACATGCCCTTGACCGGAATGGAACCGGGACCCTTCAGTCCGCGGGCTGACGTGCTATCCACTGAGCCAAACCGGCTAGGGCTTAAGAAATGCCTTCCCTCCCCTGGGCCCACTGCCGTTGGGACAGGAACAGAGCCATGGACAGGGGCCACTGGTAAGCGCCGTTCGCGAGTCTCCCAGCCAAGACACACCTGGCACGGGGCAGTCCACGTATCTGTCTTCGAAGATGACGGGCAGGGTGCTGCCGTCGCCGTCGATGTCCAGGCACTCGGCGGGCAGCGGGGGCATGGTGCTCAGGTACTCCGAGTTGCGCAGGTCCAGGGACAGCTGGCTGTGGGACTGCACCCTAGGGGGCGCGGCCCGGGGAGCATCCCGAAGAGTTACAGGCCTTCAACTGGCCGCCTGCCCCCTTCTCCCAGGAAGACCTTCAGGAACGCTCAGCACACTCGGGCCTCGCCGTCCGTCCGCCTCCCTTCCCACCCCCCCGCCCCGAAGGCCCTCGTGGGACTCGTGTGGCAAAGGCCAACACGTCTTGGGGGACGCTGGTTCTGCTCGCCAGGGAACCCGGAGAAGGGAGGACCCCATCTGTCACCCTCTGACTTTTCGAGTAGGTTTTAATTTCTTCTTTCATTTGGCGAAAGGGGAACTTAAACATTCACCAGTGCCCTCCGTGAGGGAGTTCCGTGTTAAGTCTTAAGCTAAAGGCATTTCGCAGCCACGGCGAAGTCCCTGGCCAATTCCGAGTCTCGCCTCACGTACTTGTGGTCACAGCCACACCATCTGCTTCTGACTGCTTTGTGCAGAGGACTCGCCGCAGGCGCCTCTGGGGGCCGGGAGCCCCGTTCTGTCTGTAGAGCCATAATGACACCCAGCACGAGGAGGCACCCTGCCCCTGCGGCTTGCCTGCCTCCCCCCTGCACAGAGCACGCAGCCCGGTGGGCAGAGGTGGGAAGACCCCGCTCCCACACGCTGCTGGCCAGGGGTGGCGGCGCTCTGAACAGTGCCGTCTCAGTGCCCACTCCCAGGGTGCGGCATGGGCAGGAGGGCTACTCACAGGTCCTCCTGGAAGGTCAGGACGGCGAGCTTGTGGTGCTCCATGTAGAAGAAGGCCTCAGAGAACCTCCGCACCTGAGGGGGAGTCACATGAACTGTCCCACCCGTGGGAGCTGCCCCCTGGCTTTTGTAAGGTCATCGAGGTCCCGGGAGATCAGCCCTAAAGGGAGGCTCTGAGCCCCCCGCCCCGAGTTCTGGAACGACCTTTCTCTTCCCCCACTGGGGCCTGTCCCTCACAGCTCTTGCCCCAGCACGGCTCCTGGACAGAGGTGAACGCACGTTTAGGAAGCTGTTCTTACATCGCTTTCTGTCCTTTTTCTATTTGGGGCTTATTTCTTCAACTAGAGTATAGGACACTTGAACACGGGGGCCATGAATGCATGCAGACGAAACAGAATGGGCAAAGCCAGCCACACACGGGTGTCCCCAAGCCTCTGCAGACTCAGCCATGGGTCCTCTCGCTGTGCGTGAGGAGACGGCACATCCAAGCTCGCAGCAAAAAAACACGCCAAGAAGGATGCTTACATTTGAAAATACTTTTCAAAGCACGTGTGACACCCCTTGCAATGGACTCTGCTATCATCTGGTGGCCGAGGGAGGTATGGCATGAAGGCAGAGCCAAGGTGTGAGAGGCTAAGTGCAAAGACATCTCAGGCCTGTGCAGGGGGTAGCAGATCTACCCCTGCCCCACCCCCCGTCTACAGCCAAGCCCAACTCGTATTCTGCCCAATAGACCAACTGCTGTGGTCCCTCACCCGCAGGGTGTGATGCTCCTGCGTGAGGTAAGAGGTCACGTGGGGGTGCAGCGTCACCGTGTCCAGGAAATGGGTCCACAGGGCCATCAGGTGGGAGGCCAGCCAGGCAAGGTCCTTACTTATCTGCTCGGCTATCTTCTCCGGGTTGTTCAGCATCTGAGGGGGCAGAGCGGCGGCGGTAAAGGCCTCCTCCTCCAGGAAGCGGCTGCAGCCTCCTCCCTGGCGGCTTTACCGACCTCCCCAGTGTGTGTGTGTGTGTGTGTGTGTGTGTGTGTTTCTTTATCGTTTTCAGAGAGGAACGAAGAAGGAGAGAGAGATAGAAACATCCATGATGAGAGAGAATCATGGATGGGCTGCCTCCTGCACATCCCACACTGGGGATGGAGCCCACAACCCCAGGCACCTGCCCTGACCAGGCATCAGACTGTGACCTCCTGGTTCATAGGTCGACGCTCACCCACTGACCCACGCCGGCCGGGCTCAGCTCTGATTTCATGACCAAGCGAGCAACCATGTCTGCCCGGCATAACCCCAGCCATTCAGACCAGAGGGGACGGCTCTCCCATTACCTGTAGCTCCAAGCACAGCCGATTCAGCGTTTCTTCAACAGCAAGGGAGTCTGGCAAAAGAAAGGACAGCACGCAGTGAAACGGACACGCCCTGGCACACAGCCACTGCTCACTGCAGGGTTGAAGCCCGGCGTCGTGTGAGCGTTAAAATCACAGAAAGGAACGCAAAGGCCGAGGACTCTCCTTCCGTCCGTCCCTACTGCCTTCCGGCTCCGGGTGGCCAAGGAGATGAACATGACTTGGAGCCTGTGCTGTCAGCCTCCACGAGGCCAACAGGGGCTCCTGGCGCAAGTTCAAAGTGACCCCCCCTTCTTTGGTGCCTTTGCAGGAACATGCATGTGTGCACACAGGTGGGACACAGGTTTGCATCTCCATTGCACTGATGAATGATCGGCAGTCCAGCGAGGTGGAGCCGCAGAGCCAAGAAGCTGAGGGACCCAGCGGCTTTCTCTTGTTGACCTTGAACCCTAGGCTAAGGACCTGGCTTCTGGTCTAGGGGCACAGGGACCTCATTAGAGGACTTTGAACAGAACCTCAACATTCTACCCACTGTGAGTGAGTGTGGCATGAAGACTCCTACCCTGTGAGTCTCTGCAGAACCCCTGCACTCCTGGCATGGTGCGGCCACACGCTGCTGTGTGACCCTGAGCCACTGTTCGACTTCTCTGAGCTTCAGTTCCACAATCTGTCAATCAAGAGGATTCAGGTCTAATGGTCTCCACAGTTTGGTGATGGGCAGGAAGCAATTCATCCCCAGAAAACCATTGTGAGGCCACTGAGGTCTCCGTGGTCATCCATGTTAAAGGGTATATTTGCGTTTATTTCTTTATGTATGTATTTATTTCTGGTGCACTCTTGTAATTTGCAATTCCATAATTACCACCTACTTAAGACAAGGCTATAAACCAACATTATGTTCCAACAGTGCCAGGTATATAGTAGGTGGTCAATAAATGCTTGCTGGCTGAATGAATGCATGCATGCATGCTTCTTGAGGTGCTTCCATCTTTTCTTACTGTACTTGCACATCTAAGATCCTCTCCTAGAATGACGCACGGGACAGAAATACCGACCTGAGTAATCTTGTTACTCAGAGGTTTACCGAAGCGGGAAGACTTGCTCGCGCCCAGCAGACAGAGAAAGGGCTGTGGGATCGTGTCCCCTGGGCCTGGCTCTTACCCAGCTCCGTGTGTGGCAGCTCCGGGACATCCCTCATGATGAGCAGGAAGTAGGCGCGGAGCCCCCGGTAGGCGTGCAGCAGCAGCAGGCACAGCCCCCGGTGCCACTTGTGAGCGCGCTGCATGCAGTTCTCCGAGGACACGTAGAAGCTGCCCTGCTGGGACAGAAACCGAAGCTGAGGACCGTCGCACGGCCTGGGCCTGAGAAAAGTGCGAAAGGCTTGAGTCTCTTCCCCATCCCTGTGTGGGTGAAACACCGCCACGTGCCGAGCCTCTGGCGCACCACCTTCCCAGGAAGATGATAACAGTAACAGTCACACTATTAGCAGCAGAGGGGGAGGACGGAGGTGACGATGACGGCGGCACCAGCCTCACAGGTTTGTGACAAGTGAATGCACCCAGCACAGGCCCCTCTCCCGTGCCCCTGGAAGAGGCCATGCAGACAGACAGCGGGAGGCTCCTTTCCCAGGGAGATGAGGAATTTAGCAAGGCCCTCATGGCAAAGGGGTGAGTAGTGCCTCCTGCTGAAAAAGAGAAACACACATGAGGACGAAGTGGGGAGGTGACACACTCGGTGTTGGGCGAGCATTCTGTGCGCGGCTCTGAGTGTGAGCACACAGGGCCTTGAGCAAACCTGGTTTCCCTTTCTGAGGTCCCTTCTGGTTTGAACCACAGTGACACATTCCTCAGGGACTGGAATCAAAAGACATTCCCATTGCATAAGCCCACATGTCCATCTCTCGGACGTCTGTGCTCATGGGCGCTCGGGTGACCCACACCCCCCCATTCCCCTTCTCCCAGCGTGTTCAGACCAGACGTCAGCACGGCTGTAGAAAAGCTAAAAGAGCATGTGAGCAGGTACGTGTTGGACTCCCCAGGTCTCTGGAGCAAGAGAAACCCACTGCCGACAAGGCATCTAGAGAGTCCTACCATCTGCTTCATCTCATTGGGTCGTCAACATGCACCACACAAGGCAATTCTGATTTTCAAAATGAATAGAAATATGTAAACGTCTCCGCATTACCGAGGAAGCACAACATAGAGTGTGCCTCATTCCCCAGAACCCAATCATTCCTTATGGATCCTTCTAGAATATGTCCATATGCCTATGTGCACACATGGGTCCATGTGCACTTCATATGTGCAGGTGTGTCCTGAAAGCACATACACGTACCCACAATTTGTCAAACGCTCTGGACATTTCTCTGTTCCTTGCTTTGATCACGTCTCATGCCTTGGCATTCTTCCTTATCAGACCAAATAATGAATAATCCAGCCCTAGCCGGTTTGGCTCTGTGGATACAGCATCAGCCTACGGATCGCAAGGTCCTGGGTTTGATTCCAGTCAAGGGCACGGACCTCGGTTGCGGGTTCATCCCCAGCCCAGGCCCTAGTCAGGGCGTGTGCAGGAGGCAACCAGTAGATGTGTTTCTCTTGCATCACTGTTTCTCTCTGTCTTTCCCTCTCTCTTAAAGAAAATCAATGGAAAAATATCCTCGGGTGAGGATTAAAATAAAATAAAAAATAAATAATACAAACTCCTATTCCCATTTCCCAGTTCAAAAGACTGTGGCTCGGAGAGCCTAATGACATATTCGCGGCCACCGCGAATATGCCCGCAGGGGAAACGCTCCCCGAGCTGACTGCCAGCAGGGGAAGGCCTTTCTCAGTGTGCGGCCGGGGCCTCCGGAAACTGCCTGGCAGCGGCCAGGTGCCCAGCCGGGTCTGTGCACACTGACGGAGGCGTTCACTTAGTCCCGCAGTGCCTCCGTCAGCGGTGACTCAGCGGAAATAAAAGCCGATAGCGGGTTCATAAAGCTGTTGGCTCCAGGGGGATGGGTCCCTAGTCTGCCTGCTTCGAGCAGCCCGGAGCCCCGTTTCTGGCCCTGCTCCCTGCTCACAACAGCCCCTTCTTACCGCTCCTCAGGAGCAAGTCCTCCCTCATCGGTGCTCGTCCTCACCACCCTGTGAGAGTTCAACGCTCCGTCTGGTGCGGAGGGCAAGCGCGCACTGTGTGGCTGAGAATCGGGCCGGCACTCCTTGTTGCTCCTTGTTTTCCTTCCTGACTCCTCAGCGGCGCTTCCTTTCCTCTCTGTGTATAAGCCAGGTTTAAGCAGCGATTTTTAAAATATACTTTTCTGACTCAGCTTGTTCCCAAGTCACTGCAAGTTCAGTTTTATTGACTCCATTTTATGAAGCAAAGCAACAGAGTGCCCTACAATTCAGTGGGCTTGGAATTACAGGAATAGCCTGGGGTCAGGGGATCAAGTTCACCTCCTCCCAACCCTCACCAGCTTCAGCACCTTGGACAGGGCCTTCGGGGCCCTCATTGGGCAAGCAAGAGTGGGAAGAAAACTTCCCATAAGCAGCACAAAGGTAGGGCCCATGAGTCTTCGGGTTATTATCAGTAGGAATTCCATGTGAACCCTTCCATAGGTGATGGCATTTTCTTCAGCGAATCGCTCGATTCCTACATCCCCGAGAGAGCCGGGCCGATGTAAACCTTTAAAAGCAAGACCTCACTAGTAATTAGATAAGTTGACATATTAACCCTGAATAATTCACAACCCTCCTGTGAGTTACCTTAGTGCCAATGGATGATGCACCTTGGGTAAATGCATCCGTTGCCACTATTGATCTACTTGATTACAAGTATGATTGGGAGTCCCACTGGGTTTCTCTCTATTCTCCAACAAGGCCCAGGGCCAGTTCCACTCCATTCATCATGATCTTAACTGCTCTAAACTTGGTGCTTCCTGCTAAACATGGGAGCTCCAGAGATTAATATGCACTGCCCCCCCTCCTCACACCCCACTCCCTGGAGGAAACAACTCTTTTTTTTCTCTTTTAAAATCCTCACCCAAGGATATTTTCCCATTCATCTTTAGAGAGAGTGGAAGGGACAGGGAAAGACAGAAAAAAATATTGATGTGAGAGAAACACACTGGTTGCCTCCTGCACATGCCCCAACCAGGGCCCAGGCCAGGGAGAAGCCTGCAACTGAGGTACATGCCCTTGACCAGAATCAAATCCGGGACCCTTTGGTCTGCAGGCCGATGCTCTATCCACTGAGCCATACCGGCTAGGGCAGGAAAACTATTCTTAAGTTGGAGGAACACAAATACCCACTTGCGAAATGTGGAGTGCCATTAGGAGAAGCCTTAGGATGCTAGGAACGGGTGGTGGGATGGGCAGGGCAGGCTTCCTGGAAGAGGTGATGCTGCAGAGCCTTCGGATGACATGCACCGGCCATTACACAGCTGCGCCTGGGTCTGCAGACAGCTGGTCCCCAGCCAAGGCAACCACCATGGCATAGAGAACCCTGAACACTCCGCGTGTGAAAATGCTGAACCTACCTGTTCAGACATTCAGTGTCAGCACTTTCATTGCTCCTATTTCGTCTCCATGTGCCCTTTGTTAAAAGTTACTCCCCAAATGGCGTGCGACGTTCATCAATTCCGTGAGCCGCAGGCACGTGGCATTCTTCATATTTAATTAAGAACATTCTACTCCTCACACCGATCAGGCAAATCTAGTTTTCAGAGCATCACCGAACCCCACACTTTTCTGAAGAATGTCTTTGTTTTCATGGTCTAACTGGAAGGAAGGCTCTGATTTCAGGAAAACCAGTACTCTTCTCCAATTCAGTCAGGTGTGTGTGTTTCATAAAAACCACCACATAGTGGCTACGTGCGGTATTTCATAAACATGAAGGTTTGTGCGTCAAGGTCACCCTGGATTCTAACGCTGCCTTGCAAATTGCAATTTTTGTGTGCACGTGAGCAAAGCGAGGACTCATTCTACTTCTATTGCTTCTAATTGTAATTGCACTAAAGGAAACGAGACCAGCGAACACAGGAGCAGGAAAATTAATTCCGTATTGGCCACGCGCGGACCACTCTAAATACATCAACCATGAGAACAAGTGTGGGGCGAGCTCATGTCAGTGCAAATACGCGCAGGAGAACAATCACTCCGGAGTTATCTAGAGCTGGATTCACATTTTGGTTCAAACAGCTACCCTTAGAAAGGGTGCCTGGCCTCTCAGAGTCTTAGTTTGCTCACCTGTAGAATGGGTCTCCTACTTAGAAACGTTTGTGGACGTTAAGACTCGGAAGAGATCATCGTGCTTGCAAAAAGTGAGCACTGTGGGCAGCACGCAGTCGTTGCTCAGTGAGTATCCCTCCGCCTTCTGTTTTCTGGGCGCTGGATTTCTCGCCTCCTGAGTTGTCCTACAGCCACTGAGTCTACACCCCAAAGATCCTGTTGAACCCGCTCAATGACCTGCCTCCCCAACACACACACACACAGAGGACAGACTGAGCAACACAGCCAGGAAACTGCTTACCGGGCCCTGGCAACGTGCCTTCCGAAAAAGCCAACAGAACCAAACCAGCAGATAAAAAACCATTTCTAAAATCCCCACAATAAACATAAGTCGAAATGAGCTGCACGCACGGCAGGTGATGATAAACACCCGGGTGTGCACTTACCGAGCCAACCCAACACGCGGCTGTGGGCAAATGCCATTAATAACCGCCCAGCTGAAGAGGCACACCGTGGTTGCCATGGGAACCGAAGGTAATGTTACACCACTGGTGCTCTGATGGATCTCTTATTATTTCAATATTTGTAAAGTGATTTTTCAGGATGATCAGAACTATCAAATACATTCAATTATGCAGAGCACTGGAGGCCGCCAGTGTGGGGCTGGGAAGATTCCGCGGGCCCTGCTCATTTTTCAGGGAAAACCGGATGTGGATGGGGAGGACAGGCTGATATTTTTGTGGGGAGGATGACAAGAGTCAGTTCTCTGTTGGCGTCTAGAATCGCTAAGCCTGGATCCTGCCCCCAGCAGCTTTCATCACAGGGGTGTGCACTGTCCCGCCTGTTGACACCCCAAGTATTGCTGTCACTTTACGGGGAAGGTGAGTGAGTCGCGGACGGCTCACTGACTAGGCTCAAGCACCAAGGCTAGGAAGTGGCAGAGTCCCATTTAAATGTGGGTTTCCTTACTGCGAGGCCAGGGCAGGGAGGAGCCCTGTTCTGCGCAGGAACCCCGTCAAGTCCGAGCTGCTCGGGGAACAGCCGTGCCCACGTTATGGTTTGTATTTGCTCAGCCGGAGCAGTTATGAGCCCGGATGACGCAGGGAGCGTTCCTGCTGTACTTCAGAGGGAGAAACGTCCTGTTCGGGGTGCAGGGCGGGGGGGCGGGAGCAGGGGATGGACAGGGCGTGGCGGCGTGGGAGGTTGGTGGTGGGAACACAGGCCTCTCTCCTGCCCCCACCTGCCGCTCTGCTCTCCCGGGGCCAGCGCAGATCTGAGACCCAGGGCAGAGAGGCAGGGAGGGGCCTCAGGGGCCCGGGAGCACCCGTCCACTCGCCTGCTGACTAGACTGCACACAGAGCCCAGCGATTTTGTGAGGATGCTGTCTCTCATGCAAACAGATTTCACAGCAGAAACCACACAGAGGCCTCCAGGGCGATCTCATCCAATCTCCCTTCCTCAGGACACCGAGACCCAGAGAGGGCAAGCATCTGACTCAGGGTCACACAGCAGGCTAGTGCTCAAGCCAAGAACAGAACTACATAATCGAAGTCCCTCATGGAGTGTCCTGCCCAGGAGACCACACTGGGGCTCCTGGAGTCAGGTCCGATTTAATTATCATCCAGTTTAATGATGTGGATCAACTAAAGGGAACATAATGCCAGCCCAGGGATTTCCGGAGCACTGTTATGCCAGGCTGGAAGCTCAAGGCTTTTATACGCTTATTCATTTAATCTCAGCAACCCTGAGAGGCAGGCATTCCAACCCCTTTTGACAGATAAGCCGGGAGTTGGAGGAGAAAATAATTCCCCAGGAGAAGCTGCGGGCTTGCGATGGGGAGGAGACCGAGCCTCCCTCCGGCCCTAAATCTGAAGCTGTCAGAAGGGGCTGAGGGTGGGAGGGGCTGAGGACAAAGGGACACGCACGTCACAGCAGCCCTCCCCTCCTGAGCTTGGTCTTGCCACCAGCCCCTGTGCCAAGGCCTCTGCAAGGAGCCGGTGTGGGAGGGAGCTCCTGCTCTCTGGTCCGCTGGGGCTGCAGTCTGTGAGGCTGCAGCGCGATTCCCTGAGGCACCTGCTTCTTAGGGATTTGGAGGCACAGCCCCAGCGGCGGGGGTGGGGGCGGGGGTGAGCTTCATTCTTTGCCCGCAGCCCCTGCCAGGTGGGCAGGCAGCTGTGGGCACAGCGCTGAGCCAGCAGGTTTGAATGGGCCCAGATGGATGATGCATGGAAGAGAAGCAGGTCCTGAAAATCACCCATGGAGCTGCGCCCCGAGAGCAAGCTCACAGCTGCACCCACAAATACACGTTCTATCTGACTCCGAGGGAAACCAGGATGTCTTCTCTGACACACATCTCCCAAAATAGCCAAGAAAGAAGAATTTTTAAAAAAGGATGCTGCGTCACATGCCTGCTAGGAGTCTATTTCTGTACTGTTTTGACACATGTGAACTCCTGAAACCCTCTCTAAAATACAGTCACCCCATGTTAGGGTTGAGGAACCTGAGTTTCCACAGAGGTGAAGAACCCACCCCCAAGCCACCTCGTACTTAGCACAGCAGGCGCCTGAGACCAGACTTCTCTCTCTCCCGTCACCACGGCTCAGAGGTAGAGAGGTGGCCGGGTCACCCTCGACCTCCATGGATGCAACAGAATCAGATGGGCTGAGTGAGCCACAGGGGCCCCAGCTGCCACCCACACCAGACCTAGGGTTTCTGAAGTCTCCCAGGGCAGCCCCCTTGGCACTCCCATGCCACCTCGGGGAGCCCCACACAACATGCCCCGTGGCCCCCAGAGAACCACATCCTTCAAGGAACCAGGTCAAAGAGGTGCCACACGCAGACCGGACCCTCGGCGCCTGTCCAGGCCTGGCAGCTGGACTATGTCTGCAGGAAGTAGCAGCAACTAAACAAGGGATGGAGGGACAGATGACAGTGAGGGACACTCAGAGCAACGATGCTCTAAGTGGGACGTGTGAAGCAGCTGGCTTGGACTAAGCCTCCCCCCGTCCCCCCCACACACAAAGTGAAGGTTGCTGGTCTCAGAGCCACTGCCCAGCCCCTCGCTGACGTACCTCGGAGGAAGTCGGCTTGCAGTACCCAGCTCCGAAGACCAGGTTCTCCAGAGAAAGGCTGGACTGCTCCGGGCCCGCGTCCGGGCCGCCCTTACCAAGCCAGGAGCCTCTTCCTGGGCGAGTGAAACTGAAGAGGAGAGATGTGAAGAGGGAGAAAGAGAATGTAGAGAAAGAGGGTTCCACCAAGTCAGCTCCTTGGGGGAGTGGCTGGGGAGCCCACAAGACAAGTCCTGCAGAAGGGGCGGTCCTGGGAGGATCGTGGCTGTCAGACTGTTGACGATGAAGCCCACGAGGTCAATGCCGGTTGGAGGTGTTGTAATCTGTTCCATGGACAACTGTACAGGTCCCGCCAGCTCGGCAAGTCAACAGGAAGACCAGCTGATGGGCGTGAAGGCGACCGTCACAGGCAGAATCGAAGGGGATTCGGAAGCCGATACAATCACTTGGATTTCTCGTATTTGGGTTCATGCCCATCTCCTTTACCTTTGTGATTTCTCTCCATTGATAGAGTGACAAAGTCTATGTGTTCTCATGGCCTCCTTCTCTCCATCTCTTTTATTCATTACCCTAACTGTCAACTGCCTTCCATTGTCAAGACTATTTTATGGGCCTGTCTTCTTCCCGCAGCAAGATTCCAAGATGGCAAAGAGACCCTGAGGATAACTAGCCTCAGGTGACACCATAAAGCACAGGTGCTCAGGAAGGACCCTGCAAGGTGTTAACCCAAGAGACCCGTGTCTGCTTAAAACACTGGCGGGGAAATGAAGCGAGCATCGTATTTCTGCTTCATTCATGTAGTCAGGTATTCATTGGGCTCCTGCCACGTGCCGGGCTGTGAGTCGGGGTTAAGGTAGCAACATGATTAAGGCATGGCCCTCACGGTAAACACACTTTGGTCTAGAGCAGTGGTTCCCAGCCTTTTCCTGGCCATGCCCCACCTAAGCACCTCTAACATCCTGATGCCCCCTGTGACACAGAATTCCTACCATTCCAAAAGTGAACTCCTATTCGTGTGGAGGAAGCTGAAAAGGCCATTAACTTGGTCTACACAAGCTTCCAAAGAACATGGCACCCATGAAAGAGAAAAATGAAAGGATAGCTGAAGTACTGAGGAAAAATCACTTAGAAATTGTTTTAAAAAATAACATGAAGTGATATAAAGAAATAGCAAGTAAAGTTTCAAAACATATAATAGAGACCTGAAATGCATAAATATGGCATATGTTTATATACTGTAGATGAGGCCCCTAGAACCATAAGAAATGCAAAATTCACTGTTAATAACTCATTCTCGAATTGCCCCCTTAAAAATCAAATTGCCCCCCCCCCCCGCCCCATCGTGAGGCGTGTGCCCCACACTGGGAACCACTGGGCTAGAGTGAGGCAGACGGAATAGGAGAGAGGGGAACTCAGGCCAGTGAGTGTAGAGCAGTTTACAGGCCACGCTGGGTGGCAGGATGAGGAGTGAGGGAGGTCGCCCGAGTAGAGTGTGGACAAGTATTAGGAGGCAGCCAGTGTGCCCAGGCGGCCAGGGTTCAACCCCAGCAGCGCCTATCAGCTCTGTGACGTGGGAGCAGGTTATTTTTATATTTTTGTTAATCCTCACCTGAGGATATTTTTCCCATTGCTTTTTCAGAGAGAGGGAGAGGGTGGGAAGGGGAGAGAGAGAAAGGGAGAGGGGGAGAGAGAGAGAGATCTATCAGTGATTGGTTGTCTCCTGCATGCACTCCAATGGGGGCTGGGTGCGAACCTGCAACCAAGGCATGTGCCCTTGACCAGGAATTGAACCTGCGACCTTTTGGTTCAAAAAAGCACAGGCTGACACTCTAACCACTGAGCACACTGGCCAGGGCTGCAAATAGTTTTTAAACATCCTGGGGGCCTCTGTTTCTGGGGGTCATTGTGAGGACTTCATGAGGCCAGACAAGTGCAGCTTTAAGTGCTGTGGCTGACGAACAGCGACGACTCCATAAAGGCTGGTGGCTATTGCCAGTCACACCACAAAGGTAATAAAATCTAACGTGGTCATTGCTGTGGTTCTATAGCTATCGCTGATGACACCACAAATTCAGTGCAGGGTAACATATCATATACTCTTCAGGCTGATTTGCTTCTAACTGAGATTTGAAGTAAGTGTCCAGCTTGCCAGGAAGGAACATTCCAGAAGAAATATAGCATATATTTGAGTAAGGAGACACGTGGCAAATTCGGGGGACAGACTATAAAATAATAACTCATTGCCTGCTTGGCATGGCTCAGAGGTTGAGCATGAACCTGTGCATCAGGAGGTCACAGTTCGATTCCTGGTCAGGGCACTGCCCAGGGTGCAGGCTTGATCCCCAGTGGGGGTCATGCAGGAGGCAACCAATCAATGATTCTCTCTCATCGTTGATGCTTCTATCTCTCTCTCCCTTCTTCTCTGAAATCCATAGAAATATATTTTTATAAAATGCCTCATTATCTGATGAAAGTGCGTGGGTCTGAATCCCTCCACTGACACTCACTGGCCCCGTGAGGGTGAAGTTGGGTCTTCCCTCTGTCTGCCTTAGGAAGGGATGGGTCTTTCTAAGCTAAGCTTTAATCTCACACCTGCTTTCCTCTGATTGGATTTGCCTGACGCCTTGGAAATGACTTTTCTAGAAAAACCAGAGCTTGCCCTATGTGACAGGCATTTCCCATCACATCCAAGGGCTGTCTTTGTTCCCAGACACTGTGAGCGAACAAACAGAAGCCCTTGAGAGAAACCAAGATGACGGCATAGGTAAACACCTAAATTGCTGCCTCACACAACAATTTCAAAACTACAACTAAAAGACAAAACGGGTATTATCCAGAACCACAGGAAGTCTGGCTGAGTGGAAATTCTACAACTAGAAGGAAAGAGAAAAGCACACTGAGACTCAGAGGAGCTGCAGAAGGCAGAGGTACAGAGGCGCACGCCGAGAGGGCTGGCAACTGAGTACGCGGCTGGCTTTCTCAAGCGGGAGGGAGAGAAAAGCTCCCGACTGCTCTGAACTCCAGTTCCAGGCGAGACTCTGGGGACCCAGACTCATTAAGGGATAAACTGGACTGTCTGCCAGCGGGCGGAACTCGAGGGCGGCTTTCTCTCAGAGGTGCTTGCTGGGATTACCACGGGACACTGAGACCCAGGGGCCTCTTAGGGAAGGGCTGATGGGAAGCCATTGCTGTCTGCTCTGCCCTGAGACTCCGCCCCATCCAAGCTGAGTGAGAGGCTTTTGCAAGTCTTGTCTCATAAGGGTGTCTCCAGCACAGAAGTTCTCCCAGCGTAGACACAGCTGATCCTCACAGCCAATTGGCCTGGAGGTCAATTCCTCCCAGTGATGCCAACAACAATCAAGGCTTAACTACAACAAGACTGTGCACACAGCCCACAAAGGGGTGCACCAAGAGTGTCCACCTCAGGTAACTGGGGAGGCTGAGCCACTGGGCCCTATAGGACACTTTGCACACAAAGCCACTCTATCAATTCAGGGAAGCAGCCAAAATGCAGAGAAAAAGAAACAGGTCACAAATGAAAGAAATGGAGGAAAGCAAACGACTGGATATACAGTTCAAAACCACGGTTATAAGGTTTTTCAAGAATTTTCTAGAAAAGGCCAATAAATTTAGTGAGACCCTCAAGGATATGAAAAAGGACCAACTAGAAATTAAACATACACTGACTGAAATAAAAAATAATATACAGAGATCCAACAGCAGACTAGAAGATCGCAAGAATCTAGTCAAAGATTTGAAATACAAAGAAACAAAAAACACCCAACTGGAAAAGAAAAAAGAATCCAAAAATATGAATATAGTGTAAGGAGCCTCTGGGACAACTTCAAGCATACCAACATCAGAATTATGGGGGTGCCAGAAGAAGAAAGAGAGCAAGATACTGAAAACCTATTTGAAGAAATAATGACCAAAAACTTCCCTCACCTGGTGAAAGAAACAGACTTACAAGTCCAGGAAGCGCACAGAACCCCAAACAAAAGGAATCCAAAGAGGACCACACAAAGACACATCATAATTAAAATGCCAAGAGCAAAAGACAAAGAGAGAATATTAAAAGCAGCAAGAGAAAAACAGTTAATTACCTATAAGGGAGCACCCATACGATTGTCAGCTGATTTCTCAACAGAAACTATGCAGGCCAGTCAGGAGTGGCAAGAAATATTCAAAGTGATGAATAGCAAGAACCTACAACCAAGATTACTCTACCCAGCAAAGCTATCATTCAGAATTGAAGGTCAGATAAAGAGCTTCACAGATAAGAAAAAACTAAAGGAGTTCATCACCACCAAACCAGTATTATATGAAATGCTGAAAGGTATTCTTTAAGAAGAGGAAGAAGAAAAAGATAAAGATAACAATTATGAACAATAAATAGATGTCTATCAATAAGTGAATCTAAAAATCAAGTGAATAAAAAATATGAACAGAATAAACTGGTGAATATAATAGAATCAGAGGCATAGAAAGGGAGTAGACTGACAATTCTTGGGGGGAAAGGGGTGTGGGGGGTGCGGGAAGAGACTGGACAAAAATCGTACACCTATGGATGAGGACAGTGGTGGGGGGGTTAAGGGCAGAAGGTGGGGTGGGAACCGGGTGGAGGGGAGCTATGGGGGAAAAAAGAGGAATAATTGTCACAATCTGAAACCCTTTCTGCAGACGAGAGGGCGGGAGCCAGGTCTATTTTGTCCCCGGTCTGGAGGAGCCTGAGCCCGTGGGTTTCCATCGAGCTCCTCTCCTGCAAGTGGGGAGGCATCGGAGCCCTGCCCTGCCGGCCCCTGCCCTCCGTGAGAGTCATGAAGCCTCCATGGACAGGATCCGTTCCTGTTGGAGAGGAAGATCAGGCGTCTCAGGGCTGTCACGTGACTTCTCAAATAGGCCCACTGAGGCAAAGCCAAGCCAGGTGTAGCAGCCAAGTCTTCGGGTCAGGTCTGTACTCTGTTATCCAAACTGGGCCTGTGCCCCCGGGGCTCCTGGTGCCCTCAGCTGCCCCGCCCACCTCTCCCTGCCCGGCAGTCCACTCTGCATCCCACCTGCAGCCTGGAAGGAGCATCTCTGGTCAGTGCTGACCGACACTGCCACCTCCGTGTCCTTCACGCCCCCTCATGGTGGTGTAACCAGCAGGTGCCCGCCCTGTGCCTCTGGCTCCCCGGCGCCGTACCTGATCAGGGGCTGCTGCAGGGCCACCAGGGAGGCGTGGACGGTCACCGAGATCACCGACAGGTGGAAGTAGTCGAACATGACGGGCACCTGGTGGTGCAGGCCTTGGCGGGGATGGAAGTGTAAGCCAAGCGTCCGGCTGCTGATCGCAGGGGCCCCCGCTGCGTCCCGCAGCCTGCAAGGCAAGCGAGTGGGCGAGGTGAGTGACGGTGTCATCGCTGCCTCCATCCAGGCAGATCTGTGTGAAAGCCTCGCCCCGGCCTCCCGCCACCATGCCTCGGCCATCCAAGCCCTGCGAAGACCATCTGGTAGAAGCTGTGTTTCCCATGACGGACAGATGAGGAAACTGAGGCTCAGAGGAGGGGAAAGAGACATCCCGCTGTTTCCTGGCAGATCTGGGATATGCGCTCTGCTGTCACTGCCTCCAAGCCCACCGCCAAGGATGGAAGGACAGCCAGACTCTGTCCGAGGCTCGTCTCAGGGGGGACCCCACCTGCCCCCCATCCACACTCGCTTTGTTTCCTGACAGACGCCAGCACTGAGCTGCCTCTGCGAGTCTGCATTTTCCACTAGACCCCACCCCTTAAGACCAGGAGATGTGAGAAATTCACCTTCATACCCCAACACCTAGCACAGTCCATGGCAAATTGTAGGAGTTGATCAAAAGTTGGCTTATTAAAAGGAGCAAGTGAAAGACTGTATGCACCCCTACATTCATTGCAGCCTTCATTTACAGTAGCCAAGATATGGAAGCCACTCAAGTCAGTAGACGAGAGGAGTAAGAAGCCGTGGTGCATAGATACAGTGGAATGTTACTCAGCCATAGAAAGAGCAAAACCTGCCCGGCCAGCGGGGCTCAGGGGTTGAGTGTTGACCTATGAACCAGGAGGTCATGGTTCCATTCCCGGTCAGGGCACATGCCCGGGTTGTGGGCTCCATCCCCAATGCGGGGCGTGTAGGAGGCAGCTGATCGATGATTCTCTCTCATCACTGATGTTCCCATCTCTCCCTCCCTCTCTGAAATCATAAAACATATCTTTTAGAAAATTTTTAAAAAAGTAAAAAGAGCAAAAGCTTACCCTTTGTGACAGCATGTGTGGACCTAGGAGGTATTTTGCTAAGTGAATAAGTCAGTCAGAGAAAGGCATTTCTAAAGATGTTCTGAGGTTCATGGCCATGAGGCTGCCCCAGGCGGGGAAGGGCTGGGGGAGGGAACACGGTGCCAGGATTCACAAGTTCAAGGGCACTCACTGCTGCTCACTGTCCGTGAAATGCAGGTCCACCTTGAGCTGAAAGTCGACTTCGCTCAGGGCCTCTTCCACCTGCGGGAGAAACAAAGCTCGAGGGAGTTCAGGGGTCAGGTGTGGGCCAAAAGACAACTCCGGCCAGTCTCTGTTCCAAAATCTAGAAGAGGAATCTCACCAGGAAGCGATGATGTGAGATCACACTGGTCCATGTATGCGCCACGGAACTCTGGTGGGACAGAGTGTCTGGGAGCATTGCATGGAAAATGGGAAGGATTTATGCAGTCAAATTTGGGGAAGAATCCCATTGGTCAAAGAAATGCTAGTTAAACCCTTTTTCTACATTGCACGACCTCAAGAACCTCATTCCCCAAACAGATTTGACATCAAATTATTATTATTTTTTATTGATTTCAGAGAGAAAGAGAAAGAGAGAGAAACATCAATGGTGAGAGAGAATCTTTGATCGGCTGCCTCCTGCATGCCCCCTACTGGGCATCGAGCCTGCAACCTGGGCATGTGCCCTGACCGGGAATGGAACTGTGACCTCCTGGTTCATAGATGAAGCTCAACCACTGAGCCACGCCAGCTGGGTTGACGTGGAGTTATTTTAAGCAGGAGTACCATGTCCCAGCCCAGCGCCTGCTGGAGGAGTGGGGAAACCCACCTGGCTGGCGGTGGGTAACACTGAAGGTGTTGTCACCTCTGCCCTCGGGCACCCTCGCCTGGCGGGCACCATTCCTGGTGTACAGGGAGATCAATGCTAGGGCAGTGACGTCATTTCCCGAGGTGGCTCAGCACAATGAGGAAGCCCATCTTTGGCCGTGAGGCCCTTCCACGTCACCATTTATGCTTTAAGACGCTTCAGCATTTATGTCCTAGTTGTGGCTGCACCCCTTCTGAGCTTGCCAAAGCTCTGTTGGCGTTAATTCGCACCCGTGTCTACCTGTCCTTCCTGCCCGATGCTCACACACACCTAAGGATGGCACCCGCCCCCTTCTTTTCCCACAGGGAACACTGTCACCCCACCCCTCAAAGGGAGCTGCTTGCTCAGTACCAGACCTCACCACTGGCCCTACTCAGCGGGGATCCCTGTTCACGATTCCCAGGCTGTGCGAAGCCCTGCTCCCCCATAACCACCAACACCCTGTTCTGTCTCGATCTTCGCATTCAAGGCTTCCCGTTACATTTGTTTGTTTCGGGTTTATAGCCAGAAGCCTGTGAGCCAAATTCCATCTGAAGACATATTTGGTTTTGTCCTCAGAAAGTTGCAAACATTTCAAAACCAGGCAATTGCACGTTTCTATTATAGGTTTCAGCTCATGAAAGAAAAAAGGAAGGAAGGAGGGAAAGAGGGAGGGAAGGGGGGAGGGGGGAGGGAGGGAGGGAGGGAGGGATCCCTGATCAGGCCATGCAGTTGGAAGCTCTGCTTGGCTCAGGCTCCCCCAGTCACTGACAGCGCCTCTGCCTATGCCTGAGCCCCGGCAGCTAACCCCCGCCCACTTCTTGCCCAGCATCCCCTGTCGTCTGGCATCATTAAGGGACAGTGTCACCTAGGTGCCTTCTGGAGCTGGCGCAGGAACAGAGCCGCCACAGGAAACACCAGTGCATCTTGAGGAATAAATAAAGCTCATCTCCACCCCACCGCTTTTGGGCTTCGTTCCTTTGCCAGAATGTTCTCATCCTGCGGGGATGGCACTGTCTCACCTCTTTGGAAATACATTCCTGGTGAAGCATAGCTCAGGCTGAGACATATGGGTGGAATTTATCTTTAGGCCCCTGGTGTTTTAAAATTTGTTGTAAAAAAAAAAAAAGCCTTTAAAAGTTAACATTTTGCTGGATCCAAGGGCTATGAATAACTTCATGTCCTCGCTCTGTTTTGCATAATCAGGAACCTCGCTGTGTACACACAGCCCAAGCGTCGCAACCTCCCGCGCAGCCCCAGGAAGCGAGCCTGGCACGGCGAGCCCCCAACAACCTTCTGGGCGTGCATTCGCCCGGGAACGAAGAGTCACGGTGCGCTCCAGATCCAGGCTCGCTGCCGTTCCTCTGGGGCTTGGAGGGAAGCCCGGGCCGGGATGAGCAGGGCTGGACTGAGCCCAGTTATGACTTCACCGATGTCTCCAAAGTATTTCATTGCAAGGTGTTCCAGATGAAGTCACTGCCTTCTCTCACCATTCATTTCATCGCTGCCTGTTGGCTTCCTGTTCTGCCCTCCAAACACACACGCGCTCGCACTTGCACACTCGCACACACATGCACACTCGCACATGCACACGTGATGACACGTTCACATGCACATGTGCTGGTCCTTCCATGGCTCTGCCTTTTCTTGGTTAATGCCATCGCCTCCCTTCAAGGGCCCTTTCCTCCCCCCTTCCTTCCCTTCGGTTCTTTCCTTCTTTCTTTCCTGCACCAGGAAGCACTTTTGCACACGGTGGTGAAAACACAGCAGCTAGTACCTACTGCAGACTCACTCCAGTGCAGGCAGGGAGCTCCCCCTCTCCACATACGATCTTATCGAACGTGGACAAAACTATTGTGCTAAGCAAAATAAGCCAGTCAGAGAACGACAAAACATCGCATGATCTCCCTTACATGTGGAATCCAATGAACAAAATCAACTCAGGAGCAAAACAGGTCCAGAGACACGGATGCATGGCACAGACTGACAGAGGTTGGGGGGGAGGAGAGGGTGGGTAGGGACAGTAAGGGACTAACCGAAGAACTTATATGCATACATGCACAGCCCATGGGCACAAACTAAAGCCATGCCACTGCGCCCTTCTGGCAAGATTGGAGGCCTCTGCTGCCTCCCTCCCCGTGGCCTTCAGAGTGCGGGATGTCTGGCCCAGCGGCCTCTCCAACGCCACCTCCTGCTCGCTTCTCCGCCCTCACCGTGCAGGTCACCGTGCAGGTCACCGTGGCCCTGTTGCTCTTCCTGGAACCCCACCCTCCTCCTGCCGCGGGGCCTGTCCCCCAGAGCTCTGGGTGCCCCGGCTCTGCCTCAGCACTGGGGTCTCTGCTTGGTGCTGGCTCCCAGGGAGGCCCCCCACCTGTCACTTGACCTGTGGGGAACTTGTGCTGTGCTGAGCTCTGGGCCGTCCACGGGCCATCATCGGAGGGTCTCTCCTGAGGCAGCAGTGAGCCTTGCCCAGTGGGTCCACCAGGCGCTTGCTCCCTCTTTAGGTGGGTCCCATGGAGCTCACGGGATCCATCAAGAGCAAACGCCTCCTGTTGACACCCTTATAAATGCATGTCACAGCGGGGGAGCAGAGCGCGCGGCCGTGGGAAGGCTCAGGGACCCAGCGAACCTGGTTGGTTTATCTGGTTACATAGGGATGTACGGCCCGAACATGAAAACATAAGCCCCAAGCACCAGGCATGTTTTTTTTATCTTGGGCCCGTCAGGGTGTGGTTAACGGGGGCATAAATCCTTGATGGGAGGGTGGGTTCATGAGCGAAGAATGAGTGGGAACGTTTCACTTCTGGCCGCGCAGGGGAATGTGGTCACCACCTGGACCGTGAAGGGTGGGGACAGAAAGCCACGGGATGGGGGCCGGGGCGGGGGGGATGCCCGGTGGCCTCAGGCACAGCACCTGGGACCTGTGAGCAGCAGGCGGGCCGCCTGGTCTGCGTTCCCAGCCGGGAGTACACTGCCCTCATTCCAGGAGGCCCAGCAGGAAGTGCTCTGTGGGAACACGGCCAGGGGGACTGAGGGGTGTGGGGGGAGCCGAGGGGGTTTCTACTCCGCGTGTTCCTCTGACGTGTGCTCATCGGACGCACAGGCATCTGAGTAATTGTGTTGTTGTTAATCCTCACCCGAGGATGTTTTTCCCATCGGTTTTTAGAGAGAGCGGAAGAGAGGGGTAGAGACAGAGAGAGAAACACTGATGTGAGAGGGACACATCGACTGGCTGTCTCCTGCACGCGAGCCTGCAACATGCCCTTGAACAGACTCGAACCCAGGACCCTTCAGTCCGTCGGATGCTCTATCCACTGAGCCAGTCCGGCCAGGGTGGGACAGGAAATCTGCAACCACGTTTCCGGCAAACAGAACGAGGCTCCCGGGCCTCTGAGCTTTGACTCATGCTGCTCCCCCAGAGACGCCCTACCTCTTCCTCTTACCCTGAGGAATGCTTGGCGTGTGCACCCCAAAGCCGGCTCCCCTGAGAACCACTGGCGTCCTCCCAGAGCCCAGCTCCCCGTACTAGTTCCCTGTTGCTCACTTGCACACACAGCGAGTACAGTGCATCATCGATCAGCTGCTGGTTCATGGACCGTTGCCCTGATGAGCTAGCAGTCACTTGAGGGCAGAGGACCTGTGGCCTTCGTCGAGGTCGCCCCTCATCCAGAGGCTGGGCCCAGAGCCCTGCACGAAGCAGATGCTCACAGACTCCCACGGGCTCATCCACAGGACCAATGGGCAAAGGAGAGGTGGATGAGACAGTCCGCACGTCTACGGCAACGCCTTGGGCTGGGAAACGAGCGAGTGTAGGAATGAAAGAACGAGCAACTAAGTGAGTAAGAGCAGGGAGGTGGGGAAATCTCGCATCTGTGAGACGCCAGAGCAGACCTACAGCTTCCCGGACCTCTCACCCCTTGGTGGACACAGAAGGCGCCTGCCTGGCGGGAACCGCGCCTCAGGGCAGGAACTGCAGCGCGTGGCCGCTGGCGTATCCATGACTCACCCGTTCACCGTCCAGCAGCAGGTGAGCCCGGAAGACGGCGGCGTCGCTGATGGGCACCTCCTCGTTCCTGTACGAGATCTGGAAGACGCGGCTGTGCACGGCGCTCTCGTGGACGCAGGCCGCGTGCAGGCTGTCGCCCTCTGCAAAACAGGAGGGCGAGGGGCCCGTGAACCCCAGGACCCCGGACCCCAGCCTCCTCCGTGTCTGTCCAGCCCGCGGAGAGCAATGCCCAAACCCCGTTCCCCTTCCTGCCGTGTGGCCTTGGTCAGGCCACGGAATCAGAGCGTAAATAAGGGGGAATCCTGGCCGCTCGCTTCTCATAATGGATGTGCGGCTCCCTCGAGATGAGGGATAGGAGTGTGTTGAACTGTGCAAGTCTCTCCACCGAGCAGACTCCCTGGCGAGCCGAAGGTGGTCCCGGGACAACTCTACACCAGATTGCTTCCTGGGCATTTCTAGGAACAGGGACAGTGGAGCCACCTGGGAACCAGCTGGTGAGGGTTCCGGGGAACGGGCAGAAGAGAAAGCCACCTGCAGGAGACGTTCACGGGGTTTTTCCAGAAACGAACGGCGTGACTTTTCCTAGCACCTAAGTGCTTTCTGAAGGTCGGGCCGGGGCACTCACTGCGGGGTACAGAGATACGACCTTCTATGATGCCACGGAGGCTGCCACGCTCCCCAGAGCCCCTGTGGCCACCAGCAGGGACACTGCAGGAGAAAGGGGCTCCCGGGGAGAAGGGCCCAGGAGCCTGGTGACTTTGTCTGGAGTGTGAAGATGGGGAGCCCTGTGGGACTGGGACAGACTCCTCCCAGCAAGGAGGGAACTCTATACTGTGTGTATCAGGCAAGGACACCTATTTCCAGAAATAAGGGTGCCTCCACAAAAGCTGGGGCCCGGGAAGGACTCTGGGGGCTCACACAGGCCCACGGGATCGTGAGTCAGAGGTCAGGTGGGCCACACTGTGACCGGGGCAGCTCACCAGGTACAGGCTGAGACCTGAAGACAATGGTGGCTATGTGAGTGTTGCTAAGGGGTGATGACCTGGGGTCCAAGATGTGGGCCCTCGAGGCCGTGCATACACCTGGCCCAGCAAGGAATTCGCCATGGAGGGTACAGTCGCCCCCTCATCTGTGGGGAGTATGACCCCCCTGGGTGCCAAAACCTCAGAGAGCACCTGGTCCTACACAGGGGTGGGCACAAGCAGGTCTGCAGCTGTCCGTGTGGAAAAAGACACGCAGGTTGTGACGACGACTACGGCTTCATTGACTCAAAAGAACGTCTCCTTGCACCTGCCAACCCACTGCTGCCCACGCCTGTACAGTCCGCTTTCTCCTGTGTGCACACACCTGTGCACATGTTACCTCACCAGCTAGGCAGGCACAGTAAGTGAAGAATGAAAGAGAACCGCCAGAACGATACACCGTAACAAAAAGGTATGTGGATGTGACGGTGGTGAAGCCGGCCCTGCGTGACCGTGTGGAAGCCCCAGTCCAGGGGAGGGCTTCCCACAGACCCGGCCGTGGCCAGGCCAGGCAAAGATTTACAGAACGCATGGCTGACCAAGCTCCCCGCATTGGCCCGCGGGGAGAGGCATTGGATGAGCACAGTGGGAGGGAGCTGGGTCTGGGCTCGGGCAGCCAGCCCACTGCGGCTGCCTCTGTTTCCCCTGCGTCCCTGCGGGGACCAGCACCCCCACCCCCCGGTCCTGTGCTGCCTGCCTGCACTGAACCCACCTGAGCACAGGGCGGGCTGTCTGTGAGGAGCAGAACCCAGGCTCCATCTTCTCTCCTGAAACCCACTCTGTTCTCAGGCCATCAGGAGACCCAGCCCTGGGAGGCTAACGCCTGGCTGTGGGACCCCGCGTTCCTGCACCATCTGCTGGGCCATCTGCTGCCCAGAGCGCGTGCAGCCAGCATCGCACGCAGCGCACCTGATGTTCGTAAGAGCGGCAGCCCCCCTCCCAACTGTGTCCCCTGTGGTTCCAAGGAGCACAGAGCCGCTCTCCGGCCCACGGAGACCATGGAAGGTAGGGGCCAGCGGGGACCTGCTACAGAAATAGTATGGAGCCCTGAGAGTCACGGCTGAGCGGGCGAGCCCCGGTGATCGCTCTGCGTCTGTCTCTGCAGGGACGGAAGGTCCCTCTGAGGGCCAGTCCCACTGCCCAGGGCTGAGCCACACCTGACCAGCCAGAGAGATCAGCAGCCTCAGCCCCCAACTCGGCTGCCCCCCGCCTCCGCCCCAGCTATGAATGAGTGGCACTCCCCATCCACTGGGTATTCTCGTTGCACCCTCTCCTCCATGCCTCGCCTTCCCCTATGGACTCCTCCACCTGGTCCATTACCTGGGTCAGACCTGCAGTCAAGAAAGGGGGCAGAACCTTCCAAATCGGTTAGCCCAGGAACCAACCAACCAGAGAACAGCATCCTGTAGGCCACCTGCTGGGCCAGCCTAAGTCCTTGATTCAGGGACTGTGGGGAGTGTGAGGCCCTGGGGCAGGGCCAGGCTAAATGGCCAGTGTTGAGGAGGATAGGAAAGGTCAGGGCGGTGGTTTCTCTCTCTCTCTTTCCCTCCTCACTCCCTTCCACTCTCTCTAAAAATCAATGGAAAATATATCCTCAGGTGAGGATTAAAAAATAAAATTATTAAAATCTTAAGTAAAAAAATAATTTCCTTTTGCTCGGCTGGCATAGCTCAGTGGTTGAGCATCGAACTGTGAACCAGGAGGTCACGGTTCGATTCCCAGTCAGGGCACATGCCCAGGTTGTGGGCTTGATCCCGTGTAGGGTGTGCAGGAGGCAGCTGATCAGTGATACTCTCTCATCATTGGTGTCTCTATCTCTTCCTTCCTCTCTGAAAATCAATAAAAACATATTTACAATATAATAATAATTTCCTTGTTATTTGACTATTACAAAAAATCATAAAGAATGTAGAGAAGGCTGGCTGTGCACACTTGATGAAACAAAATTAACAACCAAGCTCCAGCAATGACCCACAAGCACCCCCCCGTCTCTCTCCTCATTTATAAACCCTTTGAGATGGAAAATAAAACCAGACGCTTCCTCGCAGTCCTGGGCCAGGTGCGCTCGCTCCTCTGCAAGATCAATAGCCGTTCATTAGCACCAAGGCTGCCGATCGGAAAGTGTGGGCCAGCCAGTAACACCCGTTTCAGCCGGCGGCGGAAAAGCACGTTTACTTCAGGGAAGAAAAACAAGGACATTCATTCTCAGGACTTGCGGCTTCTATTGTGCGTGAAACCTGAACAGTATCCACCTGACCTTCTCCTCCAGGCTAAAGTGACCGAGCCTGGGACGTGTGCTCACGGGCAGCCTTCGGGCAGGAAGGCAGAGGGGCCTGAAATGAGGCCAGGAAGTGAAGTTCCTGTCACTCTCCCTCCATCGGGCCAGGGACTCAGCACAGCAGCCCTAGCAGCCCTGAGGGCAAAGGCGGGATACCACTCAGTTGAGCTATAGAGCGTCTCTCCTCGTAGGATTTATAGGGAAGTAAGAGGGAAGAAAAGAAACCTTCAAGTAATCATTCCTGTGATGTCATAAATGCTACAAAAATAAAAACTGGCCCTAGCTGGTTTGGTTCAGTGGATAGAGTGTTGGCCTGCAGACTGACTGAAGGGTCCCAGGTTCGATTCCCGGTCAGGGCACATGCCTGGGTTGTGGGCTCAATCTCCTGTGTGGGGCATGCAGGAGGCAGCTGATCGATGATTCTCTCTCATCATTGAAGTTTCTATCTCTCCTTTCCCCTCTGAAATCAATCAATCAGTAAATATATATAAAAGAAAAAGAAAAACCGAAGGAAACGGAAATACGGAGCCCTTAACTTAGGGGGCGGGGTGTCAGCTGCTGGTCTGGAGGTGACAACCACCATTCTTACGGGTTAACACTGACGCTTGGCGGGGCCGCAGCAGACCCTGCAGACCAATGAGAAAAGCCAGGCTCCGGGGTGGCAGCCCGCAGCTCTCAGAGCCCCTGGGATGAAGGCCACAGAGCAGAGGCACCCCTGCTTCCAGCCAGGCCGGGAGACTTCCTGGAGGAAGTGGCCTGTGAGCAAAGTTCCGGAGGAGGACGACAAGGAAGTGTGGGAGAAAAGAGGCACAGGGGAGGGAAGACGGAGGGAGAAACATACAAGTGCATGTTCATGGGAACGCTCACCCACGTGCAACACGGATGTATGTTGGTCAGCAGGAAGGTCACAGGCAATGGGCACATAGCACATCATGGAAAGATGATGAGAAGCAAAATGTTTCCCACGTGGAGGGTAATCGTGGGGAGAGGAACTGAGGGGGGAAGGGGGGTGGTGACGGTGTGGTCATACCAGGTGTGGAGGAGGAAACACGGGGGAGAAGCACATCCTGTGGGTGTCACACAATAAGGGAAGGCCATTCACATCCCAAGGGAAGAGGAAGCCATCCAGGCCCAGCCAGGGCACATGTGGGGTGAAAACCTGAAGTCTTATTTCAAAGACCTCGAAGGCAAAGCTTAGAAATTTGCTGGGACGATGCTCCTAGGCCACGTGGCAGCCTGCCTGTGCCCCTAGCCCCGCCTCGCTGAGACCTCCCCTTTGAAATCCATCCCACCCTGAATGTCGCAGCTCTGGGGCCGTTCCTCCCTTAGGGAGCTCAAAAGCCTCTACGCTGCCCGCCACGGCTGTTCACTGAGCCCGGAGGTCGCTGGCGGCCTCCCCTTCACACTCACAAGGTCTCCAGGGGGCGCCCAGGCTCAGTGCTGCCTTCAGCCTTGGGCTCCGCTGGGGCCTGCGTGGATGAACTCCGCCCAGACCCTCCCTGGAACCACTGGCTCCCTGCGCTGGGCCTCGGGTGCCTTTTGCCGTCACTAACCCCAGGGGAGCGCATGTCTGCAAAACGCCCAGGGCTCACTTCTTTCAGTTTTCCAGTGCAGGGCACTGGCCGAAGGGAATCAGTAAAAGCTGGTGGCGATTCTGAGGACGCGGCACACTGAACATTCACAATCATCGCTTTCCTGCTTGGGCTCCCATGCACCCCCACATCGTTTTGGGGTTCTGTTTCTTATTTTAATGCCTCCTCCACTATGTTCACTATTTGCCTGGATATTACTCAAGAATTCAAAAAGGGACGTTTCAACAAAGAACAAAGGCTTCTGCGAAGGGGACCAGCCTGATCCTGAGGGGGTCTTTGGGGTGTGTGACATCTCAGCTCGGGCGCTCCAAGACCAGGAGCTGGGCTCCCATATTCCTGTGTAACAACCGCTGGGTCACAGCGGGAGTTGGGGGTACAGACAGGGATATGGACAAGCTCCTGTCTTGGGCAAAGTGCTCCCCAGAGCCCAGGGCGAACCTCCCCAGCGGGCCCAGGTGCCCATGACCCACAGCGGCACTGAGGTGGGTGGCCTGGGTGGGGCGGTGCTGGGTGCAAGCAGGTAGTGAGGAAGAGCTCAGAACTATTGAGAAGTTAGCAACTAGACAGGGCTGGGACTGCCCTGCAGAACCGGCATACATCCCTTCTGCTGGTCCAGGGGACTTGAGGGGCGAAAGGGCTAGGCCTTCGACATGGAAGGAACAGCAAGAACCTGGAACGCCCAGAGCCTGGGGCCCTCACACCACTGAATTCTGCTTCTCTCTCCTTTTAAATATGTTTTTATTGATTTTTTGAGAGAGAAAGGGACAGGGAAAGAGAGACAGAAACATTGATTGGCGGCCTCCTGCATGCCCCCTACTGGGGATGGAGCCCACACCTGGGCATGTGCCCCATTAGGGAACCAAACGGGTGACCTCCTGGTTCATGGATTGATGCTCAACCACTGAGCCACCCGGCCAGGCTGGATTCTGCCTCTCTAGACACCACAGCCAGCTTTGTCTATTTTCATTTTAGACCTGAGTAGAGCAAAAACGCCAAGTGAAATCATTCGTTCCAACAAGACCGCTGAATGAATGAATGTCAAAGACGCCAGCGGATCCCACGTGCTTGGATACTTTCCGGCTCTGTCAATCCATCCTACCTCACTGTCGAACCGCCTGTATTTTTCTTTCTTTTACCTCGGAGATGCGCGCAGTAGCAGGACAGCTGTCTGGATGACGGCAGGCCAGGGTGACTGCCCAAGCGCCCTCCCACAGCTGAACACACAGAGGGGCCCACGCAGGGGCGCAGGGGGCCCGCGCTGGCATCAGACATGTGGGTGGACACATCTCAGAGGCTCCCTCCTCCACTGAGTTCTCAGCAGGAAGCAGCACGTGAGTGCCTGGCCGAGCCCCCCTGCTTAACCCCCCGTAACTCAAACCCTCAAGAATCCTCACTTAAGGCTTGGAGTCCCTCAGAATGCAGCAATATCCGACTGGAAATAGTCTGACTGGGAAACTCACTCTGAGGAAGAGATCCGAAATGCTCTCTGCTCCTCCCCAGGGTGACCTGTGGTTATTGCTGGCCTCTGGGCACCCTGTTCTAAATACTACGCTCGTGTACGACGCGAGGGCACACCAAATGCTCCGTGATCACCCCATGTCGACGAGACCAAGAAAGAAAATGCTTTTCTCCGCCAATTGCATGTCATTTTGCTTTTCTTTGTCTCTGCTTGGCCCCATCCTACTCTTATTTTTTCCAAGCCACTCGTGGGCTCTGCCAGCTGTGGGCCCTGCAGTCTGGTCCTCGCGGGGGGGATGTCCGCTCCCAGAGGCGGCCCAGCCAGAGAGGAAACCTAGCTCTCGCTCTGCAGTCACAGGAGAATCGGAGGCCTGGTCCGCCTGGGGGTGGCTGCCCTCAGGTCAGCGGGCCTCAGTCCCACCTGACTTCCAGGCATCACCCCTGGGACTGCGTCCTGTCAGGGAACACAAGACGCGCCAACCTTGAAGCCCCGACCACAGGACCACGCACAGGCCAGGCGGGTGGGCCCTGACCTTGGGTGAGTCCCTGCCCTGGCCCTGTGTCCCCTCTGTGAGATGCCCTCTGCCCTGGCCCTGTGTCCCCTCTGTGAGATGCCCTCTGCCCTGGCCCTGTGTCCCCTCTGTGAGATGCCCTCTGCACATGGCATCTCTGGGAGATGTACAGCACCCTTTCACGGGCCAGCCCTGACAAGGGCCCTGCAGAGGGCAGGTTCCCACCCTCATTTTCCGGTGAGGGAGGGAATCTCAGAGCTGCCAGTGTCTGAGGCCACATAGTCAGTTCATGCCATGGAGGGGCTCACACCCCTCCTCTCAGTCAAGATCACCGACCTCCTTCTGGCAGAGACGGGATGGGAGGGGGCATAGCACAGGCAACAGCGACGGGGAACTGCAGGCCTGAGGGCACACAGTGCCCGCAGTGATCCACGAAGGCCTGCCAGTGGGGATGAGCCCCCCTCCACCCCCTGCTCACCTGTCTGCCCAACGACGGAGGCGCTCAGTCTGTGGGGGATCCTTGAGGACACCTTCAAGGCCACGCGGATCTGGTAATACCTAAGAAAGAACAGAGATCACACTCCTTATTGCTGGCTTCTTCTAGAAACACCTAGACTCAATCCTCAGGGCCCTTGGGAACCAGGGATGTGTCCAGACATGTGTGGTCATCCGGCACCAGGGAGGCTTGCTCGCAGCATGAACAGTGGGAGAGGGGTGGGGTGGGACGACTGGAGACAGGAAGCTGAGTTCACCTGAGAATTAAAAACTTGTCGTCTGGCCCTGGCCGGTTTGGCTCAGTGGACAGAGTGTCGGCCTGCGACTGAAGGGTCTTGAGTGTGATTCTGGTCAAGGGCACATACCTTGGTTGCAGGTTCCCTGACCCTGATCCGGGCGCATGCAGGAGGCAATCAATTGATGTGTCTCTCTCACATCGAGGTTGCTCTCCGTCTCTCCCTTCCATTCTCTCTAAAAATCGATGGGAAAATATCCTCCCATGAGGATTAACAACAACGACAAAAAACACCTGTCTTCTGAAAAACGCTCTGTTAAGAGGATGAAAAAGCAAACCATGGGGCGAGAGAAAACATGAGCAAACCGCATGCCCATGACCCTCCTTATCTAAGGGTTCCACGTTGCGCATTTCCCTGCTGGCTTCATTCAGGTATGAGCTGGTGGGACTGGCCATGAATTCGAGTGTATATGATGCCGAGATCCAGCTAAACAGAAACACACCGAACGGACGGTGAGTACTGGTCGGTGGGCAAAAGTGCTGACCCAGAGGCACCCAGGAGCCTGACCCTGCAGGTGCCCTGGGAGCAACGGCTCATTGTCAGAGACAGTGACACCATTGTGAAATCCCAGGGAAGCGCCATCACTGACAGCCGTGGACACCGTCATCCGTGGAGGGAGATGGGCAGAAGTGGGGGGGGAGGGCGTCCTGTCTGTCTGTCTGTCGGGGCAGCTGCTTCTCAGCCATAGCCATGACTAAATTATATTTTATTATTTTTTTAAATACATTTTTATTGATTTCGGAAAGGAAGGGAGAGGGAGAGTTAGAAACATCAATGATGAGAGAGAATCATGGATCGGCTGCCTCCTGCACACCCCCTACTGGGGACTGAGCTCGAAACCCGGGCCTGTGCCCTGACCAGGAATTGAACCGTGACCTCTTGGTCCATAGGTCGACGCTCAACCACTAAGCCACGCCGGCCAGGCGGGCCTTGGTTGATATGGAACCACTTATCCACAGCAGGGAGGCTGGCAAAAGGCACCCAGCACCCTCACGCCAGAGATGAGTCTTGTTGCCACACCTTCCAGGAGTCCCATTTGGTGACAGATATCAAAACCCTCTTTCAACCAATTCCCAAACACTTCTGCATCCTCACTCCTTAAAAACACTGGAGGCCAAGGAGCCTCCCTTCAGGGAGTGACTCATCATTTGGAACTTCAGATGTACCTATAGAAATAGGCTGAAAGAAGTATGTTCAGAACCACATAGAATACAAATGCTACCTTTTCCTTCCTCTGTCTCCCTTACAGCTCTTACCACCACACGAAGGAGAGAAAAGAATAAAAATCTAATAAACATGCGCTCTCAGTTGATTCTGGAAATCTCCATCAGGACAGCTGCTGGAAGAGACAGCCGTGCCCTGTTCACCTCTGTGTTTCCAGCAACTAACAGAGCTGGCGCATGGCTGGCACTCACCCCATGCCAGAGGAATGAATGAACGAATGAATGAATGAATTAACGAGCATGTCCCAGGAACACAGGCTCCCTCAAGAAACCCCAGGTTATGCCATCCAAGCCCCACATGGCCACTCTGTGAGCGCCTGAGAATCCACATGCAGTTCTTCTAAAGCCAGCAGAACCAGAAATATGTCCTCTGTGGGAACAGAGCTCTGTGACATTTAGTCGTAAGCACTTGCCCACCCAATCTATTATGAAACAGCCGGTCTGACCCAGGGACACCGGACAGGACCTGAGATACAAATCACTGTTGGTGAAAAGGTCAAAACCGAGACTCCGAAGTCCCAGTGCCGGGTCCCAGAGCCAAGTGGGTGAACTTAACAGTGTTCCTTGGCTGAGCCCCTTTCTCCACAGGTGACAAGACCTGTGTCAGCTCACAGAATTGTCAGGACAGCCAGACAGGCGGACGGGACAGTGCCCGGCAGCCACTGGAGTGATGCTCAACCCCCATATTTCATTAGAGATAAAATATTGTTATTATTTCCTAAGACCTGTGGGACCCAGGCATCGTCCCCCATCCACGATCCCGATCTTTCCTCCGGCCTCCCAGGCGGGCAAGCTGGGAAAGGCGAGGGTCTGGGTGGGCGAGATGCCTACAGCACATCGTACCTGACCATACAGAATGGCAGACACAACACTAAGGCTCTCTACAGTCTAGAACAGCGGTCGCCAACCTCTCGGACCTCACTGACCACCAGTGATCTGCGGGCCACCGGTTGGCGACTGCTGCTCTCCCCGGATGTGGTGCGCCCCCGGGTGGGGAAATTTCTCTTTGAATCTCCTGAGGCAACACTGCACAGTGATCAAGGGTGTGGACTGCCACTGGCCATGTGACCAGCTGGCCGATGGAAGAGCAGCCGATCCGGGGTGAAACTCTCTGGCCTAGTAGGGGAGTCGGGGACGTCCTGCCAAGAAAGGGAGGCCCTGGTGTTCAAAACGAATCAGAAAAAGCAGACCCAGGAAGTGGCCGCTATATTTTTACTATACACTCATCTACTGATCCGTCTGTTCTGACAGTATGCAGCCACCAAGACAAGACTACACGGCCTTTTGTAAAATTACTGGCCTTGATAGCAAATAATAGAATACTTGGTCGTGTGTCACTCGGCTGCCATTGTTTGCATTACCTGGTGGTTCCTGCCCAATGAGGCAGCCCAGCTGGGCTTTCTGGTCGCGTGGGCAGCCAGGTGGCCACATTGCTCTCGGAAAAGGGGCGGCTACCAAGTCTCCCATCGCCCGGAGAAGCTCCGTTTGCCGGTGAAAGGAAGGCTCCTTCCGAGAGCCGATACCCAGCGGGACTCGACCCGAGCACCTGGCACCCACGATGCCCACGGGTGGCAGCGCGTCCCCTTTGATTTGAGGGAACATTGCCTTTCCTCGCCTGCGCGTCGCTTGATTAGAGGAGCCGCGTGCAGGCTGCTCTCCTGCTTCTGCACAGCTTGAGAGGACACGGGAAATTGGGAGCCACAGACCGGAAAAGCGACAGGGGTCTCGGCAGAGAGAACACTCCTAATCAGCAAGACCCACCCCGCCACTGGCCCAGCAGTCGGCGCAGGACAGGCTGGGGAAGCAAGCCTGACTCCGGGTCTTCACGCAGAGGGACGAAGGCAGGGTGTGAGGGCAGGGGCAGCACCCGCGCTGCGGCGTTCACCCCCACGCGCCCGGGGTAGGACACCCGATGGGCCACGTACGGGAGGCGCGTGACCTGGAGCAATCCTTTAGCCTCTGAGCACAGGTTTTCTCACCTGGAAAATCAACCGTTGATTGACTGGATCTGACGGACAGACGGGCTATGGCACCGGGAAGCCCCGGTGCAGGGCATGAGATCGTGTGGGCACCAGGTCCTTTTAAAGCTACCTTTGTGGCCTGGCCGGTGGGTCGGTGGTTAGGACATTGCACCAAAGGGTTGTGGGTTAGACTCGCAGTCAAGGGCACTACCTGGGTTGAGTGTTCGCTGCCCGCCCCCGGTTGGGGCAGGTGCAGGAGGCAACCAGTCGATGTGTCTTTCTCACATCCATGTTTCTCTCTCTCTCTCTCTCTCTCTCTCTCTCACACACTCTCTCTCTCCCTCTCTCCTTTCCACTCTCTCTGAAAAGCAATGGGAAGAATATCCTCAAGTGAGGCTTAACAAAACTGAAACCAAAAGCTGCGTTGTGCTTTTCATCATCGGGTTGGCTCACCCAGGTGTTGCTGATGGAGGTAGTAGACACAGAAAGGGCGGGGAAGACCCCAAAGGCCACCCTGATCTTTGCATGGTCCCTGCCAGGACACAAGATAGCGACTTTGGACACGTCCAGTCCACTGTACCGATATATTGGGATGCACTTCATTCTTGGATATGTATTGCTACTAAGTGATGAGAAAACACCTTCTACCAACAGATGGGTAAGTTATCTTACTGTTACTTTCAGGTACTTCATCATTACTAACAATACCAATGGCAACATCGAGGAAGAATAAAGGAGGTCACCAGTTCTTACAAGCTGACCTTGAATCCGGCCAGGTGACTTCCTTTCCAAGACCCACACCTGGTCCCCTCCCAACCTCGCCAAGAACGGAGGGGTTGCCACAGGCGCTTCCATTGCCACATGATTGGACAAGGGTATTCGTCCACAGTGAGCTGGAGAAGGACCTGCCCAACTCGAACTTCTTGGCCGCAGTGACGAGTCCTGGTGCCGAGGCAGGCTGGGCACGTCTGCCCCGCTCTGCTCCAGTCCGGGGCGCCGAATCCCCCTCCAGGTGTCAGGTCTAGGACACCTGGCAGTGCGTGACACACCTGAACACTCGCAGCAAACTCTGAGCCTCAACTCTGGTCCCACCAGGAGACGTTGGAGAGGACTCAGAGCACCGTTTGGCTTCTGTGGTGTGAGGGGACAAGACGTGGGCAAGGGCAGCCCCGGGGGATCGGAGAGGGGAGGTCCCTGTGCAAATCCAGGCTGGCACGGTGGTGGCTTACACCAGGGCGTTAGCAGAGTGAGGCACGTCATAGGCGGGATGTTTCGCCAGGATTTCCGACTGACTGGGATATGAGGTGTGAGACAGAGAGAGGTCAAGAGTCACCCTAAGATGCTGTCCTCGACAACTGGATGGAGTTGCCAGGAACCGAGATGGGTTGCTGACGGAGAGGTTTGGGAGGGGAGCAGATAGATGGTCAGTGTGGATATACCGAGTTGAGGCGAGGCCTTTGAGACAGCAAGATGGCCACGTGCAGTCGAATGCCAACCGGGCAAGTCCCAAAGTCTGGAGGAGGCTGAGCTGATTACATAATCAGGACGCCAGTGGCACGGAGACGGTATTTACCCCCACAGAACCAGGTGGCCAGGAAGTGAGCGTAGATGGAGGATCACTGCCAAGTTGGTTGGTTACAGCCTGAGATGCTGAATGGGCTGCATTTTAATCAAAGGCAGGGTCCCTCTGCCTTCACTCTCCAGAACCACGCCCAGGCTGCTGGCTGCAGTGTACGCCTCGTGCTCAGTAAACAGCGCAGCCAGAGGACCAGGCTCCTCCTGGGACCAGGGCTCCATCCATCTCCTCCCCCTCCTGCTCCCCATCTCGCTGCCTCTAAGCACTTGAGATTAAAGATTGATCTCAGCTGGGGCTTCGAGAGGCCGGGAGGAATCCCATCTTGGCCTCAGGCCTATGCCTAATCCTCAGTGCTCAATCTGCTTTCTCAGCACCCCACGTGAGAATAACATGGGCTCTTTCCCGGCTATAAACCGAGCACACCACCTCTACGTCACACCGCTTCTCACGGCTCCACAGCCCGCTGCGCCACGCGAGAGGGAAACTGAGGTGGACCTGAGCTTTCCACAGACCCCACAAACGACGAGTCTGTGGGACTGAACTGTAGTGAGGAAGCTGTATCACACAGCGGAGAGAAGACTGTGCATGCGCCCACCACTCGGATGCTCACACCCATGGTGAGCAGGTGAGCCGATGGGTGCGAGAAGCAACTTTAGCATCTCCTTTCTCAACACAGACGTCTACCAGGTCGTCACGCTACGCACCTTGAACTCCCACAGTCACGTGTCACTTCTCTCTCATAAAGCTCGAAAGTAAAACAAAAGCAGAAAGCAGAACTCCCCCATGAGGCCACGAGCGCGAGCATGTGTCCATGAGGTCTGGGTCAGTGGTGATGAGGAAAGCACCTGCTTCAATCCAGGAAGGACCAGCCTCTAGGCCGCCCGCCCCGGCTCTCACCAGCCAGGCTGTGTAGCCCAGAGTCCTAGAGGTGATCGGAGGGCAGACAGGCTGTCGGCAGCAGTGCAAATCCCAGACCCCAATATTGCCTATGACTTCTTTTTTTTTAATATTTTTAAAATTTATTTCAGAGAGGAAGGGAGAGGAAGACAGAGATAGAAACATCAATGACGAGAATCACTGATCAGCTGCCTCCTGCACGCCCCCTACTGGGGATCGAGCCCACAACCAGGGCATGTGCCCTGACAGAGAATCGAATCATGACCAGTTCATAGGTCAACACACAACCACTGAGCCACGCTGGCCGAGCGACCTCGTGACTTCTAAGAAGGCCCCTGCCTAGCAAGTGAAGAAGCTGAGACCTGAGGAGGTGAGTCACTTGCCCTGGGCACCTGGCCATTGACAGAGAAATGGAATCTGAACCAAGAACTCTGTCCCTTTGGGGACAGATCTATGGGCTGCCCCCATGCAGGCCGTTCAGTGTCCTCGGGAGACCCGAGGGAGGGCCACTGAGAGTGTGAGCTGGAGGGGCCCACACCACCTGAGCATTCGCTCTGCATTGACTCGATAGGGAAGTAACTGGGCCTGTGGGTGGTTCTGGGCTCAGCAGTGGTATTTCATCTCCGCAGGAAGAGAGTCAGCCCCTGCAGGCTCCTGTGCTTGCAGGCCTGCTGAGTCACCCATAGCCAGGATTCAGAGGATCAAAGGCCTAACGCAGCAGTGGGCTCAGGGAGTCCCAGACTCCACAGGAACCAAACGTAAAAAAATGGGCAGGGTCACTGTGAACAGGAATGTGGATTTGCTAGAATATCATCCCGAGTGCCCATCTCCAGAGGCACCGGGGTGGCCAACCCCTGCTCATGGCAGAGGCAGGATGGTAACGCCGTGCCACAGGGAGGGAAGAGCGTCTTTTTATGAAAATAAGGATTATGGAATCTGAGAGGAAGAAAGCCTCTTAGAAATCGCTGAGCCGGCCTCTCCCCCTCGTGCCGGCTGGAAAGGCAGGCGGTGACAGGCCTGTCACACTGATTTCAGGAAAAATAAAGAGAGGGAACGGCTTGGTTTGCACCAGTGGGAAGTCATGTGACTGAAATCGAGCGTTAGACCAATGGCTTCCGGTGTGAAAGTGCTACCCACTGGCTATCCGTGTGGGGGAGGGGCACTGTCTTTGCAAACAGGTCCCCGTCAAGGCCCTGGCGCTGCTGACCTTTAGGTCCACCTGCTCGCTGACCTCCCCATCCGTCCGTCTGCAAGCTGACCACTCGGCGTGGCCCTCAACCACGTCTAACCCCCACTCCCTCTCACAAGTGGGGTGGGCACAAAGGGTCAGCAGACTTGACTAAAAGAAGTAGAAGAATAAAAAGATCATTTCTGACAGAAGCAGATGAATCAATTAATTGATCTCTGGCGAACTAAGGTAATCGTATTTCAGAGTCTATTAAGGCCGGTCGGGGCTGCTTAGCTAATTTCACAGGGAGCTGGCTGTCCCTGACATGAGGCCAAGATGGCAAACGTCGGGGCATAAACACGGATGGCAGCTTCTTCCGGGAACCACCTGACCTAAACTCAACCCTCTTCCCTCTGGTGGAGAAAGGCAGGCGAGTTGTTTCATTGAGGGTTCGATCCTCACGTTTCTACGAGCATCTGACCTTTCGCATCAGATCTGATCACACCGACTACAGAGAGAGGAGGTGGGAGAAAGTGCAGGAGGAGGAGGAAAGTAGCATTGTCTAGTCTCTCGGTATACGGTTTATTTTGAAGGACACTAAAGGTTTGGGTTTTCCACTTGGCAGGGAAAATGATGAAAACCCTTTCTCCATTAATCCAGAATGTCCTGGAACCTGTCCTCCCTGCCTCCACACCCCCCACCCCGCCAGGAGAAAGAAATGCGCCCCCCCCCCACACACACACTCACTCCAGACAGAGAAACACTCACCCTCTGTGGAACAGGTCCACATTATAGAACTTATGGAGCTCCACAGAAAACTCAACCGTTCCTTGTACTTCAGACATGATCTTCTTGGTTCATTACCTGAAAGGCAAGAGAGAAACGTACAGCGTGAGGTCCCATCCGCCACACCCAGAAACCTGCAGCGCTAATGTGGGTGGGTGAGCGTGTCCCACGAACGGGGCCTCGGGGGTCCGTCATCTCTCACCACTCCTTTTCTAGGGAAGGACGGCGAGATGGAGTGACCTGCTTGCTGTCGCACAGCTCACCCCTGGGAGGGCCAGGACTGGAGCCCAGACGCCCTAATTCTAAAGCGGGACCCAACGCATCAGGCTTCTCCTCCTTATGGTGGCGTTCCTAGGGTGCTGGAGGCCTGGTCTCCACGTCCGTTAACAATGAGGAATGACGTGTGCTTTTCCTTGCAATATTTCTAAAATGTTCAATCCGTTATTTACGCTTTGTAACATGTTTTAGGACATTTTCTGTTGCCTCCGAGGAACGCTGTTAAAAATATTAAGGACTCTTTTGGAGAAAACCACCATCCCAACCCTGCTTGGCATCCAGTCCTCTGACAAACATGTTTTCCTTCAAAATGTTGTTTTTCTCTTAAAACGTCAGCCTTCAGAGTGTGTGGCATTCGAAAGATGAAACGAAAGCCGGCGTGTTGGTCCTCACACGCATCAGCACTCACTTTAGGAAGAGGCCGCGGAGCCAACATGCCCAAAAGATGACACATCGGAGAGTTACGACAGGATGAGTGGGGGGTCCAGGGAGGGGCCTTCTCAAGTTGCGGGACAGAAAGGGAAGAACCAGGCAGGCTGCTGGGCATCACCAGCAGGTTCTCACCTGGCCCCAGGGCACCAGCCAATCAGAATGCACTGCCTTCGCCAGGCGAGAGAAGCAGCCTACCCAGCAGAGCCCTCCAGAGAGCCCCCCACTTCCCCTCCCCCCGCACACACCCACCTGGACGGCCCACCTGTCACCTCCCCACTGAGGCGTTCCCAGGCTCACAGGTGAAGGCAGCTTCCTCAGGAAGCCCTTCCTCACTGGTGCTGCAGCAGCCCCCTGCACAGGGCCCCCCCACGGGTGCACCCCCAACAGCCCTGGCCACATCACGCCCTGGAAGCAGGTCCGGAGGCCAGGTCCTGAAGGGAGGGACAGCGCTGAGTTGGACAAAAGCCTGGCCGCGGTGCCTGCAATCACACCGGTGGGATGAGCAGGAGGAAGGATGGAGCGCAGACAGCGCAGAGCCAGGCCCGCGGGAATGAGTGACAGCTCCTCCTCTATCCCAGCAGATGCAAAGCCGGCCGCAGCTCTGGGGCCTGCCCCCGTTCGGGCTGTGAGACTGAGATAGCCACGCGGCCCTCAGTTCCATGCTAGCCGAGTGGCTCCTCTGTCCTGTGTGCGGAGGGAAGGTGGGTGAAGGCAGCGCCATCCATCACGCCTGCCCGCGGGATCCTGCAGGGGCCACGGGAGCTGCTGGGCCGCAGGCAGGAAGGCTCTGTTTATTCTCCCCGAGCCGAACCCAGGCCTAAACAGGAGAGGAGGTGAGAGGAAGCCTCCAGATCGCCACCCAGTGAGTCAGGCTGGCACCAGCCACGCGCTATCTGCTGGTGCCCAGGCCAAGGCGCTTTCTGGTGATCTCGCTCGCATGCATCTGTCATTAACTTCCCAAGCGCCACATGACTCAGCCTGCGTCTGCGGTCCCACAGGGACCACCCACAAGGTCTCTGAGCCTGCACTGCCAGCTTCTCCCCCAGGCGTGGGCCACCCACCTCCCAGTGCCCCTCCCACCAGAATGGGAAGCCAAGGAGGAACGAAGAGGGAGGCTGTCTGGGGCCCAGGGGCCCAGAGGAAAGCATGCATCCCTGAGCTGGTTCAGGGGAAGCGGCTGCAGGCTCCTCACTGTTCCTCACCCCGGGCTGCGTGGGCCTGGGGCCCAGGTCTCCGGGGGGGGGGGGGGGGGGGGAGGGGCGCACCTCTCTCTACAGATGCCCCAGAGCTGGTCCTCACTTTCCCTCCTGGTCTCGGCTCAGGGTCATTTCCACAGCAAGCCTCTCACCTCTCTCAGTTCCTTTCCGGCACGTCACCCTCTTCATTATTTCTGGACCTTAAGCCACCACATGGGATTATGGCTTAATTTCTGCCTCCCTCCCCCAGTCACCGCCAGGAGGACAGGCTCCCAAGCACCTGGGCTGTCGTGTCGCTGGGGGGAGCCGATGCCTGGCCCCACACAGAGCCCCACACGTGACTGTTCAGTACACTGGCAGTGACCACGGAGCTGAGTCCTGGAGAAAGTACAGGTTCAGGAGGGGAGGGATGCCCTGTGTAAAGGGGACAAGAGAGGCCTGCAGGGAGGGGACAACCCTTTGGGACAGCTCTCAGACGGGTACCTCATCACCTCATCGTTTTATTTCACTTTGTCTTCAAAACCCGTCTCAAACCCAGCCTCACAGGGGGCGGTAAGCACGCCTGTGCTCTTGTGGGAGGAAGCGGATGCTAATGGAGGTTGCCATGGCTTCCTGAGGCCACACGGCTAGTAAATGATGTGGCCGATCCGAAACCGCAGGGACCGCACTGGGTCCTTGGCCAGTGAGGCGGCGGGGAGGGGGGGGGGGAGGGGGGGGAGGGTGAGCCAGGGCCGTGCTGGGGACCTGGGGATGCGCGAGGGGGTGATAGGGGCAGAAGTAGAATGTTGGGGTCCAGCTGGAATTGTAAGAAATAATAATCATGCTCTGTTAACTATGACTGTTTTGTTCTGATTAAAGAAGGTGCGTTCTAACCTGGCTGGGAGTGGCAGGCAGGACCTGGGAGCTCACCTGGAAATGCAGCCCATCCTCCCCACCAGGAGCTGCCTGTTAGCATGGACAGATGACCAACCTTGTTGCAGAAACCAGAGCCGCCAGCCCTTTGAAGACCCCCAGCCTTTGCATACCCACGGGCCTTTGCAAATCTGCAGACCTGTTAACTGCCCAGTTGGCATGCCCTTTGCCTACTTCCCATGTAATCTTCGTCCTTCTACCCAGTGTAAGCAGCTGGCTTACGGGGGTGCAGAGCAGATTTCTGTGGGTGACCTGCTGCTCCCACGCTGCCAGCAGGACTGGAATAAATGCTCATCTATGATTCAACCCTGTCTCTGCTCAATTGGCTCAGGTAGTGACAGGCAGCTCAGACCCACTGATTGTCCGGTTATAGGAGGGCCCCGGAGGGACAGGACCCCACAAGGCGAAGGATCGGTGGTCCCTGCAAGTGTCACATGCAGCAAACCTGAAGAAGAAACCTTCAAACCTTCATCTTTGTGAAATGACAATGAACAACCTAGTTGGGTGCATGAATTAATCATGAGCTCATGCTCTTCATTTTTTAGAATCATTCTTCCCTCTATGACTGTCTCAGCAAAGGCTGCCCAGAGAGCTCCGTGGACATAATGAGACCACTGGCTCATTCGATCATTCAGCAAATATTAATATTAACTGGAGGCCGGTCTGTGTCAGCAGCCACACTGGGCAGTAGGGAGACATGAATGAATTGGGGAGACATGAATGAGCAAGACGGGAGTTCGAGAAAGGGAAACACGACCACACATAATTGCAAGAGGACGGTAAGGACCACAGGGGACTCGGTAGGAAGCCTGTCACAGGACCACGAGGTGGCCACGCGCTCCCCACCTGTGAGTGGGAGCAGGAGATGGAGACCGCCCCACATGGAAACGCAAGCACCAGGTAAACACCAGCCACGGAGCCTGACATGTAGAACTAGGCACAGTGCCAAGTGACACTCGGAATGAAGTGAGAGCCGTTCACACAGACAGCTGCACAGACAGACATGGGAGCTGGCTGGGGGAAGGGAGAGGGGAGAGCAGAGCCAGGCTTTCTGAGGGGCCCCACCTGAACTGGGCCTCTAGCCTCCCAGCCCCCAACTCCCAGCACTCACACCCAGGAGGCTCAGGCCTTGTACTCTGCAGTCAGGGACAAGGAAGGATGGATAGACAGACAGACAGGTAGATGATATATGAATAGATAGATGAAGAGATGATGGATGGATAAATGATTGATAAATCGATGATAGATATGTGGATAGACAGATGATAAATAGATGGTAGGTAGATGGATGGATAGAGAGATAGATGATAGTTAAACAGATAGATGACAGATAGATAGATAGGTAAGAGTATATAGATAGATGATAGATGAGAAATGCCTCTCATACTGAATGTCACACATTCAAATAAGGTTTGGAATGTAACCATCTCATTTAAATAAATGTTTGCCTTTCCTGTCTTTGCAACTGTCTCTGCAAACTGTTCTCTCCTCCTCTGGCCCCTAGCCCAGGAGCCCCTCCCACCCAAAGCTAGCTTCTCCTCCCAACTTGTACCTCCAGGGCTGCTTCAGGGAACTGTCTAGGCCAGAAGCCTAAGCAGCACTTTGCTATGTGTGAAGACATTAGCTAATTAGAGTAATTCACACTAGAGTGTGAATGAAGCCAACAATTGGAGGGGAGCAGGGCGGGGCTGCATTTTAAAGCAGGCACTGAATACATCCTGTGTTTGCTGCCTGTGCCAGTCCTTCTGAAACTCAAGGTCACCACCAACACTCCTAGTCAGCCTGTCCACCTCCCTCATCTTCTCCGTGAAGTCCAGAGCCAAGCAGCACTGTTGTCCACTCATGAGGGAGTTTTCTGAGCCATCTGGAACCAGGACCGTGCTTTGGACAGACCTGTGTTTGAATCCTGCTGCTTTCCAGCCTTGTGACCTTGGGCAAGCTCCTTAACACCTTCCCAGCTTCCAGGTACAATGGGTCTAGGGCAGTGGTCGGCAAACTCCTTAGTTAACAGAGCCAAATATCAACAGTACAACGACTGAAATTTCTTTTGAGAGCCAAGTTTTTTAAACTTACACTTCTTCTAACGCCACTTCTTCAAAATAGATTCGCCCAGGCCGTGGCATTTTGTGGAAGAGCCACACTCAAGGGGCCAAAGAGCCGCATGTGGCTTGTGAGCCGCAGTTTGCCAACTGCGGGTCTAGGGGGTGGGGTGAGAGGAGCTCAACACAGTCCTGGCACAAGCAGGGGACAGATGCTGGGTGCTGGTTCTCCTCTCCTTTTTCTCCCCCTCCAGTCCCCTGGGAGGGAATCGGAAATGATTCCCAGATTGCATTTCCCTCCCAGATTGCATTCTGAACAGGTCCTATTTTAAAATATATATACATTATTGATTTCAGAGAGGTAGGGAGAGGGAAAGAGAAATATCAATGATGAGAATCACTGATTGACTGCCTCCTGCCTATGACCTCCTGGTTCATGGCCGGCGCTCCACCACTGAACCACACCACCGGGGGCACAGGTTAACAGGTGTCTCTTCCCCGGAGAAGCTCTTGGGCAGTAAGTTTGAGAACCACCCAATGAAGAAGGTCATTTCTCGCTCCTGCAGGACTTCTCAGAGCCCTTAACATGCGGGCACTTGGTGCGACTCTCCAGGTGGGAGTGCTCTCTAGACACGCATGTAGCCCAGCCTGCCTGTTAGGGCCATGCTGTGCTTTGCTCAGGAGCAGTATCATCTGTGAACAGGGAACTTACTTCATGAGACTCAGCTTCCAGCCCCAGGGGCAGAAGGACTAGCAGAGCATGCCCCTTGCCTGCAACACGGATGCTGCCTCGCCTCTCGCTTGGTCCCCAGGCAGCATCTGCTGCTGCTGCAAAGGGAACGCATGCCCCTCACTTATCCGTGGGGCCCATGTGGCGCCTTCAGTGGCACAAGTAGGGGTCTAAGGAAACCAACTAAACATCTGTAAAAAGAGGTTTCCTTGGCTAACGGGTCCTAGGCCCCAGCTAACCTGTGCCGGAGCCGGCGTGCAGTCCACTTGTTGGAGAGCAGAGTGGTGAGTGAGCCACCTACCCAGCCCGCCCTGAGCTGCCCGGGCACTGAATGAGCAGCGCGTGCACTCAGATTCCACAGGCATCCGGGACCCCACAGGGGCCCGGCTCTGTGACTGATGAAACATTTCCCAGAACTCTGGCCGGAAGGTCCGTGTGCAAAATCCATCCCACAACACCGCTGAGTAAGGAAAACATGATGCTGCAGGGAAGCGGCCAGACACAAAGGACGTGTGCTGTGGGAGTCCATTCTTATGAAATACCCAGACCAGGTAAATCCCTACAGGTAAGTCCTTCTGGGCCTGGCCGGTGTGGCTCAGTGGCTGAGCATCGATCTCTGAACCAGGAAGTCACTGTTGGATTCCTGGTCAGGGCACATGTCCAGGTTGCAGGCTTGATCCCCAGTGTGGGGCGTGCAGGAGGCAGCCGATCAGAAAGATTCTCTTTCATCATTGATGTTTCTATTTCCTCTCCTCTCTTCTCTGCAATCAATAGTATATGTATTAAAAATAAATAAAGACAGGCACTTGTGGCTTCCAGGGCCCGTGGGGCGAGGTCCCCGTTGAGTGACAGCTAACAGCCTGGGGCGTCCTTCGGAGAGACGAAATGTTTGGCACTAGATAGAGGCGTTGGTTGCACAACATGGCGAATGTGCTAAATGTCACAAATCACACCATTCAAATGTGATGGTATGTGAGTTTCACCTCAATCAAAACCATGCAGCCTCCGATACCACGCATGCTTTTATGATGCTCCTCACACATCCAACAGCCCAGTGACAACAAAGCAAATGATGTCACACGTGGGCTGTGCCGGCTTTGTTGTGTCTTCGTTCTGACTTCCAGGCCGCCCGCCCCAGTCCTCCTGGGTTTCCATTCTTGGTTTACCAGGGGAGGGGAAAATTTCCTGCCAAGGCCCATGTAACATCATTCGGGGGCCGTACAAAATGTCAGCTTAAAAACTAGCCTGCAGCATTGGGTCCAACATGTCACTAACTCACCCCTATGCCTTGGCAGGGCCAGACCGAGTGGTTTCGCCCATCTCATTCGGCCCGAGAGCTGGATGTTCCCCACCCCTAGTTTAAACTATAGATCAAGTCTCCATCTCATACAGGGCAGCTCCAGGAGTGGCTCCCCGGAACCTTCTCCTCTGAAGACCCCACTCGCTGGGGTCTTCTGGCCTCAGAGAGCCTGGCACTGCCACTACTGTCCATCGCAGCCCGATGTGCCTGGCAGGAAGGCGTACTGCCCCTCTGGGCACGGCATCGGTGCTCACAGCCTAAGGAGGTGCACCCCGGCCTCCTTAGAGAGCCTTGGCCGGGAGGGGGCTGTCTCCTGCACATGAACCTGGCTGTGCCTCGCCCTCAGCTCCCAGACTCACAGACCCAGAGGGAGACCAGGTTCTGCAGCTGGCTCTCCAGGACTGTGTGACGTCAGGGGAGCTGCTGCAACATGGAAGATGCCACAGGGCAGCACCTGCCGGGCCCAGGGGGGTCAAGGCGTGGACCCTCCCCTCCCCGGGCTGGGGCCTCCTCAGGTCTGCACAGAGGAAAGGCCCTGAGGAGGGAGGAGGCCTCGACTGGATTGTCAAGGGTATGCGGGTTCATATCTAGCCAGAAGGATGCTGCTAAAAATAGCAGTCTTTCTCTGGATGATTTCACATTAAATCTGCTCAACTTCTCTGTCACATCTTACTACCTCCTTCCTGCCCCTGCAGGCCTCGGGTGACCTAGAACAGTGGCTCGCAGTGTGGGGAAGGAGGAGCCACGGTGTTAATAGAATTCAGCCCCATTCAGGGACCCCAGAGGGAGGGCTCTGTGCAGACCCAGCCCTGGGGTGGGGAGTGACGGCTTGATTTGGGGAATAATTCTGCCAACATAAGGCAAATCAGTGCCATGCACCTGGACCCTGTGTAGACTGGCAGGCTGCCCACTCTCAGTTCTGGAGTGGAGGCAGTTCCAGGGACTGGGACTGGGTGGTAGACCAGAAGCCCAGTCATTCCCACAGGCTAAGGCCCCAGTGTTTCCCATACTTTATCCCAGGCTCACCCTCCACTCACTGCCTTTGGATGGGAGTGGGAGGAAGGGACAAATGAGAGGAGGAGGAGGGAAAGAGGAGGAGGCTGCGGCGGAGAGATGAGTCAGGGAAAGTAGGTCAGCCACCTACTCTCGGGCAGAACCCCCAACGTGGAAGAATCTACCCAAGGAATCCCCTTTCATTCCACAGCACCTTGCTGCTCAGCCTGCTCACTACCCTCCAAGGCTGCATGACCCTTTTGTTCCCTTGGGCTTCCCAAGGGCTCACGCCGCACTTCTGGGCAGGAACCTCCCCAACTTTAGACAACGCCCCATCCCGGACCCTTACACGCCCCATGCCCTGGGCCGGGCTCCGGACCTGGGGTGTATGAGGAACCGTCTCTGATGAAGAGGGGAAATGCTGGAGACTATCTGCGGTTGACTGTCTAAAGTCTGGTGACGGCGGAAACTAACCACCTACCATATTGACACCTCCGACAGGACTGCATAGCACAGTGTGCTCTGCGAGCCACGTGGAAATTCAGAAAACTCACAAAATGTATGGGCCCAAAAGGAGAGTCCTCCTGAATCACAGGATGGAGCATTTCATGACATGATGAACCTGCACACGTGTTTATACGAGGCATTAGTTGGTGTCATGTCAAAAGTTTCCATGTGCAACAGAACTCGGGAGGAACTGGGATCTGCAGACGCCAGGACTGTAGGACTTCTCAGAGCCCTTGACATGACAATTCCTCCTACGCATGTCTAGTAGAGAACGCCTCTCTGCCTTCCCTGGTGGGAACCCTCTGAGCCATGGCTGCCTCCTTAGCAAGGCCCGCCTGAGGCAGGAGCCTGCAGTGGCAGAGCCTTGAAAATCACGAGCGAGCCCACAGGAGGCACACGGCACTCACTCCGCCTTCTTCCCCGAGTCAGGGACAGCCGCGGGCTTGAAAGGAGCCTGGGCTCTCAGCCAAATAGTGGCCTCGGGGACATGTTCACATCCATTTCCCAGCCTTCAGCAAAAAGAAAGAAAAACGCGCTTTAACACTAGCTGACACAGCAGCGGGGCCTGGGACAGGCAAGGACGCCAGCCTCTCCATCGAATGCAGCATCTTCCTAAAGAGATAACGACCGGCGGCACCTCCTTCCTCGAGAGCCTGGTGACGAATGGACCACCGGGCAGGAAACCTCAGCTCCGGGTGATACACTTGGACGTAAAGCTGTGAGAGCAAATTCACTCCATCACTTCTGGGTCTTCACAGGAAGTCTCCGCGTTCTGGGAACTCGGGCCGCTCTGCCTGGGTAAGCCTGGTCGCCATGGACACCCACGCTGATCATGTACCAGGTAGCGGGTTACAGATGGTTACTGAGTGCCTTCTAGTGTCTGGTCCTGGTGTATGTGTGTGCGTGCGCGAGTGCGAGGGAGGGAGGGAGGGAGGGAGGGAGGGAGGGAGGGAGGGAGGGAGGGGGGATAGGGAACATCTCTCATTCATGTCCGATTCTGTGCTAGCGCTGGACACACAGCCCAGGGATGAAGGGACTGGGCAGCCTCTGTTCCCCCATCCCCCTCTCAGGACGACCCTCCACTGTGTCACAACCCCGTCCTCAAACAATCCTGGTGAGTGACAAGCAGAGTACCTGTACTGGGCCAGACGCTGTGGCCAGTGGTCCTGACCTTAGATCACCTTCCCCGAGGAGGCAGGTGTCCCATTGAAGGGGTCCAACTGCAGAGAAATACCCACATTTCTTATGGAGCTGTGCTGGGGAGCTCTGTGGCCACGAGCAAATGGCCCCACAGGACACCTGGCTCTGAGCAAAGGGCCTCAGGATGCGCTTCGGCCTGGCCCTTCCTCATGCCCCTTAGCTACCTGCGGTGAGTGAAGGCGACAAAGGACACAGCCACAGAGTCCTTCCCTGGTCGGAGCCTGCCAGGCCAGCTCCCTCAATCCCGAGTTAGGGAACTAACACCCTAGGGGGTGAGAGGACACCCAGGACACTGCCAGGACCCGGACCAGGTCTCAGGCCCAGGGCAGACCTCTCACCTCTCCCTGCAGCGCCCCAAAGGGGAGCCAGAGCTGCCTTTGCAGGATCTCTGCGACTTAAGTGCTGGGACAGAAGGACAAGAGCCGATAATTAGTGCAAAGAGGTAATGAAGAGGACACGGCCCCAGGGAATCCGATTACTCTCCAGAGTCCCGGCATGAATGATAGCAAGCAGCCACCGAACTGACTCTCCCCCCTCTGCTTCCCGAGGGCCATCTCCCGAAACAGGCCCACCTACGGCTCCCTCGTCAGCACCTCCACTGGCTTCCCGACATCTGGACACTGGCAGCCAGCTCTGCGCACAGCACTCGAGGCCTGCTCTGGTTTGGCCCCCATGCACATTCTTTTTTTAGTATGTTTTTACTGATTTTCGAGAGAAGAAGGGAGAAGGAGATAAAGACAGAAACATCGACGAGACAGAGAATCATTGATCGGCTGCCTCCTGCACACCCCTTATTGGGGATCAAGCCCACAACCCAGGAATCAAACTGTGACCTCCCGGTTCATAGGTCAATACTCAACCACTGAGCCACATCGGCTGGGCCACTTTCCTTTCCAATTGGCCATATTTTTAGATTTACTCTTGTCCCTGCTGTTTAGGATTCAAAACCTAATTCAAGTATTCTCTCAGAAGTCTCCTCTGATCTTTTGCCCACTCATTTTGCTCAGCAAGCTGTCCCATGGGCCCACGATGAGAGTCTGATGGTGAGTAAATTGCCATATGGCCTCTGTCCCAGGCCTTACACTTTTTTGAGGGGAGGGCTCACGTGCATGGCTGTTGAACACAATTGCCAACGGCAGGAAATTCCATGGATGAAGCGTACAGGGAGCTTCACCACACGGCGGGGCCTGGAGCTGGTGTTGGAAGTCAGGAAGACCTCCCCGGGCAGTCAATTAACCTGGCACCATTGGCACCTCTGTGCCTGCACACACTCCTGTCTGTCTCCACTACAGTCCATGAGTCACCCCAGGATGGGACCACGTCTCATTCTCGCCTGGATCTCATGTCCTAGAAAGCTTGCGTGGCCTCTTAGGTGGCCCATGGGTCTCTTGAGGTGACCGTTATGACCATCACCGTGGTCCCTACATCCTTGAGGCCACCCCCACTGTTAGAGGAACATGCAGACACTGTCGGAGGGAGCCCATGGGAAGAGCTCTGTTTTAAAGGCACCTTCTTGGCACCCAAAGGAAGAAAAGCACAGTTGGTTGATGACAAAGAAACTAGAAAGCTGACCAACCCCGACTCTTTCCCCGAGAGGCTGATGTGCTCCCAGAACCCCCTTTCCAGCTCCAGAGAGCCCCTTCCAAGCTGGCAGCAGGGGCCGCTCCCGTTAATGCCCCTTCGCAAGTCCCAGACCTCCAGGGTGTTCTACATCAAGACCGGTAAAGGCACCAGCTTACAAGGAGTGCTGTGGGCACAGAGATGCCAGCCAGCCCAGGGCGGAGATCACATAAGCTGTCTCAGCACAAGAGATTCGCTCTTGAGACCCTGGCCCGGTAGCTCAGATGGTTAGAGGGCCATCCTGATAGACCACGGTTGTAGGTTTGCTCCCCGGTCAGGACACATACAAGCAACCAATGAGTGTATAAATAAGTGGAACAACAAATATCAATGTTTCTCTCTCTCTGTCTCTATCCCTACCTAGCTCCATCTCCATCTCCCTTCATTTCTTGCTCTAAAATCAATGAATAACTAAAAAGAAAAACACATTAAAAAAATAGATTTGCTCTTGGGTTCTTTAAAAATCAGAACTGGATTTTAAAACATCTTCAGAAAATGCTCTCCAACCTCCACAATAGACACGGGCAGTGACTGAGACCTGAGACTATGAACTCCAGACCCACAGCAAGCCGGCCCCGGCCCTGGGCCCGCTCTGCCTGGGTTCCGTTGGTTTCTTATGCCAGGTCCTCCCACGGTGCCCACGGCTTCGTTTTCCTCCTGGTGCTTCGTGGACTTATTTTGTACTTTTCTTCTTTTTTGTGGTAAGAACACTGACCACGGTGCCTCCTCTAACCCAGCGTTTCCTGCACAGCTCAGTACTGTTACCAGCAGGCACGGTGTTCCCGCGGCCCCCAGCACGCGCTCACCTTCCATAACTGAAACCTTGCACCCACTGCACCGACAAGCCTGGCATTCCAGCCACGGCAGCGTTGCTGGAGAGGAAGGTGGCAAAGCCCGGCAGTGTTCCACTGCTGCGAGTCACTCGGCACACACCACATCTAAGGCTCAGAACACGGGCAACCATTCAGCATGAGCCTCGGTAGTGATGACGACACAGTGATGCCTGACACGCCCACCCTGAGACTCTGGGAGGAAAGCAATGAGCATCTTGCTTGCTCCTGATTCAGGGGGTCAGGACTTCAAGCAGAACTCAGCGGGGCGTCTCCATAGCCAGCCGGGGAGTTGCAGGTGAGTTGGCAGGGGTTTCCAGGCGTCTCCACCAAAGTGGCACCTATTCTCCAGCGATAGTCTCTCCTAGCGTGGTCTTCCCTGAGGTCTCTGACCATGACCTCCAAACCAGGTGTGCCCTCCTCCTTATTCCACCCTCCCCCACCCAGTCTGGGTACCTCTCTCGTTCTCTGTGGCATAGACTTAGGTGTGGATCCTCACCTCCCATTAGGGTGTGAACTCCTTAAGGACGGCGACCACACCTGACTCAGATCCAGAGCCACCGTGAGAAGATCTAACACAGTGTGAGCACACACTATGTTTCCAATGGATGTCCCTGGAATCAGATACAGTAGTCTAGGCTGTGGCATCAGTTGCTTCGATTTCATGGGGGTGACAGGGTCTCAGAAGACCTTGATTTTCTTGCAATGTCCAGGTACCCAATTAAAAGGGACGTGGGATGGAAAGACCATGGAACAGTATCCATCCATGCATCAATGTTAGGAACTCTGAGGGGCAAAGTTCAAAGTCAGACAGAACACTGAGGCAGGAGGTGGGGAGGCAGCGGGCTGTGCACAGATGGTCGAAGGTGGCAGACAGATGTGCAAGGAGGACAGATGTGAAAGGAGGACAGATGCGGAAGGCCCAGAACATGATAATACATTTAGGTCTGATTCTTCCAGCAACGAAGAGCCACTGGAGAGCAAGCAACATGTGCGGATTACCTACAGTGTTCCAGGGCCTGTGTTAGCTAGTGCATATGCACTTAATCCTCGTGAAAGAAATGTAAGTAGACAGCCAACTCGATTTCGGGCATGGTGAGACTCACGCTCAGCGAGGCTAGGTGGCTGAGGGTCTCGTGGTGAAAAAATGTCAACTGCCCAAGTCTATGGCCTTTCTTCTCAGCTGCACGCGTGGGTGACTGATGCTTGAAGAATTCTCTTCAGTAAGGAGAGAGAACAGGTGTGCTGGAGAGGGGAGATGCTATGGGCTGGGACACCGTTAGGAGCTGCTGCAAGAACCCATGGAAGAGAGGAGGAAGCCTGGCTCCAGGCACCAATTCCAGAAATCAATCAAACTTGGAAACCAAGTGGGTGGAAGGAAGGAAGAGCTGCAGATGGCCCAGAAGCACCCACCCTGGGCAGGTGGGCTGCAGGAGACAGCCACCTCTCCAACACCGGGTCCACACAGCAGCCAAGCTGCCCTTGGGGGTCTTTGCTCCAACTCTGGGTACCCAGCCCCAGCTCCAACCAGCGTCAGTCCCAAGGACGGAGTATTCTTAGGTGAGGTTAGTTGAGCTGTGTGCTAGCTCCCGCTTCCTCTCTGAATCATGTGTGCGTGAATCATAACCACCCTCTTCATATTTTAGAAGCAAGTGTATAATTTTTCTTCCCCCAAGAAAAGAAATAAATTGCTGCCTAAATAGGAATCTAATGTGGTTTCTCAAGTGCTTGGACTTACTCAGTTCTGAGCCTGCCTTTTCTTTGGGTGCGAGAATAACCAGAAAAGCTAAAAATAAAATAAGTTTTAAAAGGTGACACCTATGGAGCATCTGCCCTGTCCGTGACTCTGCTCTACCCTTTCCCGGGTCAAGGTCACTTTAACCATTCCCATTTGATAGATGAGCAACCGGAAGCTTACAGACGCCGTTCACTGGCCCAGAAGCACACAGCTAGTGAGAAGCAGATTTGGGGTGCAGTGAAGGTATGCTAGGTCCCAATCCCATGCTTCCGGGGCTCCTGCGCCACCCCACCTGGTCTCCGCATGAGAAATGTGACACAGGGAGTCCACACCCTGGGTGGCTTTGGGAGACGGCATTCAGAGCTCCCCCAAACGTGGCTGGGTTTGCCGTCTGTTATCATCTTAGGGTGTTGCTCTAGCAGCTGGGAAGCCAACCATCTCTGAACCTGCTCACTGTACATGGAAGGAGTTACCACCTAAGCCTGTTGTGTGTTTTTTAACGTATTTTTTAGTGATTCTCATCATTGAGCGGCTGACTCCTGCACGACCGGCAACCCAGGCATGTGCCTTTGACCAGAATTGAACCTGGGACCTGTCAGTCCACAGGCCGATGCTCTTTCCACTGAACCAAACCACTAGGACCTGAGTCTGGTTCTTAGGGTGGATGACCAGAGCGTGGGAAGCTTAGAGTGCTATCCTCGCATAGGAGTGCTGCTTAGCTCTGCAGTACTACTGTGTTCAAATACAGTGATACCATCACTTATTAAAGTGCAATAATGACATTATAATATCAAACACTATTTATCAATGCAACAGCAGCATCAACAGTTTATGTAGAGTGTTTGGGAGGTTTCCTGGGTCTTCAGCTGTGCTATTTCACCAGGCCTCGATGTCTCCATGAGAATTAGAGCCATGACAAACGTTTCTGCATAAACCCACACAAAGGAACGAAACAGGTGGTTAAAGATCACACGTGGCCTTCTGGTCCGCTCTCAAGGTGACCTTGGGAAGTCACAAGTGAGCCTTTTGTTTAAAAACTGGAGCGGGGGGGACCTCCAATCTGATTCCCCCTTGGGATTCCAGGCAGTGACTCCAGCCATCTGGCTGAAGGCGGGGGCTGGAGTGGTCACGTACTTCCAGGCACCCGTACACATGGCGTGTGACCAGGGCTAGTCGCTGCTAACGCCCTGCATTTCCTGACCCTTGGACAACACCATCTGAGACAGCCCGAGTGCCCCGCTGTGTTGGGGGGTGGGGGGGAGCGGGAAGGGGCTGCTAGAGTCCCACTTTGTAATAACCGTGTTGTCAAAGAGATGGGCTGGGACCCTTCGCCTTCGCCCAATGTGATGGAGAGGGAGCACTGAGCTTAGGGCTTGTCTTAGGGGTGTCGACTAGGCCTGGGAGGGCAACAGCATGAGCAGGGTCCTTGGTGATGGATGGAGCTTGGAGGCACAAGAAGGGAGGGTCCCTGGACAGTTCCCGGGGAGGCCAACGCACCTGAACTGGCGGAAAGACCACACGAGTGTGGTTGCCCCTCCCATTTCTCAGGAGGACAAGCCCACACTGTCTCCTCCGAGATGCGCCTTGTTCCTGGGATGTGAGGGGTGATGGCAATGCCACTGGAGATGCGGCCCACCCACAGAATCATGTGTGGGGACCCATGCATGTGAGGTGGACAGCAGGGGTCGACGTGTCTGCGGCCTCTCCCATGCCGGGAGAGTGGCCTTCCGTGAAATGCACACGGCAGTGTCGTCTGCGTCCCCTTCGCGTCAACCTCGGGGAATCCAAGACTGAGGGCCAGGGAGGGAGCTCAGCTTCATGAAAAACTAGGATCGACATGGAAGTCAGAACTTCAAGGGGCACCCCAGGCTTGTCTCAGGGCAAGGCCGTCGGTACCCGCCTGGCATGCGAGGCCAGGGCAGCGCAGGGGGAAGGGCACCCTGTATTCTGCTGATACAACCTGGATGGAGAGGCGAGAGCCCCCACCGCCAGCTCAGCAGCCATGTGTCCACCTGGCACAGAAAAGCCTTGCACAGCGTGCCCACGCAGGGCCGGCTCCGTCCAGACAGGCTGGCCTCGAGCCCATTGGGACGTGGCTTTCTAAACAGCGTGAGAACGCAGGAACCTGACTTGGAGTTAAACAGTAACGCTGGATAATGACGTTGGCAGAGAAGAAGCACAGAGGCAGAGGGGTCAGATGAAGGAGTTACAATCCCAGCTCGGCTACTTCCTAGCCGGGAGACCCAAGGCAAGTTGCTTAGCCGCTTGGAGCCTCAGTGTCCTGAGCTGTCGGATGAAGGTCAGACCCACCTCCAGCAGCACAGAGTGGAGGGTGGGCCTGCTGATGGCGGCACTGGGAAGAAACAAGCCATCACTGCAGAGCGCGTGCCAGGCACACACCTGACCTGCCTCCGATACATGGACGCACTAATGCTCCCACATGACCACCAGGATCCCGGAGTCACTGACGTGCTCGTTAGGACTGAAGAGCCGTAACATCCAGCAAGGCGACTGGTGTGCCCGTGCCAGAGCCGGCTAACTGGTGAAGCGCTCATTGGTGGCTCCGTGCGCTCACCTGTGAAAAGCACCAAAAGTACAGAAACAGGCACCCTCTCTTCCTGGGAAATCTGCTCACATTCATTAACCCAAAAGGCTTCAAGCGAGGCATGTTTGTAAAGCACTGTGACACTCTAAGAATAAGAGGCAGTTCAAATGCGCAGTTCTGTTACCACATGCTGTGAGGAGTATTACTCAGGGGCTCTCAAGTCATGAGGTCCTCCAATTCCACAGCTCTCATCTCGGAGGCAGCAGGCGCCGTGCCATCTACTCGGGGCAGGACCCTGCGGATCCCCCAAGAGTTCTTGGAACTCTGCTTCCTTGGCAAAACTGTGGACAATGGTTGGAAAATATAGTAAAAGGAAGGAGCATTTTGAGTGCTTTCAAGTACCCGCTAAATGCTGGTTCCTCCTAACTCTAGTTTAAGTTGCAACCCTGGTCCCTGTTTCTACGGCTTTACCATCAGGACAGGGCACCCCGCCCACAAAAGACTAGAGTATTTGGGGCCCAAAAAACAAGAAGACAAAATTCAGGGCAACTTCAACCTCTGCAAAGTGAGGGAGAAACCAAGAGAGGAACGAAGCAGAGAGGGAATCCACACATTCCACGTCCACCTTCTGTCCAAAACTCTGGCTGAGCCCCAACCACGAGCGAGCGGCTGGGCAGACCCCAAGCAGCTGGACTTCGGATAAAATAACTAACACTGGCATTCGAAGTGCTGCCCAAAGGTAGAGGGTGCCGTTTGAATTCAATCAAGTTAATTGTCCACGACGGCAAACCAACAAATAACATCAGCAACAACAATACACAGTCATCAGAAGAACGTTACAGAACCTGGAGTCCTCACAACACAACCTTCACAACAGCTGAGAGAGTCCGGAACTGTGCAATGTGAGAGCAAATATGAAAACATGATCCATCCTTAAAAGGAAGATAATGGATGATCCAGATAACCAGATGTGGGGATTAGCACAAGTTATAACTAGGCTCGACGACCTAATAGAAAAGATGATCGTAATGATTGAAAATTAGCTATAAATCTTGCATATCCCTTGGATTTCAAATGGAAATTAAATGAAGAATCACATGGGGTTGGAAAATTTTTATCTCATAAAGACAGTAGTTTTGGGAAAGTTCACATTTTTCTGGAGACAAAATATTTGTACAGACCAGCTATAAGAGGCTGAGAATGCAATATAACCACTAATTAATTCATTAACTAACTCAATAGATAATTACACACTGGATTCCAGGCATGGTTCTAAAATCAACCTAAACAAGTTACCAGCTTTCTTGGACCTCCTGTTACACATTCACCATAGCTTACCCTCGCTTTGTGAGAGATAATTAGTTTACATTAAGTAATTGACAATTGAAACCATTTTATTTGGATCTTAAACCTTATTTCATGCATCCTGTCCTCATCTTCTCACCCCAAAGCTGATCTAGGTATCAGAGATGTATATTGCTGACGCACATAAACATAGCTCAAAATTGTATTTCTCTCTCTCCCCCCCCACCCCCTTCCTCATCCTCACCCCACATATACTTTATGCGGACTTGTGGGTACCCTTGTAACATTGACAATTTTGCTTCAGATCTTCTCCCCACCTCACCCCCTCCCAAAAAAAGCCAAGCCCACTAAGCACAGGGGTCACGGCTTCTTTCCCTCCAGCCTGTGCCTCCACAGTGCCTGGCACACAGCGGCCCTAAGCACATCCTGGTCCGGCTTCTGATGGAATGGCGATGACTAACACTGAGCTTCCTGAGAGCGGCATCTGACTCATGAGCATCTCATCTCTTCCAATGGAATGATACCCTTCCCCCATCATTGCCACAGAGACTTCGTGGGCGGGCGAGAGAGGTCACCGTGCAAACAGGTCACCAGCAATGGAGGGGACTTCTGTTCGCTAATTGGTGCCCGAGAAAACAAGTGGCTTTCACATTCTCTTGACTCGGGCCGTCTCCTCGGACCATCAGCCTTTACAGAACACAGACCTCAATTAGCTTTCATGGAAATGAGATTATTCCATGCGCCTTGGAAGGCTTCCATCTGTCCACGGGGAGCTCTGCCAGGCAGTGTGTCCAGAGCTCGCATCCAGGGACATCGCTGTTGAGGGCCAGCACAGAGATGCTATTCTTCCAGGTCACTCAGCCCCATCCCATGGATGGTCCACTGTCACGTCACAGCGGCCCGTGCGGTCTGCATGCGGGAAGCCCACAGCACAGAGAGCAATAAAGGAGGCTGGAGGGGTAAGTAACCAGTCACAAATAGTGCCATCGGGGGTGAGCCTTGGCTTTCCCGATCCCGAATCCCACTCCAGTCCCACCGTGCTGTTTGGCCTCCATGCACAGGCTCACCTTCAGCCCTAAAGGAAAAGCCAAGCAACATTAGAAGGGGACATCGTATTGAGAAAGGGAGCACGTGGGGCTTCCCTTTGACTGGATGTCATCAAGAGATCCCCCGATTCTGTGCCTGGGGTGCTGTACCAGTACTTTAACAGAAAGGGGAAGGGCTTGCTTTGGTTTAGGCACTCTCTGTGCCTGAGACTCTCCTGGGTGCTTTGCGGCTACTCTCTCTAGTTTAACCCTAACTCCTCTGCTGGGTACACATTCGTGTGCTCCAGCTACACCGCCTCCCGGGGAACGGTGTGGGCCACAAATCACATCAGCCATCGGGATGGCAGGGTCTGTCCTGAAACTAGGAATGCACGCGTTATCTGCTGCATGCCAGACACTGTCCTAGGATCTCTCTTTATGGGTCACTGTGTGTGTGTGCATGTGTGTTTCTAGGTTTAATATTTCATTTTCTTAACACATATTTACTGAGCACCTGCTATGTGCAGGTACTTACCACATCCCTCATGGAGATGCTATTGGCCATCCCCTTTCAACAGGTTTTGAAATGCCAAGTGATTGTGTGTAGCTGGGACTCAGGTTCCACTTTTCAGATGGAGACTCAATATATTTATCCACTATGTTATCCTCCCCTAACCTCCACCACCAAAGACAAAACAAATAAAATGAGGAGAGAGACAGAGAAACAATCGAAATGAAGTGATTCTGGAGGGTAGCCAGGACATTATGCCCGGCACTCCACCGACTGCAGAATGTAAAAAGTAATAGCTCTTCAATTTTCCAACTCCCCTGAGTAATGACTCCCCAGCCAACAGTCTTGTGTCCAAGGGCCGCACTGCGCAGCGGAGTCCCAGCTCCCGGGGGACAGGCTGATCGCTGCCGTGGGCTCTGAGATTCGATAAGGGAAGGACGGCAATGGAGTTTTGGAAATGGATTGATGTTAATGCACTGCCACTGACTAGTCCGAGAGGGCCAGGCGATGGTTCCTCTCATGGTTTAACCTGAGGGTGGGTTACCACCGGACAGTAGCTTCCCATGGGAGTCGGATGCTGCCTGAGTCTTGCATTTAGGGAAACAGAATGACCCGACCAGGCCCTCCCTGCAGACAGCAGAGTGTGTGAGTGTGTGTGTGTGTGTGTGTGTGTGTGTGTGTGTGTGTGTAGCTGCGTGAGGTGGGAATACAACTCATGGTCTACCAGGCAGTAAGAACCACGTCTCTTATCACCTCTGAGTGACGGACATCTGGTCGACCCCAAGTCATAGGACTGGAAGCAGCTGCTCAGAGCTGGTGGCTGAGATAGAATTTGAGATTTAGTCTGTCTGACTCAAATAATCTTTTTAAATTTTTTTACTCATACTGGTTCCAAAAAAACAGTTCTCCAAGGAGCTAGGAAACGTGAGTTTGTGTGTGAATTCAGTGCTGTAGGGGTTGCGGGGGGAGAGGGAGAGTTGGGGGAGGGGGACACTCAAGTGTCGGCACCTTTTACTACAAGGATCAAGATGCGGAAAGGAAAGCCAAACCAAAAGAATGACCTTCTGAACTCCTCCATTGCACCTCGGAGGCAGGACGCACAAATACAATGGCGAACTAGCCAACCCAGGCATGTTTCTTTTCAAAACTGTTCCAAGTAATGCATTACGTATTTACTCCACCCGGACTCGGGGACAGGGCAGCGGAGCTGAAACCCCCTGGTTGGGGAGAGAATTGGCGACAGTCACCGAAACAGTGACAAACATGGCAACAACAAGAGAGAAGTCTGCTGCCTCGACATTACCGGGCACAGCACAGAACCACAAGTACGAGGCAGACCTTGGCACCCTTCCTTCCTCTTTTGCTCAACATGTAGCCAACCAACCAACCAACCAACTAACCAACCAAAACCCTGCACATCCATAGATGTAGTTGAGGTTCATGGAGAAGGCTCTGGCCAATGCTGGCTTGGCTCACAGAACTCGCAGAGAATGGCATACTCCTAGGGACTTACTATGTGCCAGGCTCCCTGATACAGTTCCCATGCACAGCCTGTGTCCCTCACTAGGCTTCGATTTCATGAGGACAAGGACTCTGCCCACGGCTGCTCAGCTCTGCATCACGCCCTGCAGCCCAGGGCTTGGCAGGCAGTAGGCCTTCTGTAAACGAGCTGAGTAAAGGAATGATCTCACTGAGACCCTAAGAAACCAGATGAGCACTGAGTGGTGATGTCTGAGAGAGCTGAGGCTCGGCTTCATTGAATGATCTGTCCCATCCGCTCAGGGGGAAGTGAGGGAGCGAGGAGCGATTGTGTGACCATCAGCAGGACGGAGTCCGGGGGGACCCATTTTAATGCAGAAGTAAGATTGCTCCGAATCCGACAAACACGATGCTGTTACTCCACGAGTCCCTCCCAAGGGCTTTGGGGGTTAAATGTGTCCCTGGGAAGTGATCCTGGTTCTGCCTTGTTGGCTCAGCACAACCTCTGACCAGGACCAGAGACAGGAAAGCTGCATTTGGACCCATATTCCGCACAACTGTCACCCAAGTCCAAAACTAACTAGGGTCTCCTGGTCTGTAAGTTCCATGTCCGTGGCCTGACGACCTCTCTTCGTAAGTTTCAGACACACATGTGAGATTATAGTTATAATACATAGTAATGATAGCATGATAATCACCAAGGCCAGAGCTTTACATGGCCTAACGACTTTAAACGCATCACCTTTTATCCTTCACAGGAGCCTAACAAGGAGGCTGTCATTGTTGCTGTAATAATTCCCATTTTACAGATGAGGAATTGAGGAAGACAAAAACATGCAAGTCCAACAGACTAACTACTTTTCATTTTTGACTCTGCTTCTCCCTGCCTGGCATGGCTTTCTTTGTGGATGGATGGATGGATGAAGGAAGGAATGGAAAGAGACAGGAAATAATTAAGGGGGTGTCGCTATTGTGGACATATAGTTTCTGAGTATCCAGCTTAATCCACAATTCATAATGGGAATAACTGTTGTATGGGCTGCATCGGGCTGGGGAGGCCAAGAAGGGGGTGCTGTGGGCAGGCTCTGGCGTGAGAAATGCCCATCCATCTGCCGACTCCGCAACGTGACAGGCTGTTTGGCCTTGACAGTGACATCTCCGAGCCTCCATTTCTATCTCTAGAAAATGAGGGAAATGAATGATCTACTCAGAAGTGTGTGTGAGGACCAAACATTACGCAGGCGCATAGTAGGTGCTCAGTAAATGCATGTTGAACGAATGAGTCAATGAGTCAACCACCATGTCATCTCACACATAAAAGGGATCTGGATTAAAGCCGGATTCAGTGGGTCTCCCTTATGTTTTGGTTTGAGCTACAAAATCCCCCCAAAGCCACAAACCATGAAAATCCCCAGATTTCTATTGTGGACCCTCGTGGGTATCACCGGACACGTAGTTGAAATGCTCTGATTGTGCCCACACTCACGAAACGATCGAGTGCGGATGGCGATCCCGAAAGCCAGGTCCTGGTCCTAAGCCTCTGCATCTCGGAGCTGCCGGCTTACACTTTGCAAAAACCAAGTGCATTTCTGACGCGGCTACAAGGAGCCTGGAGAAAGGCACCCGGGGAGGACAAGGGGTTCGCTGTCTGGTTGGTGGCTGTTATTGAACCCAAGTGCCAGCCCAGGGAGAAGGCAATCTCTACCACCCACGTGGGCAGCCCATCCTCAAGGTCGGAGTGGGTTTCTCTGCGTTTCCTGAGCCCTCCCACCGGCTCCTGGGGAAGATCAGGCATCACGCTAGGAAAACAAGATCATCTTCGTGTGCCCAGCCTTCATCTTCACTAGAATAGACTCCGAAAGGCGCTTCCCATCTTCCCCCGAAACCTTCAGAAGCCCAGGTTTCCACATCAGAGAGAAGATGAAAAGGATCTCGTGCTGTAGGAGCGAAAGCCAAGGTCCGGGAGTCACGCTCGCCCTCGATCCGCCGCCTCAGATGAAGGGAGACAGGATGGGTAGACCTGATCCGCTCCCTCCCCGGATCCTTCCCTCTCGCCTCTCTGAGGTGGAAAATGAAAGGAACGAAGGGTCAGGGAAATCCTCCCGGGAAACTTCGGGGAGAACACAACACAATGAAGATGTGAAAGGACAGATGAGAGGAACAAACAGGAAGCTTTCCCCAGGATGTAAACTGCACAGGGAGAGGGAACGAGAAACACTGGGCTCTCTCTGCACGTCCCGGAGAGTCACTGGAACACGTGGCCCCGAGTGCCTCCAGCCTGGTTGGACCCCAGACCCCGAGGGAGTTCCTCTGCACCCTCCGCTGAGAGGTGCATGTAGTAATAGGGCCTCCTCCTGCCTCCCTGCGGAGAGGACCAGTGTGACTCATGCAGAGGCAGCTCGGATCTGAGCTGGGCTCCCGTGAGCATCCTCTCCATGACTGTTTCCCCACCTCCCCTGCAGCGACGCGCTGGCTGTGGGAGCTGCGCTGAGCCAAGCACGCGCCACTCTGCATCACTCCGTCCTCACAGCCGCTGCGAGGGAGGCAGAGGCCTCCCCTCCGTCCCGCAGGTGGGGGTCCTGAGGCACAGACCAGGGACACAGTTAGCTCAGAGGCAGAGAGAGAGAGTGGGGGGGCCAGGCCTGGACGATTCCCTGGGCATTGGGCGTTGAGCCCATGAGATGCAATCCAGTGCTACACTGCTCTGCCCAGGTGCCCACAGTCCCGGGAGCTGGCATCCTCCTTCCAAAACAGGAGCCTAGAGCGTGAAACACACCCACCTGGAAGGGTGGGGAGAAGGGGAGAGAGGGTCCTGGTAAAAGTCGTGGAAGGAGTTCACACCAACACAGTGTCAACCCAAGTACGGCAGGTGCGCTGGCTGTGACCCGAGGACTCCCTGTTCCCAGTCTCCTCCTCCCACACCTGCCTCTGACCCTAAAGACTGGAGAAAAAGACAGATAGTCACCCACCTGCCAGCCTTCCCTCTAGTTAAAATCACCATGTGACCCTGCACTGGACAAGGAAATTAAAGGGCAAATATTCTAGAAAGCTTGTGGAGTGATTTTTGGTTGTTGTCGTAACAGGACAGTCGAGGGAAGTGAAGAGCTGGGGGCGGCACTCCCCTTTTCTTTCTTCCTTGAACACAGATGTGATGTCCGGAGCTGTGGTCCTCATATTGCGACCAGGAGGCAACACGCCCACGCTAAAGATGGCAAAGAACTTCATCTGAAAAACAGAGTTGATCCCTTTGTGTAAGTATGAAGAACTAGTTATCGGCAGGCTTGTCCAGTGGGTGACAGGGGAAGCCACCGCCAGTCAAGTGCACTGTTCCTTAGGCTGGCAGGCGCCCTGGCTGGCGCTCCTGGGCTGCTCAGATCTGCAGGGCATTGAGTGCTGGCCATGAGCCACAGAGCGAGCCAGGTGCAGGGGCGGGTCCTTGTTCCCCGAGGAAACACTCACCCTCTGGGAGAGCAATTCTGCCTGAAAAAGGGAAATGAAACCAGATCCAGGAAGGGTGGCTTTCTGGTCAGTGAGGGGATGCTATGACGTTCAATGAAGAGCTGCTATGACATCCCGCAGGGGAACTAACACAGGGAACTGAGCAGCGACGTGACATAAGAAAGATAGAGTATACGCACAGGAAACCGCCAGGAACATCACGCACGGATGGCCTCGGGACCCCCATGGGCCTCGCGCTTGGTTTCTGAGTGCATGTCAAGGCATGCAAATGGCATGTTAACAATACCCCATTCTGCAGACTGAGGACCCTTGCGAGGTCTGTTACACGAGAGCCCCGTGAAACGAGTAGGATGTCTCTGTTTAACAAGAGATGACACCCAGAGAGCGAAAGCCTCAGTCCCTGCAGGGCCCACAGCCCCCTCTGACGACGTCAGGTCCCAGCCCAGCCTGACTCCCTCTGTCAGCCGTGGTCACAACCCCAAGGTCCCTGGTTCTGCTCAAAGCCAGCACACACTCAGCAACGATGATCTGCTCCCCGCTGTGGAGACTGTGGCTGATCACCACCTACCTAGCGCAGTGTGACTCATGGGGCCATCACCCTGTCCCAACGACACACACCATCACCGACGGCTGGTCTCCTCTCAGAACCTGAGTCAGGATCACGGCCAGCTAAGCCGGTTAGCCAAGGCTGGCTCAGAAGATACAAAATATAATAATAATAATAATAATAATAATAATAATAACAACAACAATTCCATCCAACATAAACACTTCCAGAAACAAAGAAACCATGCACATGCAGTAATTCAATGATTTCTTTTCCTTTCCACGGATCTCTCCTTTTGCATGGACCAAAGGTGGTTTGGGGACAACTCACATTGCTCTGTGGCTCTTTGTGTTTCTCTGTGGCTGTGCAGCTTTGCAGAAGGCGTCCCTGTTTGGTAGAGCAAGCGACAGCCAAGTTCTTGCAAGGCTTGGCGAGGTGGGGACTAGGCCCCAGGGTTCTGCTAGAGCCACGCCATCTGCAGGACGCCATTTCCTGCTGAGCACATCCCTGCAGGGAGAGTGGGAAACGCACTAGAGCTGTGAGCTGTGAGCTAAACCTGCCTCAGGAGCCGGGGGCTGGCGTGCTGCCCAGGGCCAGGGAGCGGTGGGCAGCGTGGAAGCCAGGGCAGCCATGGAGGCTCGGACCCACAACCATCACTCAACCCAAGTAGCCCTCCTCTCATCCACTTCTATATGGGGATCGTTCTGATCCAGCTTCATTTGAAAAACAGGGAGTTGGTGCCTTTTCGTAAGGATGAGAAAGAACGGTCTAGAGCGTTATCCATCTAGCGAGCGCCAGCATGACATGTTGGGAAACAAGGCGGGTCAAGCTTCAGAAACAAGAGGAGGACCAGAGCACACCTGGGGTGGACCCCAATCAGACAACCTCAGTCTCCGGGTGACCTGGCCAAGCGTGCCACCCCCAGCCTCTCTAGGCGCTCCCTGGGGTCTGGGATGTAAAGACAGGTCCGTTACATTTTTTTAAATCATTGAGAGCGTAAGACACGACAGTAAATTATTTACCAAAGCAAATAACTCTCATGTCTTCTGTGATGCCGACGCACAAGCCCCTACTCGGTGTTAAAAACAAAGCCGAGGATTGCCAAGACCAAGTCCCAGAGCCGCCTCTGCTCCGAGGCTTCGGGTCCATAGGCTCCTACTGGCTACATGCTCACCAGGTCCCGTGGCCGAGGAGGCGGGAGGCAGGAGATGGAAAAGAGAAGCTCACACCTTCAAGTTCCCTCAGATCCACTGGGGGAGAAGCGGCCCAGGGGCAAGCACCAACAACTGAAGGCAGGAGCCCGTACGGGGAGGCGAGGGGAAGAGAGAAGGCAGTGGAGTCAGGACAGGCAGAAAAAGACGCATCAGTGACTCCAGAGGTAAGAGAGGGTTGCAGGAGGGTGGAGGGTGGAGGGCGGAGGGCGGAGGGCAGAGGGCAGAGGGCAGGAGGGCAGGAGGGCAGAAGGGCAGGAGGCAGAGGACTCTGGGACAGAGCCAGCATCTGTTCTAAGAAGTTCTGAAGCTGCCCCAGGGAAGCAAGAACCCCAGACCCCGCACCTCCCAGTCACATGGTCTGCACGTCGGCTACTCCATGTGAAATGGGGATGATGAGCCTGACCGGCGTGGCTCAGTGGTTGAGCATCAACCTATGAACCTGAAGGTCACTGTTTGATTCCCAGTCAGGGCACAGGCCCAGGTTGTGGGCTCGATCCCTAGCAGGGGGCATGCAGGAGGCAGCCCATCGATAATTCTCTCTCATCATTGATGTTTCTCTCTCTCTCCCTCTCCCTTCCTCTCTGAAATACACACACACACACACACACACACATATATATCCTAGCTAATAAAAGGGTAATATGCAAATTAACCATCACTCCATCACAAAGATGGTGGCACACATAGCCACAAGATGGCAGCGCCCAGTCCCCGAGTCCACCAGTCCCAGGGGGGAGGCCGCTGAGAGTGGGCAGCATGAGCAGCCTGGCAGAATGTTTGCTTTGTCGCTGCAGCAATGAGGCAAGTGTTCCGTGCCTGACCGCGGATGGGCCTCTGGCCAGGCTGGGGCACGGAGGAGCCTCTGGGCCACGGAGAGCCTCTGGGCAGCGGGTGCAGAGTGGCCAGGCCCCGCGGAGAGCTACTGGTGCACGGATTGGTGCGTAGCACTACTAGTGTATCTATAGGTAAGAACGAGGTTGGGTGGCCACCACCCTCACCCTCTGGAGGGCTGCAGTTCAGTATGGAGGACAGCATGATAGTTAAGATGTCACCAAGCAAACGTCAACCAGGTGAATCCGGGGGCAGGGCGGGTGATGCTCAGGACGGGTTCTGCCTCCTCCTGAGGTGGGGGGACATCTCCCGTCTGCCATGTCCAGTTCCGAGGGTGGGTCTCATAAAAGAGCCCCCCTCTCAGGTCCAGACTCCAGAGAAGGACGTCTCAAAGCCTGTCCCTCGGGCACTCGATGCCAAGACCTGAGAACCCCTGCGCCCTTTGGAGCAAGAAGTCCAGGGGCACCTCTGAGCCCTCTGGCCTCAGGGACGCCCACAGACCAGGGGCTTCCGTTGTCCCCCAAATACAGGGTGTCCCCAAAACATGTACACACACTTTAACAGTGGGTAGCTCAATTGATGTTTCTTTTTTTTTTTCCAGCCAGACGAAGCTTTGAACAAAGGAAATTCATCCTAAAATGCTGCTGGAAGTTTAACACCGCAGCTGAAGTGAGAACACTGCCTTTATAATCACTCCCAGTGGGTATACATCTTTTTAGGACACAGGGTGTCCCCCCAAAAAATGCAGACACTCTAACAGCTAACTCACTTAATTCTCACTCCTTCCTTTTCAGGTCTGATTTGAAATAATGGTGAAACCAGACTAAGCTTTGAACAATGAAAATTTATCCACTAGACATTTTTATGGAGATGCATAAAAGATAAAGTTTACGGTACAAAACCAGCAACAGTCGAGGAATCAGGGGTGCACAGATATAGCACGAAACGATTCTTGATGTTTGCGGTTCCATTGCTTCACATTACCAGCCGGGCCTGGGCCAGAGCAGTCTTCAATTTGAGAACAGGCGCCAACCGAAAAAATGATTCCTTTCTCTAGGTCCCTTTAAGTTTTGAAAAAGGAACTGCATGTGAATAAACACTGACTCCACCATCATTTAATGTGTGCGTACACATTTTTGGAGGGGACACCCTGATCCATGAAGACTTGGCCTTGGAATTCAGGGGGGGGCGGGGAATGAGCAAAAAAAGGGGGGAAGGAGAGAGGCTCCCCACGCTGCAGTGCGGTGGGAGACGGAAAAAACCCGAGCGGGAGGATTTCAGGGTGCTCTGCCATCCTCGCCACCGTGGTCCTCGGGCGGGACGCAGCGGGCCTGCTGCCCAGACACTAGAAAAACAAGTGTCAGAGGAAATGCACCCAAGGCGCTGTAACTTCACATGAAGTGCCCAGACCACATCTCACCCCGCTGCCGGCCTGGACCGAGGCCCTTAAAGGGACAGAGCCGCCTCTCCCTGTGCCCTGGCCGTGGAATTTCCTGGCCATGGCCTAACGCTTCAGCCAGAGCAGGGTACACTCAGAAGCTGGGGAAATGATGGCTGTTCTCACTGTTTAAACTAAAGAACAATTAATGAGAAGCAGCAACAAGCTGGAATCCCAGGCTCGAGGGCAATTATGCAATTAAGACAATTAGAGGCTGCTGTGGGAGACGCTGGCTGTCAGGTTGCACACGGGAGGAGGGGAGGAGAAGGATCAGCAGGCCCAGATGTGGGGAGGGACGGGGTGGGGGAAGGGAGGGCATGCACTGGCTGTCTCTGTCAGAATCCTACGCCCCAAATGTCCGTGTGGCTCCCCCTTCAGCCCCCACTTCCTGGTGGGCATTCTGGGCTCCTTCAGACACACCATCTCCTGTGAACTCCGTCGTCTGGAGGGGTCAAGCCTACCCCAATCCACAGGTGAAGTAAGGGGGCTCCACGGGGCAATGCCTTTGCCACAGATGACAAGGTGAGGGACAGGCTGCCAGGGCAACGCGGGGCCGCCCACGTCCACAGATACCTTGCTCGTCCGCTCTGTCGAGCTGCCTCTCTGAACAACTCTCTCACCCTCTACCCACCAGCACGTGAAATCTTCAGTCCACTCTGTGGAGCCCCGTGCCCCCGCCCGCTCTCTCCCCTTAACGAAGCCGCACGCGGACAGCAGAGCTCCGGGGCCCAGTTCTGCAAACCTCCACGCTCTCTGCTCTCCCCCAGGAGCCAGGCCTGGCCGCTGGCCCCTGCACGGCCCTGTGTTCCCGCACTCCTAGGAGCCATGCCCTGCGAGTCAAGGGGAAGACCGGCCCCAGCTCTCCGCACCTCTCCTCTGGCACTGAAACCAACACAGGTCCCGGGAGCGAGGCAGCTGCACTGTGACCCAGTTAGAGAGCGCGGGTCAGAATCTCGGTCAGGAGACAGAAATAGGTCAGGTTCGGGCTGAGTGTGGAGCCAGCCTGAAGTGAAGTTAGAAAAGGCCCGTGAGTAGGAATATCGCACAAGAAAGGCAAAGGGGTCCTGTGGGCGGGTGAGTGTCGGGTTCAGGTGGGGTGCATAGAGGGGACGGAGCCCCCAGAATGCCCACTGGATGATGGGCTCTGCCCCCCGATGTGTGCTGGAGAAATGCGTGACTCAGCAGCTGAATTAAAACTCTAAAACAACAGTGACACTGCCTTTCAGCTTGGGAGGTAACGGTGATGCATTTATGCCAATGCAAAGAGACGGGCTTCTAAGACATCTCCGTGACCTGGCCGGTGGCTCAGCTGGTTGGAGCATCATCCCGTGTGCCACAGGGTCCCGGGTTCCATTCCTGGTCAGGCGCATACCCCGGGTGTGGGTATGATCCCTGTTCAGGGTGCTAACGAGAGGCAACCGATTGATGCTTTTCTCTCAAATCGATGTTTCTCTCTCTCTCCCTCTCTCAAATCAATACAAAGAAGAAGGAAATCTTTCTGGGTTGAAAGCTACTCAGTACCCGGATGGAGGCTGGGGTGTCCTGTTTAGTTTGTGGCTAGCTCAGGGGACGAGGGAACGTGGTTTCTGCATCCATCGCTGTAGCTAAGTGTGTCTCTTCCCTTAGTGAGACGGTGTGGCACAGCCACATACGCTGGCTCCGATGACTCAGGAGCAGGCCACGTGTCCTCCCTCGGCGAGACGCCGTCTATTATCCGTGGCGGCATGTGTTCAGGAGGTGTGATAAAGTGGGGAGAAGAGGCAGACGCCCCAGGAAATGTGGTGACATTTCCCAGTAATCCATCTCCTCGCTCAGGAGGCGGTCCTCAATCAGTCCTTGGCCGCCAAAGTTCTGTCATCCTTGCCTCCCCCAACAGTCCCCATTTATCAGAAGCCTCCGTTGGGCCGGCCGATGCTGTTCGCCTGCACAAGACCCTGCAAAACGTGGCCGGTGGGTCATTAGATGCCACCGTGTCCGAGTGCACATCAAGGTAACCCTCGTGTGCACCTGAGGCCAGGAGAGCCCAAACCTTTAAAGCTGCAAAACACATTTAAACACCCCCGAGGCGTTCTCCTGAAATACTAAAGCTGAACTGATTCACGCCTAGACCTGGGCCAGAAGCAGTGCCATGAGCCACACGCGGTACCTCCCATTTAAGTTACTAAAGAAAAGGGGGAGCCCGTTCCCTCAGTTGCACCAGCCACATTTCAAGGGCTCAGTAACCACCTGAGGCAACGGTGACCGCAGTGGACAGTTCACCACAGGAATTCACACAGGACGGTTTCGCCACGGGACGTTCCATGGGACACTATTGCCTTGAGTTTCTGAAATACAGGGGGCAGAGCGCCCAGGGAAGTGGCGTTATGAGAAATCAACCAGAAAACTCCAGCGCCTGGGAGTCTTTATAAGCTAATGGGCTTATACTCTCAAATAGTCAGTATTCTGGGTGGAGCGTTGGGAAGGGGAATTTGAGTGCCTGGGCTAGGACATGTCCAGCAGCTCAGCAAATTTCAGGGGCAAACTATGGGGGGCAGCTTGTTGGCATCCAGTGAGAGGTGCCACGCTCTCTGCGTTGGATCAAAGGCTTTCACTAACTGCTGTGTGTGCGCAATTCTTCTTTTTCAATAGCCAGGCTATGTGAGTCTTTACTCTTTATCCAAAATAGCCAGGCAGGCTATTTCTAGCTCACATCTGTGTGTCCTAAGGGACCTCAACTTTTATTCTGTTACCCTTAAAACACTTTGCTCATTTCAAATTTAGACTTCCATCCAGCAACTGAATATCAAACATCCCCATTCCGCTCTGCCTACCAGGCCACTTACTCATTTTCCATAAAACAGCAGCACCTAAGAAATGAAACACAGAGGCACAAAGCTAACAAAATGTGGGCAAGATCTATATGAGAAAAAGCACAAAACTGCGATGGAAGAAATCACAGAACTAACTACATGGAAGAGATATTCCATGTTCATGGATAGGAAGACTCAATCAACATTGTCAAGGTATCAATTCTCCCCAACTTGATCGACAGATTCAATCCCAATCAAAATCCTATCAAGTTGTTTTATGGATATTTACAAGCTGATCCTAAAGTTCATATGGATAGGCAAAAAACACAGACTAGCCCACATGGTATTATAGAAAAACAGAGTTGGAGGACTCACACTACCCGACTTCAACACTTACTATAAAGCTAAAGAGAGTGTAGTATTGGTGTGTGTTGGGGGGAGGGGGGGATATAGACAAATGGATCAATGGAATAAAACATAAAACCAAGACATAAACTCACACTAATAGACTATTTTTACAAGGAGCAGAGGTGCTACGGAATATTTTTGTCATTTTCTTTGCTGCGACATTGCCCCTGGAGTCACACTGAAGACTAGCTTTTCCTGGCTGAGCATGATGAGACATTTGGATTGAATTGTCTTGAACTCTGCAACGTATTTTCCAGCGATTTAGAAAAATATGCATGCAGTCATATGCAGAGAAGGCAAATATTCCAAAATGCCAACGGCGGCTGAATCTAGGTGTAGGAATTATAGGTATGTGTCATGCCTTTTTTCCCAGCTCTTCTGGGTGAGTGAATATTTTCATAACAGAATTTCTGTTACAACATCCCTATAGGATGTACAGAACCTAACACATATCAACACAGCAAGGCGTGTAGGTCCTGTAGTGGGAGATTTCCATTCCTCTAGCACCGTTTTATTTACGTGCTTAAAACTCTCTAGGATCCACCGTGCCTATAGGATAATGCATAGCACCCCTGGGACGCCTTACACCCCCTCGAGGGTACAGCCCCTGCTCTTGCCCCTACAGATGCCCTATTCTACATGGAAATACATGTACCAGAGCGTTCCAAATCCTAGGGCCATTTCCTCTCTAAATGCTTCCTGAAATGGGAACAATACTCCAAAGAATCAAAGCCATGGCTTGAGCCAGATGCAGCCTGATGTCTTTTAAAGCAGTTTCCTAGAGACTCTCGGTACTGAAGGCAGCTGTGGGAGCCAGGGAGAACACCCACGGTAATTCCCAAGCACACAGCACGGAGGTCAGCACAATTAACAAACAGCAGTGAAAACAAACAAGGGGAGACTGTCCTTGACCAACTGGTAGTTAGTTTAGTGTTATTCCTTTTATTACCTACCAATACTTGGGGTGGGGGAGGGGGAGGGGCAGGGGAGACACAAAGAGAGAGAGAGAGAGAAAGCACCTTTCTATTCAATCATAACTCTATCCTTTGAACTCAATCCGAGCACTGTCAATCAACATGCATAAAGCTAGGGACAGAATGAGCTCGGGAAGCCAGGACCCAGCCCTGGCGACGGCATCGCCACAAACAGCCTTGGGAGAGACGTGTTCTGCACATTTCACAAAGGCCAGCGTGGCTCCGTGGTGGAGCGTTGGCCTATGAACCAGGAGGTCACAGTTCAATTCCCGGTCAGGGCGCATGCCCGGGTTGCAGGCTCAATCCCCAGATCCACACAGCTGAGTGGTGAGAAGCCACCTGCTTTGATGGAATGGTTTTTGTTTGTTTGTTTTATGAGCAATAGCTGAGATTTAAACGCCCTTCACAAGGGGCATCTACAGGGCAGCTGAGAAAGAAGACACGTGGGGATCACATTGATTTGGGGTCAGGTTCAGGCTCCCACTCTTTATATATAGATTTAGATAGATAGATATTTAGATAGATATAGATAGATATATCTATCTATCTAAATCTATATATACTTTTTTTTTATTTCAGAGAGGAAGGGAGAGGGAGAGAGAGATAGAAACACCAATGAAGAGAGAGAATCATTGATTGGCTGCCTCCTGCACACCCCCAACTGGGGATCAAGCCCGCAACCCGGCATGTGCCCTTGACCGGAATCGAACCTGGGACCCTTCAGTCCACAGGCTAATGCTCTATCCACTGAGCCAAACTGGCTAGGGCAAGGCTTTCACTCTAGCTGGCTGTGGGACTATAAACAAATCACTTCCCCTTCCTGTGCCTCGGTCCCCTCAGCATTAAAGAGGGCTAGCAAGAACTCTGCACGGAGAATGAATAAATTTAGCTCCAGGGAAATTACTGACTATGGTCACTAGCACGTAGTAGGTGCTTAGAAAGAGCTTCCCCCCTCACCTGCACTATACCACAGATTTCAACCCAACCTATCACTGAAAGAGGATTTCTGACCTTTTTCGTTGTTGTTTCCAGTATGCACTGGCTTTTGAAAAGAAGAGGGGAAACAACGCACCAGGAAATCTCATCAGAAACAATTGTGTTAATATTCGTTTTATTCTGCGGAAGGGCCGGCACAGGCTGGCTCGTTAAATCCTGAGCTTGCTCTTCCAGCCTGGGCACAAGATTCCAAGGATAACCTGATCTTTAAATATTTCCTCTGAACAGACTAAAAAAAGGCCGTTTAGTCTCCCGTGCATTTTATATTCTGATGTAAAACCAACATGGTTTCAGCACGCCCGCCCCAGTGGAAGCTCAGCTCTGCTGACGTACCCAGAAGTCAGCTTGTCGGAAAACGGACACCAAGTCCTCAGAACAGCAAATACTTTCATATTTAATTGCAGTGACTTCTGATGGGGCTTATTTAGGAGTTATACTCTCTGCCTTGTTGCAGCAGCCTCTCCAGACTGTAATTTCTTTTTCCTTGGTGACTCACTGTCACTTGTGAACGTGACTTACTGCTGAGTGCCGGCATGCCTGCTACCCCCCCGAGACTCCCAGGGCATGGAGAGCTCCAAGTTCCTTCACTCACACTCCAACGTTCGACCTGTGAAACCTATGAAAACCCCTCAGTCCACCCCACAGAGGTTCCCTTTGAGGAAGAGTCTCCTCCAGGTTCCTCAGGGCCCACAGTGGAATGTCCACCTCACCATCCTCTTAGCTGATACTGAAGTATACAGGTTGATCTTTAATCACAATAAGCCCTCGTCCTGGCTGGTGTGGCTCAGTGGGCTTGGCATCATCCCCTGCACCAAAAGGTTGCTGGTTCAGTTTCCAGTCAGGGCACATGCCCTGGTTGCTGGCTCAATCCCCAGTAAGGGTGTGCAGGAGGCAGCTGATCAAGGCTTCACTCTCACATCAATGTTTCTCTCTCTCTCTCTAAAAATCAATAAAACTTTGTAAAAAAAAAAAAAAGGAAGCAGTGATTAATCACCTATTTGGGGCCAAGTATTACAATGGACTCTTAAAATGTTATTTTTTCACTGGATTTTCGTTCAAACTTCTTAATGGGTTGCCTGTTACCATCGTTCCAGAGTTAAAGAAATGAAGGTCAATAAGGTAGAGTAACACCCAATGTCCTCGAGAGAAATGAGGTGACGCCTAGGTTTGGGGGAAGACCGTCTCGTAGGGTGGAGTCAGGAGCTGATGAGTCGAGAGAAAGAGGAAAGAGGCTTCCGTGAAAGCAAAGAATGACAACCATGGGAAAATGCAGCAAGCGAGCCAGGAGAGGAGGCTGTGTTCAACAGATTACATACACAAGCGTGATGTGCGAGTGAACACACATCACTCCTGATGGGAACATACCCACAGCGGAGTGGAGTAGAGGAAAGCTACCCGAGCAGAGAAGGGCCAGCCCAGGTGCCATAGGGCTAAACTCGGAAGGCCTCAGGCAATGGCGAGGCTTGGGCTGGGGAGGAAGCCAAGACCCAGGTGCCGGATGATTGGTGGCCAGGACCATTTGTGCCTCGGTGACTGGCCAGGCTGGCTGGAACCAGTGGGGGTGGCACCCACTGCGACTGACCAAGGACGCTTCTAGAGGGAGCAGGTGTGGGCGAATGGAGATGGGGCCCTGCGGCAGCGCTGCCCGGGTTCCCAGCGTGACACAGAGGGGTTACACAGCAAGTTCTAGTGACTCCCTTGGCCACAGACACTCAGAGGATGTTACGTCTGAATGTCAGGAGCCCCAAGGAAGTGGCTGTGGGGCAATTCGTTTGTCTAAAAGCAGTGATTTTCAACCTTTTTCATCTCATGGCACACAAAAACTAATTACTAAAATTCTGCGGCACACCAAAAAATACTCCTTTTTTTTTTGCCGATCCGACAAAATCTAAAAATAGGTGTAATTTTGATTCATTCACACCAGACAGCTATGTTGTGTTGGCCGTCATCGTTTTTAAATTTGACAGCCTAAGGGAAGAGAGGTCGGCGCCCTCACTAAGCAGTGCTGCGTGATGGGAGAATTCTTGTGGGAGGCCAGCTGAAACACTGCCTACGGAAGGCTTGGGGCTCCAATGGAAATGCCAACTGCAACGCAGTGGACACAGGTCCCCTGCGCCAGGCTGGGGTGCCTGTCACTCGCTGCTGTGTTGGCTGATAACCACATTGCTCTGTTCTCCTGAAAACCTTTTAAAATATATTTTTATGGGTTTCAGAGAAGGGAGAGCGCACGCGAGAGAGAAACATCAATGATGAGAAGGAATCGTTGATGGGCTGCCTCCTGCACGCCCTCTACTGGGGACCGAGCCCACAACCCGTGCCTGTGCCCTGACCGGGAATCCAACCATGACCTCCTGGTTCATAGGTCGACGCTCAACCACTGAGCCACAATGGCTGGTCTCCTGAAATTTTTCCTCAGCTGGTTTGCCCAAAGATGCCTGGGTGGGTGTGTCTCCCAGTCAGAGTCATGACCATGAACTTGCCTCCGGGTGGAGAACACTGCAGGGCCCTTGTGTGCCCAGTGACACCCTTGTGGTCAGGCTGAGGCGATATGAGGCATCACCTACATCTCTCTGCTCATCTTCACCCATCTGTCCTGCTCCCTCACCACCTCTGGCAGGGAGCCCCCATCCACCACGCTCGGGACCCCTGCAGACTCCATGACTCAGGATGGAGACACAGGCCTCCCTCTCGGGACCGGACCCGAGGGACAGGGAGGACAACTCCACTAGGCCAGTCACTCTCCAGGGTTACTTGGCTAATTAACGTCAGATGAGGGGAACCCACCATCCTGGGGTGTCCAGGGGAGGGAGTTCCCTGGATGCAGGACTCCCAGGTTTCAAACTGGAGCATCCCCCCAGAAAACAGACAAGTTGTTGGCTGCAGGCAGAGCTGGGATTTGCACCCATGCCCATCTCACTCTAAAGGGTGTCTCAGCCTAGACTGCGCTCTTTCATTTCTATGAGAGGCTCCTGGTGTGTAACCCGCTGCCTCGGGCTTCCCCAGAGAATCAGCGCCTGGGGGACGCTGGCTGTAGGCTCCCCCCTCTCAGGGAACAGGCACCCTTGGGGGGGGGGCACCAGAGGACGTCAGGGGTCACTGGCTCCAATGACACAGTTGGTTGTTTTGTTTTATTCTGAAAAGAACGACTCTAGATTTCGTTAGATGCACAAAGCGATCCTTGAAACAATTAAGGTTACTAACGATGGCCCCCACACGCATTGCTCTTCTCTCTGCATTAAGCAGAGCCCAGCGCGGCACTACGTGTGGCGTGTACTGGCTCCAGCGGAAATGTTTCCCAGCCAATGCCCCAACACCATCTGCATCAGCCAGAGCAAGTGGGGGGGCGGCTGGGTACCACCCTCCCGGGCCTCTCCTAGTCCTGGCAGGGAAGTATCTCTTCCATCGAAGTGAGAGGCACTTGTCAGGGTTGGCTGAGGAGACAGGACGGGCAGAGTTCCGGGGAGAAGGCGGCAGTGGCCAAGGCCTCCTGTCTCCCTGACCTGGACCCTCCCTCAGACGGGAGCTCCGAGGTGCTCGCCTGGGCTGTGACTGTGGTTTGAACCGAAGCCAGGGGCCCCACGATGGAAGCTTTCTGGCCCCAGTTCTTCTCCATGAGCTTCGGAAGCACTGCTCGCTGCTCCCTGAGCGCGGGGAGCTGTGCTAAAGGCCCCTGCAGCTACAAAGAGGCCACGTCCCGCATGAGGAACCCACAGACTTGCAGGAGGTGGTCAGAACGGTCATAGGCACTTCTGTCCCGGCCTTTCAACCACTGAGAGTGAGGAAGGCTGAGGAGGAGGGGGGGGAGGAAGAGGGGAGGAAGTGGAGGGGGGAGGAGGGGAGAAAGGGGAAGGAGAGGAGGAGGAAGGATAAGAGAGAAAAAGAAAGACAAGACAAGACAGGACAGGGGGAGGGAGGGAGGAAGGGAGGGAGGAAGGGAGGGAGGGAGGGAGGGAGGGAGGGAGGGAGGGAGGGAGGGAGGAGCACGTGGCCCAGGGAGGCCTCTGAAGAGAAAGGACTGAATGAGGGGCGGGAGGGGGCTGGGGAAGCAGCGGGGGCGACCCCTCCAGGCCGAAGGTGCAGGAAGGAAGTGAGAAGTCTTTAAGGTACCAGCAGGCCAGACAGTGTATGCCTTCTGTTTTCGTTTTTGGACGGGCAGCGGCACAGACCCTGTGGTCAGTGTGTGGACACGGGAAGAAGAGCCAGCGGGGTCATCAGCCAGGGCAGTTAGAGGAGAAATGGGGCCCAGAGAGGTGAGGAGACCAGACCAACAGACCTGCAGCGGCTGGTTTCAGGGCTGGAGTGAGGAGCGGCTCCCCAATCTGAATCTTCAGCTCACTCCAGCCCTCGGGCCCCTCGCGGGGGAAGGGGCTGTGGGCCATGGGGTCTACTGCTATCTTCTCAGTTCTCTCTCCCTCTCCCTCTCCCTCTCTCTGACGGGCAGATAACAACGGTAAAAAATGCATTTGGGGCATTTCAAAAAGTTCTGGAAACTTCTATCACTTCATGCAGGAAGTGCCAGACATGGCGCTTGTCCTCATGTGCATCTCCCCAAGCCCCCTCCCCCCCACTCCAGAAAGGTCATTATTGTGGCATCAGATAAGGCCAGTGGCTGGGAGGATGAGTGCTAAAGGTCACTCAGAGCTCGCAAGTGGGGAGCTGGGATTCCGCCCATCTTGGCCAAGGCTGTGTTCATGAGACACAGAGATTTGGCTCATTCTTTCAGGACAATAAAACAGTAAGAAAAACAAAGGCTGCGTTGGCTAGACCGTTTTGCAGTTTGTGAAACTGCCAAGGCTGCACAGCTATTAGGCCGCTCCAAGCCCTCGCCCTCTCTGTGAGATGGGCGTAAGCATCCACAGTCCCCAAGTGAGGAAACTGAGGCACGAGGAAATCAGGCATCCTAGGTCCGCATCCCCTCAGAGCCAGGACTCAACTCTAGGTTTTCTCAATCCAGCCACGTGCTTTTCCACTGGACTGGAGCTGAGGTCAAGGAAAGGAAGGGAGGGAAATGCATTTTAAGTTTAAAATCTTTCATCAGATGTTTTCAGCAAGTGGTAGGCAAAGGCCGTTCCACACTGCAATTACCCTAAAGTGCCCACTTCACAAACAATGAGCATTTTAACACAAACCAGGCATTTCTGTTTTCCTTCCCTCTGCTTCAGGGGGCCAGCCCTAATCCTGCCCGCCAGCCCAGCGAGCATCCTCCTGGCCTGTGGACAGGGAGCAGGGCAGCGCCTAGGACCTCCTCTGTGCCAGCCGCCCCCCGAACAGGTGGTCCGTCATGTGGCCGGCGAGGCTCATTCCCTCATTCAGCAGCCATCACCATGGCCGTCGCTGCACCAGCTGCTGGGCCATGACCATAGATCAGGGGCAGGCTCCTGTGCTTAGGAAGCATGAACTCGAGAGTGGGGACAGGCATGTGTGCCAGCATGAAACCGCACAGGCCGACACAGAGTGGGTCCCAAGAGCTATGGGAGCAGAGGGAGAGTCAGGAAGGCTCCCCAGAGGAAGAGGCCTTGAATTGGGTCCTGAAGGAAAGACGGAAGGGAGAGTCAGTCATTCTGGACAGAGACTGGCATGAGCGAGAGCACGGGTATCAAGGAGCAGGACACACTGGGAGCGAGTCCTGGCTCCTCCAAGAACTATGGTCCCCTTGGCTATTCCGTCCAGCTGTGGGCACTCAATCACAGTGGGCAAACAGCTGGTAAATACCAGGCATGATGGAGCACAGGTGAATGAAAGGGAACCTTGCCCACAAGGAGCCCGTGTGTCCAGCGTCCCCACCTAACCCACATCGACATGAATCCCCACTGTGTGCAGATCCTGTTGACACTACTAACTGCTTATTAGCTCAGCCCTGTGCTGAGCAGACCCAATGTTGCCAAAGAGACGAGTCCTGCCTTTGATGCCAAAGCCCTTGACCTTCACCATTTGTGAGCAAGAAGATGACATGCTGTGTCCCCCGATAAAGGCCACTTCTATTCCGCGAGTGTGTCTCGACCAGAGCACAGCGTCTCCACTGTGAGTCACCGGCCATCATTTGTGCTCCCTTCTCAGAGCTGACGTCTGTTTGCTGGTCAAGGTTGGGGTTTCTTTGAAAAAGAGAGGTAACTCCTTTCAGCTGTGTGGCATGTGAGATTCTCAGAGCCCTTCCCCATGCATCCTCTCCATCATCCCACTCAACTGTCGCCCGAGCAGGTGAGCTGCAGGGAGGGTGGGTGCCCCCATTCTGCAGATGAGGAGAAGGCGTCTCGGGCAGGTGGGGACACTCAAGGTCACACAGCAGATAGAGGATGGGATCAGAACTCACACCCACCCTCTCTCTCCACCTTACCATCTGCCTGGGACACAGTCATATCGTCCTCATTACGACACAAGTCCCCGAAGGAATGCAGACCCCGAAGGAATGCAGACCACATCCCATCCCCACAGGCAACAGAACTATGGCACGGATTAAAGGCCAGATTAAAGAGCAGGGCCTCTTACCTGGGACTTATCACTGCCCCTGGAGGCCGGGCTATAAAGAGCGGACCCTAGAAGAGTCAATGACCGCCCATCCCGGAAACTGCCCAGAGACCCACTTACCCATAAGCAATAGCCTCTAGATCCAGCTGCTTCACCTAACCTGATCTCCCTCTCCACAGGTGCCCGGGGCCCTGGCCCCCGTGAGTGGGTCTGGCATGGCCCCCAGACCTCTGCCCCTGCCTCTGGCCTGTGGATGAGGCTAACAGCCCATTGCTGCGGTGGGCAGCCCAGTGCCTCCCACTGACACATCTGTCAACACCCAGAGCATGAAGCCTGGTGGGAGGTGCCTCCCTGGTTCACACAGAGCTGAGGCAGATCCTGCAGCATCTGAATGTGGAGGGTTTGCCAATGGCTGGAGCCCCGGCGGGGGGGGGGGGGGGCGGGGGGAGAGAGAAGGGGTGTCCCTATACCCTCTGTCGTCTTGTGTTGCTGGCAATAGTGGGGGTGCGGGACAGCTAGAAAAGAGATGAGGAGAAAGGGAGGGGGTGTCTTGACTGCTAGTTTTTAATCTTATTTCTATTCCCACCGAGCCCCAGTAGCCAAAGGCAGTAACGGGATAAACTCAGGGGCACCCCTGGGCCCCCAAATGGCCACAGTTACCACTTCCCTCGTCTACACATCCCCTGCAGTTGCTGGCTTTGCAGTTGACTTCCAGACCAAGGGCTGGGGAGCGCTGGTCCCTGTGCATGTCACAGCTGAGCTGCAGTGATACCCCCCCACACACACACCCCGTCCCCAGCCCAGCCCCAGCCAGTCTGGCCTCTGGGTCTACCTGGATTACAGGGAACTGCTACCACTGTCCCTTCACCCCAACAGGGTCTTTGCCCCAACCTGCCCCAGGTTCAAGGTTCTCAGAGGACCTGCTGCTCAGTCCAGATGTGCTCCCCGCCCCCCCCCCCCCCGCCCAGCCTCCATCAGGCACTTCGGAGGGGACCCCCCCTGCCCCCATTCACCCCGCTCTCCCCACCGGATGTCCCCCTCTGGCCTCTCCAGACCTGCCCAAATGGGCCCGATACCAGAGGACAAGGTGGCTGGGGGAGATAGACGGAGAGAAACCACATTTCGAGGCGGAATCCCTGTTAAGTAAGAGAATCCATCCAACTAGCAACCAGGCTTCCAGAAATGTCACAGCCAGAGAGAGGAGAGAGTTGCCCCCTCGGACCACCAGTGCTCTCACCTACCTGTCTCCACCGCAGGGCTCCCCTCTGCCGCCGCCTCTGGCCGCCACTCCGAGGTCCCTCTAGCTCCTCTCCTCACCTTCTTCAGTGCCAACACTTGCAGCAGCGGTGGGCGGACCTTGGAGCCCAGGCACCTGTGAGCTGGGTCTCCCTCCCTGGTCCCCGCGGGCAGCAAGGCTACCTGGAGGAGGAGCAAGAGGAGAGGATGCTGCCCTCCCCGCTGCCGCCGCCGCGGTGCTGATGCGGTTGCTATGGTTATGGAACTCCGCAGCTGTCCCCTCTTGGCGCAACAGCTGCCCGACCGAGGCCTCCGGGCAGCCCCGGCCAACCGGCCCTGAAGCCGCGCAGCTGAGGCAGCGAAGGAAGGGGATTCACTGCTGACACGGAAAAGCGACTGGTGCTTGCGCTGGCGCCCGCCTGCGGGCTCTGCTCACCTCGGCGCCCTTGCTGCTCTCCTTCCACCGGCGGGACGCACCAGACCCCGGCGCAGCGGCGCACAGCGCGCCCTCGCGGCCTGGAGAGCGCGCCGCGCGCCCGCCCGCTCCGCGCGCGCTCCCCGCAGCCGCGCGCCGCCCGCGCTGCGCCAGTGCCTGGAGGCGTGGCCCCCTCTCAGCCTGGCCCCGCCCGCTCGCCCGCCGGGCCTGTGAGGGGCGCAAGCGGCCAGACCCGAAGCCCCCCAGCCTTACAGGCGTTCTGGCCTGGGGCATCTCAGTCTCCGCGTAGAGTCTGCAGTTGCCCTTGTGCACTGGAGCCTGGGATGTGGCTAAATATCAAAGGTCCTTCCCAGACCCCTGGGGGAAGGGAAATGAACCCCCACACACATTATGTGGCTGGGGGAAGGGTGTTACACTTTGAAGAGGGTGTTAAATCCAGTGGATGCCCCAACAAGGGGAAAAAGCCCTGAGCAATCTCTGCCTCCAATATGGGCAGCTGCGCCTCTTCCACCAACCAATGAATCCATCATTTGCTGGTAACCGACTTCATCTGGGCTTTGGGGTGTAGAGATGTGTAGGATTCCTTCCAGAGTGGAGAGAAGAGGGGCGGGGGGAGGGTGGTTGAAGCAGCAAACATCCACTGAGCACCCTTCGCCAGGCCTTGCAGGTGGAGAGTTCTGTTCTCGCCATCACTGTTAGGAGGGCTACAGATGAGAAAACAGCCTGGGAGAGGAGACCAGGGACCAGAGCTCCGTCCAGTAGATGAGGCTGCACTGACTCACAGCCCAGGAAGAGACGCAGACTGTAACCAAGCAATGGCAATCAGCATGACCAGCAGCTAATCTAACTGGGGGGGGGGAGGCAGGTAATCAGGGAAGACACCTGGAAGAGGAGGCAGGGACAGGCAAGGGGGCCGGCTGGGTATGGAGGCTATGAGACTGGGCATCATTGGGAGGAAGGGGGGGTGCTGCAGTCCCACCAGGGAGCGGAGGCCCTGTCTGTCTGTCCTACCTGCCCTCCCTGCAGCACCCAGCCAAGCCTTGGACAACACACGTGCTCAGCAAATGCTTGGGTAATAGCAAACAAATGAACATCATTTCTCCAGCGAAAAAATGGACAGATGCCTTTCTTTCACAATTTTTGTCCTTAAACTGTGATCAAAATCACATGACGTTGATTTTGCTGTCACCAGTGCATTTTCTTGTGACCATATTTTTGAGTCTCTGCAAGCGCCCAGCACTGTCCTCTGCATTTGCTGGACCCCGGTAGGGCAGAGAGGTGCCAGGAACACAGGGTTCCCTTGTATTGGGATGCGTTTCAATGGCCCAGATCAGAGGCCTCCAGGATATATCATTCAGTGTAAAAGCAAAGTTCAGAATGGTATTTACAAGGTGGCTCTCATGGAAGAAGGCAGGAGGCAGCTGTGCATTTGGATATCCTCTCTTCAGCATAAGTATGTGCACGGGCAGGCTGCGCGAGGCACCTGCAAAGTGGGGATTAGCCACGCAGATGGGTTGGTGCGGAGCTGGATGGGCAAGTGAGACTTTCAATAGGTGGGAGTGAGACTTTCAATGTCCACTTTTATGAAACTTTTCTTTATTTTTGAACCAAAAGTAAATTATACACATACACATGGACAATGTTTTGCCATCTGTGTCTGGAATCATGTTTTAAAATATATTTTTATTGATTTCAGAGAAAAGGAGAGGGAGAGAGAGAGAAACATCAAGGATGAGAGAGAAGCACTGATCGGCTGCCTCCTGCATGCCCTCTACTGGGGATCCAGCCCCCAGCCCAGGCATGTGCCCTGATCGGGAATTGAACCATGACCTCCTGGTTCATAAGTTGACACTCAACCACTGAGCCATGCCAGCTGAGCTGTGTCTAGAACCTTAACGAACCTGGAGGGAACCTCGAGTGAAACATGCAACCCGTCCCTGGCATTCCCAAGACCTCCACTCCCAGCCCTGCCCGAGCCTTTATGGCAACATAGCATTATGACTTATTACTGGGAGTCTTCCTCTTCAGACCCTGCTACTCAGGGACGGGGGGTGCTGAGACAAGGAGGGACAGAGACAGGAGCAGCGCCTCAGGGTCCAGGAGTACCCACGCAGCACTAGGGAGCCATGGGGCGTGATTCTGTGTCAGGGCCCAGGGGTCCTCCCCATGGAGACAGTCACCCGCCTATGGTGGCCAACACGACACCCATCAGTCATCCGGTGGGGGCGATGCCCTCCAGGCTCAGAGGTTACCTCTCCCCGTGCCCTCCTGGTACACAGGCTCCGTGCAGTGCCCTGCTCAGAACTGGCACATTCTCAGCCCCACAAAGTGCGGCTCTGAACCCCAAGGGGGCTGTGGGGGTCCAGGAGGGAAAGGCCCGGCCTCTGCCTAGGGCAGGCACCACCAACTGGAAGACAGACATAACCCTCCAGGGTCACCTGCTTTCCCAGGAAATGACGGGCCATCCATGGACCCCACGTGTCAGAAACCCAGCGTCATCTGAGGCTTCCTGTTCCCTCCGTCTCCCCCTCTCCACCCTCCTCTCCACTCATACAATTAAACACCACCTCTGCCAGGTCCACCGCGGGATTAGCTTTGGCAAAGTCGTCTACCACCGGGTCCCACAAGAGGGGCCGTGAGCCATGCAGTGTCTACAGAAACAATTGTCATCTTACCTTCATGCTCAGACGTGAGCAGCTGGGACAGAGTTCTGGGGCAGCTGGAAGGTGACACCCCCTTTTAAAGAGGTGAGCACTGAGCGATACAGCTAAGCCTGGGGTCTTTCTGGTCGAGTCTAGCTCTGGGGGCCGCAGGAGCGGTCTGCTCGGGGTGGGTGAGGAGTCAGGCATTTCCTTGCGTCCTGTAAAAGGCGGGCTTCAGTGCTGACATCCTGTGGCAACAAGGAGCAACTGTCAGGAAATGCTTAGCAGGCTCCACATGTCCCACGTGACCAGGGGGACCGGGACGGGAAGAGCCTCCCCTCGGACCCTGGGAGGCCCCTTCGTTTCAGGACACCTGGGAGGAGCCAGGTGCCCGAGAGGACGTCACTTCCTGCCCGTAGAAGGCAGCGCCTGCAGCGTGCCTGGCCTTGAGGCTTGGCTTGCTCCTCTCGGCGTCCTCGGTACCCTGCGACTGAATTGTATCTCAGGGTCCCACCTGGAAAGCAGGGCTGATGATAAACCACATCCCGTAGGTTGGTGGTGAAGTTCACATGAATTCGAACTTACATGGATGTAAAGGGATTCGAACCTAGGACCATGCCTCATGCCGAGGGAGGGCTGCACAGGCGGGAGCTAATATTAGTTTTGAATGTTGGGATGAGTCGGAGAAACAGAAAAGGAGCTTGGGGTGCTGTGTTCATCGGTTCTACTTTCTGCCTCTCCAAGTTGCTGAGGAAGCTCATGGTGGGACCTGCCTGACCCCCAGCAGCCAGCGATGAGGCCCCAAAGCTTCATGTTGATGCCACTGGATCTGAGTTTATCTGTGTACACAGCACTGAGTAGCTGATTCTGTAACGTAAGTAGAGGCAGGGATTCCCAAACCTCTAGCTAACCACCCCCAAACCACACCCACAGTTCCCAGGACTGCCCCAGGAGATGGGAGCTGCTATGGTCTGGGTTTCCCCACGCCAGGAAGCTGAGGCATGGCTAGCTAACAGAACTCCTCCAGCCTACCAGGAGGCGAGCCAAGGTCCAACACTGAGCAATGGTCACGTGGCTTCCGCTCGGTTGGTTCATAAACGCGGAGTTTCCTGGGTGCAATCGGCAACTGGCCCGGGACGCAGACGCAGGGAGAAATCTCAGGCAGAGGCAGGCCCCTCCACGTGGGTGGATGGCAGGTTAAGAAGTGAGGGAACTCCGAGGCTAGTCTTGGGATATGGCAAGACGAGTAGATTTCTGCACCCACCCTCCAGAATCTTCCAAATGTATGTAGCAGCCTCACCCGGGCTCAGTCACGTCCACTGTCCAGAGCGTCTCAACACGACATTCCTCTCTCATGGCTGCGTCCTTGAAAAAGGCTCCCGCTGTGGGGACGGTGAGCAGAGTGTATGTTCCAAGGACAGGAGGGGCAGGGAGCCCCCTATTGCCCGGAGCCAGCTCACAGGTCACCCCAGGGTCACATCCTCGCGATGACCCCTCCGACACACCCCCGAGAAGTAGCAAGAAAGATGCGTGTAACAGACCACGGGTGAAATCTCGGGCACAGGCTTCATGCTTCCGTGTTCCACTTAATGGTGTTCCTTGCTTTACTGCTGAGAAACGCTAGACTTACTACCGAGAAAAAGCAGTGGTAACAAATCACCTGCGCCTTTCAGAATGTCAGCAGCGACTCTGGGGGAAGAGACCATCGAGATGATAGTCCCATGACATTAACAAATGCCCTTCCTGAGTTGGAAAGAACGGCGCCATATTTCACTCGAGAAGGGATATGTGTACATAAAACTCATCTCCGTCATTTTAATTTGTGAATCATTAAATTAAACGACTGCACTAGTGCTTCGGGGACAAGTTCTTCCTGTTACAAAGGGCACGGCCTGGGGAGTTGGCCAGCGTGTTCTCACTTCTCCCAGCCGAATCGCCCGGGCCCCATTCCAGGCCCTCCTCGGTGAATTGCAGAGGGAAGAATTCATCACGGGCAGGATCCAGACCCCTTTTCTGTGAGACTCCTTTCCTCCTCTGAGTAACAGGATCTGAACAGCGCCACCAGTGGGATGTGCTGAGGAATTAAATGCCCCAAGGGTGTGGGGGGGCAGCATGCCTCCCAGACTCCTGTCCCCTTGAACACAGTCCCTTCCAGCTCACCTTCCTTCTCAGGCTCCTGTAAGGGATGTAGAAGGCTCAGTGGCCAGGTCGTTACCTCCTAAGAATAACCAAGTCAGGAGCCTTGCACCAGCTGCGCTTCTAGAAAAGTCGGCTCCTCTATAACAGTCTGCTCTACGGAGCACAGTGACCTTGAGAAATCCCTTTGACCCTCGGAGCCTCGTTCTTCATCTCTATTACAGAAAGGATTTCAAGTGGAGCAAAAAGGTGGTCCCTTCTAATTGTGACAGTTTCGGGGTCACCAGACCTGCACCCCATTTCCTCCACATCTGTGTCTCCCATTAAAAAACACAAGTTCAACACAAAACATAGCTCAAATACATTTCTCTTATTGGGTATCAATGTTTCCTGACTGAAGTGAATGTACTGTCTTTTGTTTTAAGGGCTTTTTTATTGTGAAATAGATCAAACATAAAATTATATATTATATATGCCTAAATACTACACACACAGTATAAACATACATGTTCATAAAAAATAACAATACAAAATTAAACTGGGCACACCCTATATATACAGTTAAAGGAAATGCACTCTTAGGGGTCAAGTGTGTCCCTTCCTGACCCGATCCCCTGGTTCTTCCTTGCCCGTGGACATTGCTCTGAATTCTGTGTCAGTAAGTCCCATGCTTTCCTGTAGTTAGCACATGTATGTATCTCTTCAAATGTACTCCTTGTTTTTGTGATAGGAGTTAAATTACACGCATTCTTCTGAGACCTATATATTTTTTCTCATCATGTTCTTGAGAGTCAGTCACGTGGGTTCGGGTACATTCATTCATTTTCATGGCTGCGTAATATTTCATTTAAAAATGAAGAGGGGACAGGGTTGGGGAGTTGGGGGGCTGGGTGAAAAAGGTGAAGGGATCAAGCAGCACAAATCGGCAGTAGCAGGACAGCACAGAGATGAGGATGACAGCATGGGGAATGGAGTCAGTAATATAGTGATAACTGTGTGGGGGGCTAGGAGGAGATGTAAAGCAATTGCAGACTACTCTGTGAGGTCATGATTTTCTCATCACTTGGCTGTACATCTGATACTGATACAGAATCATATTGAATGTAAACTATAATTGGAAAAAAATTTTAAAGTATAAAGTGGGACTCACTTAAGAAATCCTACTCTTGAGGGATATGTGGGTCATTTCCCCTGTGTGTCTGTGCGCTTGCGTGCTATTTCCAATAAGGCCATTATGAATATGCATGAGCTTATGAATACTCAGGAATGCCCCATGTGCCTCTCCTGGCACCCCTGTGCCAGCTTTTCTCTCTGTGCAGGAGGGCAATTGCTTACGTATAGAGTGCACCCATGCTCCGATGTATTGGGGAGCAGCATGCTACTTCTCAAAATTCTTGCATCAGCTTATACTCATTTCAGCAAAGGACACAAGGTCCCACGGCTGCCTCTCTCTCGCACCTGGTAAGGTCAGACTGAGACTTGGTCGTTTGGACGGACTGAACATGCTGGTTTGAACTTGAGCTTTTCCTATGACCAACACTGTTTAGATGTCTATATACATTCATTGGCCATTCGTGTCTCCTGTGCCCTGAAATGCCTGCTTTTTGCTATAAGCGGATCACTTCCCTTTTCCTGTAGGTGTGAAGGGATTCCTGACAGATTCATAGCACTTCTCCAGTTTTGTGTTCAAACATCTTCTCACAGCAGGTGGCTCTCCTGTATCCACATGTGCGTGACGCCTTCTTGTATTAACGCACGCTGACCTAGTTTGTCTTTATCTCTTCAGCACACTGTTCTCTGTCCTGAGGCCATGAAGATCCTCTCCTACATTATTATTTCTTAAATTCTTTGCTTTTTACCTGTAAGTCTCCCATCCAGTTCCCTAGCAGCATACCCTGTCCTGGCCACGGCCCCCAGGAATCCTCAGACGAAGTTTCCCATGCCCAGGAGCTGGCTCTCTCCCTATTTGCTTCATGGATGCCGTTTTTCTCCCTCTTACCAACAATTTGCCACTGTTTGGAACACAAGAGTTTTACACTAAACTCTGCCCTCTGGCAGGATGACAGCACACACCTGGGTCGTCTCCTGGTTCATACATGAGCTACTCTGGACAACAGGAGATGAGACGGTCAGAGTCTGCAAGGAATGGGACTCTGATTTCTTTCTTCATGTAAATGTTAGACGAGGCTCTGTTAAGTTCCACTGGAATTGCACTGAATCCACAGAACACTTTGGAAATAACTGACATATTTAGCAAAATGACTATACATCCATTTCAGTCTTCTAATGCAATACAACTTTTTAATCATTTTTTTGTTGTTGTTAATCCTTGCCCGAGAATATTTTCCCATTGATTTTTAGGGAGAGCGGAAGAGAGAGGGAAAGATAGAGAGGAACATCAATGTGAGAGAAACACATGGATTGGTTGCCTCCTGCATGAGCCCTGACCAGGGCCTGAGCCAGGAAGGAGACTGCAGCCAAGGTACATGCCCTTGACCGGAATTGAACCCCGGACCCTTTGGTCTGCATGCTGACATCCTATCCACTGAGACAAACTGGCTAGGGCTCATTTTTAAATTTAAACTACTTGCAAATATTATACTATGTTTTGACCTAGATACCATGTGTAGATCTGACTAGTTTAAATGTGTCCTTTGGAAAATCACACTTTCTAACCCTGGACAGGTATAAATGCAATAGACAATGGCATTGTTTTTGATTGGCCTCACCCCTATAATCGCTTATGAATTAAGATAATTTGTCTGTAGTCTGTTGGTTTCTTACAGAGAAAGCTGTGTTATCTACGAATGGCGGTAATTGTAATTCTCCCTTTAAATATTTTATACAAACTAGAGGCCCAAAGCACGAAGATTCATGCAAGAATGGGCCTTCCTTTCCCTGGCTGACGGTACCACCTTTGCTCTGGCCCAGAGCCACCTTTCCACCTTCCCATGCTGCCCAGAGGCCCAGAGCAGCCTGCCCCACCCCCGGCCACTAGGCACCTGCATATGCAAATTAACCTGCCATCTTTCTTGGGTTAATTTGCATGCTCACTCCTGATTGGCTGGTGGGTGTCACAAAGGTACAGTCAATTTGCATCTTACTCTTTTATTAGTATAGATGGTTCATCTCCCACATCAGGTTTCTGGCTGAGCCCCTGCAGAGCAGGGAATTGAAGAAATGGGAATGAGCAGCCCACCGGCCTTTGGAGAGAGAAGGCTTCTGACAGCTCAATGTCCTGCACACGGTCCCACTGTTTTATCCGTGGACATTTACTAGTTCCTGTTTAAGGAAGTTCTCTTTTGCACTTATGTTACTAACATTTTTCAATAATAAATGGTTCTTGAGATTTTATTGAAATGTCTTCTGTCTATTCAGATCAGGGAGTGACCTTCCACTTCTGCTAATGGAATCCATGACATTAATGCGTCACATAAAGCTGCTGCACATCTGCATTCCTGGAATAGGCCCCGCTGGTCACAATGTTCCCTCTCTCTGTCTCCTGTTCTCTGCAGGCTGCCAGAGTTTTACTCAGCATTGTTTCACTGTGTCCATTAAAAAGGTTCCAATATTAATTTTCTTTACCAACCTTGCTTGGTCGAAAAATCAAGGTTCCCACCCTCTGGGAAACAGTGTGCCTTCTCCCGTTTTTCACTTCTTGGGAATGTTTGTTATAATATTAACAACATGTGCTGTTTTAAATATTTAACTGGAAAGCCTTGGCGGGGAGTGGGGGTGACCTTTTCTTTGAGGGAAGAGGGCACTGATTGGGTGGGCCGCTAAGTGGAAGAGCTACCAGAGGAAGCCCAGGGAGGGACGAGGCTTGTTTTTCCAGGACCAAGCCTGTTTATAAACGGAAAGAAGCTTAGAGGGTGAGGCGGAGCTGAAGGAGAGGAAGGGAAGGGTGTGGAGGGGACCTGGGGGTCAAGAAGAGGCAAGCCCAATGCCCAGTGGAGTAGACAGACCCCAGGAGCCATTCTGGCCCCAGAGACGGGATGTAAGAAAGACGGGTCTCTAAAGGTGACAGAGGCTGGAAGCACGAAGAACTAACTCTTGCCAATGGCCTTGGTTTCCTCCAGGAGGGAGCACATGGGCTTTGGTTTCCTCTGGGAGGGAGCACATGGGCCAGCCAGCCTGGCGGGGAAGAGGTGGAATCAAGGTGGGAGGACTGATGGAGGAGAAGGAGAATAGGCGGGAAGGAGCTGATCTGGCCTGATGTGACCCCATAGGGCAGGTCACAGAGCCAGGTTGGGATTCTAGAGGGGCTCTCACAGGCCTAGAATGAAAGGCACTGGGGAGTGGGGTATGAATTTAAGTTATTACATAATGTTGGCTGAAGAGCTGGATCGTGATAGACTGGAAGAGAGAGAACTGGGGACTCCATCCCCAGTGGGTGGCGTGCAGGAGGCGGCTGATCGGTGATTCTCTCAGTGATGTTTCTCTCTCTCTCACCCTCTCCCTTCCTCTCTGAAATCAATAAAAAATATATTTAAAAACTGAAAATAAGAATGAAGTGTAGATAAGGAGTGGGAGGGAAGGAGGGAACAGAGAAGCAGGTGCTGGATCAGAACGAACCGGTCTGACAAGTGTATGCCTGTCGCGATGGGGTGTCTGGGTTTGGGTTGGGTTAAGGTTAAGTCAATCCTAGAGACATGGGACTTCGAGGTGAGAGGCAATGGAGCCAGGGCCTTAGGGAACCTACTGCCCCTGAAGTCTGCTTTTATGTTCTCCCTACTGTCCCCCCTGCTCAGTGCTGAGGAATTTACATACATGGTGTAACGTAATGCTCACCATCAAATGGATGAGGGGGTCCTAATAGTATCTCTAGATGGAGAGCGCATGCTCAGAGAGACAGAGTGCCATGTGCAGTGGGTATTGCGTAAAATGCGCGCAAAGGTCCCTCACAGCTAAGACGATCTGGGATGCAGTATATGGTCCCTGCATCTGGGGCGCGTGCACCCTGACCGCCCTCTACCTCACACTCCAGCAGAGCCAGCACCTCAGAAGGCAGATACAGGCTGATGGGTGACAGGTGGGTTTCAGGGCTGGAAGGACGGATGGATAAAGATCTGGCAGGTGGATTTCAGTGTGTTCCAGCCTAAGGAGGACTGAAGGAAATACTACATCGTGTATTTGTTTAATCCTATATCGGACAGAGAGGGTGCACTGTGCCCCGCACTGCGGTAGGCGCAGAGAGCTCAGGAGAGCTCAGGGTGCCTGTGGGGGGACACGATCTGTAAACAGGTCATTGAGAATTACAGGAAGCCTGCCAGAGGGCAGCTCCCCAGGCCAGGGGCAGTCAAAGAGGTTCCAGAAGGTGGGCCTTTGTCACTCACTGGCTGTGCGACCCGTGACAAGTCCTTCCAGGGCACGGCTGGGAGAACCAGGAAGGTTAAGGAAGCGCTCCATACACGGCGACCTGCTTAACCAACGCTAATAATGATCAGGACGGTGGCTGCCCTGGGATGCAGTCAAGTCCCAGCTGCTCAGCATGACAGCCGGGGCAGCTGGGACTCTGACTCACACGTCACCTCCTGGGCCACGCGGTCTGCACCCCAGACACGCAGGGCACCTCGCCTGTCTCAGACCATCGATCTCTTGTCAGCCTCCGGCCCCTGCTCGCTCCTGCATTTATGTACCAGAGCTCATTCGTTCTGATATGCTTCTTCATTAGAACCACTGTCATTGATCAGCTTTTCTTTATCAGAACTAAAGCCTCATACTACACAGGTGCGTGCGCGTGCACACGCGTGCGCACACACACACACACGTGTGCACACAGCCTCAGATCTGCTCTCCTGGGCAAACTGCTGGATGCCAAGCTAAGTCAGGAGAGACCAAATGCATGCAAACAGCCCTCCATCACCTTCTGAAGGTGTCCGTGGTTCTGACGCCACCACAGGTGGGGAGAGCCCGCTGAGCCGACCTGGAATTCTCAGCCAACCTCTCTCCTGCAGCACATGGACGTCCACCCGGCACTGTTCTCAGGAACACTGACTCCAGGGAAATCGCTTAATGTGTAACAACAGGGGAGAGTAGTCGAATAAAATGAAGCGTGACAAGCTATTAATCCATGATAAAGTAATGCTCTGAATGTATTTTAAAATAAAGAAAAGTGCTCTCTTAAATGAAAACATAGATTTCTATAAGAGTTTTACGGTGTGTGATCCGTTTTGGTATAAAATTAGTAGAAAAAGTATAATATCCTAAAAGTATTCAAAACCAAGATAGGTTCTGAGAGTTGGGATTTTAATTCTTTTCACTGTGTTTTGCTACATTTTCTAAAGAGCCTATTAGACATTATTTTTTATGTCATCAGGTAAAAGAAAATGTTTTAACATTTTAAAAATCACTGATTCAAATGACCCAAAATTTTGAATTCTAGGCCTTTGTATATTTCAATAACCATCTGTCTACCCATCCATCCATTCTTCCATGTATCCATCCATCCTTCCATCCATCCAACCACCCATCCATCTATCCATCCTTCCTTCCACCCCTCCCTCTCTCCCTCCATCCAGCCATCTTTCCATCCATCTACCTGTCTATCCATCCATCCCTCCATCCACCCATCCTTCCATCCATCTACACCAGGACAAATCATTTAACCCATGATGTTGGCCTCACTTCCTGAGACCCTTAGGTTATAATGAAGCCGAGGGAGGTAGGGAATCTGAAATGCAGAGGGAGGAGTTGGGGGGCTGTGGTGTGGTCCTTCCTTCACATCGCGACCCAAGTGCCCATCACAAAATAAACAGGGCGCAGTGCCGGCCTCACGGGGCGGCAGCCAGGAGCAGAGCCGGAGTGAGAGGGAGCAGAAGTGAGGGCCAGAGGCCCGCTGGGCAATGCCTGGCATGACTCCTGAGGCAGACTCTGCGCTGAGAAACAGTGGGAAGATCGCCAGGCAAGGGTCTCAGCAGCAGGGGCTGTGAGGCAGTGATAACTCACCTCTACCCAGACTTTCACCGGTCCCAGAGCCCATGCTTCAGGTGCTGGGCAGCCCCCCTCATGCACACGGAGGAGAGAAGTCCAGCTCAGGGACCCTGAGAGGTGCATCCCTAACAAGGACCCCGGTTCCCACCTCTCTCCCCACTGCTCACTGACACCAACGTGCCAGCCACCCATTGGCTTTGTGGCCTCAGGTTACAGCATCAGCGTCTGTCAGTGGTGACCACGCCCCTGGTTAGCACTGCCTGCTTTTTAGGGTCTTTTAAGCAACAAAAGAACCAACAGGTGTGGAAAGCGCTCGGGAAAGCTTCCCCTGCCTCATGGAGACCCGAGATGGCCATCCCCCACGCAGTCTCTCGCTGGCCCCTTTCCTTTTGCGGAAACCCGCCCGCCCTACAAGCCAGTTTGCACATGAACGCGTCTTGGGAAGCATGGAGACTCCGATTACGATGTCCCCGCCACTGTGAAAGCAATTTACTCACTTCCCACAGAAAGGACCCTCTCATTTCAAAAGAGAAGAAATCTTAATAATAGATGATTGCTTTATGAATATAGCAATTACATATTCGCCGCATAATCAACCGTTTAATTGGCACGTCGTACGTAGCCTCTCCGTGGGGCGCGTGGGACGGATTTGAAGCCGCATGACCGGCTGTTCCAATGCTTCTTTTAGAAAACCAGAGGCCTGCTCCTCAGCTGAGGGGATGGGTGATAGCACATTCAAGTCCTCCACTCGTTAGTGAGCACCTGCTGTATGCACAGGCTTTTGAGAGTTTACTGTCTTCAGGGAGATAGCCCCACCCCACGACGAAGCTCCAAGTCCAGGAGAGGGAAGCACAGTTATGACAGCACCATCTACACCAGCGCTCCAGGCGAAAGGCTGCCCATGGGGACGAGGAAAGAAAAACACGCAGTTTCCAGAACGGGGCACCGGCGGGCGCTGACAGTGACGTTTCCTGCCCGCTTGTCGACTTAAAGCAGGTGTCATTCCCTCTCTCACCACCTGGACTCAATACTGCATCCAAAGGTCATCTGCGCTAACCAGGCAAGGAGAGGAAATGCATCCCAACAGAAAAGGGGGAAGCAAAACTGTCCCTATTTGCAAACGACGTGATACTATACGTGGGAAACCCTACAGACGCCACCAGGAATCTATTAGACCTAATAAACGAATTCAGTGACGCTACGGGATCCAACCTCAATGTCTGGAAATGGGGTGCATTTTTATGCACTGGTAACAACCTCCCAGAAAGAGAAATCAAGAAAGAACCCCGTTTACAATGGCAGCCGAAAGAACAGAACACGGGGGATAATCTTTGCTTGCTTCTAAGTATTGGACAGTCGGCTTCTGAACACGCCCCCGGTGGGAGGAGATCCGATGGCCAAGGCAAATGGGCCAGGGCTTCTCCCATACCCAGCGGGGGCTTGGCAGGGGCATCAGTCGGCCACAGGGCCCCTTCATTTGCTGAGAAAGGGAAGTTGATTTTGAACACACACTCCGGAAACTCAACTCCCTTCCAGTCTTCCCAGTCGGGCTCCTGCCTGTGACTCCCTCTGTCTCCATTTGCACGTGGTGCTTTTCAGTTAAGCTGCTTGGCTCTGTGAATGGAAGCTGAGGCCCTGGGTTTGGCTGAAATGGCACCGTTTACCGCCAGCGCCTCTGTGTCTCGGGATAAATGGCCGGTCCACGCTCTGCTCCGGGTGCGTGGTTCAGCGTCCCTTCAAAAGCCTTGGGGAGGCACGGCGGTGTTTACACAGTGACCGAAGGGAGAAGTGAACACAATAATCTCACTAATAGGGCTAATGGGAAACAGTCACTGCGAGGGAACAGGCGCGTGTCGGCAGGCTCTACAAGCGGGCTGTCTCCCGGAGGCCAAGCCGTCTGCCGGCGGCTCAACTCATGGTTCTCTCCAGCGGGTGGTGTAGCCACAGACATGAAGGCACGTGGCATGTGTCTGTCTGCTGAGGACACATTCCGGGGACATCTCTGCCACGTTTTCAGTGGCGTGGAAGGCAGGGTGGCCATTTGGACAGACACAGAGCCAGCCCAATCCCCGTGGTGTTCATACACCTCGGCGTGAGATCTGGGAGCCTTGTTCCCGGTGTCCTGGGGAGTCCCTGCAAGATGCCGAGCAGGTGGGTGGCACTGTCTGGTGTGTTTTTAATGAGGATCACAGGTGTGGAGAGCGAGACGGTGAGCTGGAGCCAAGCCAGGTCACGGGGACGTGACTTCAGAAAGGGAAATAAAAACCAAGGAGAGCAGCTCGGGCCAGAATGCGTGGGGGTGTGTGCGCGGGCCTGGGGTTGGGGGGAGGATTGAGCTCCATTCTCTGACAAGTAAAACAGTAATTAATGGAGTAAGCACACTGCAAAGTCTTAGGCTGGGCTGTGACCAGGGAGACCTTAAACCTGACTTAGGTAAACGCTCTAGAACGGCAGCAGCCCTGGGCCGAGGGCTCTCCTCTCCGCCCGCCGCAGGGTTAGCACGTTCCCCTGGAACGGCAGCCGAGGCCCTCTATTTTCAGGGCCTGGGCCTTCCCAGTCATCGCCCAGGGCTGCGAGGACGCGTGGGTAAGGAAAGGAAGGAAGGAAAACATGAATGAGACAAACCCCGTCCTTCCCGTTAGCGGAGTGGCTGTCGCTTACCTGCTGCGAGCATCGGTCCGTCCGCCGTGCATACTCGGCTGCTGCCGGCATTGTGGTAAGTGCTGCCTGGCAGGGCCGGGGGCACGAGAGAGCTCACAGAAGGTGAGTTACTATGGGATTCACAGCCAGCCAGCCCCCCAGGAGTGCTGTGACCCCATGAGGTGAGACGCAGAACACGAGTTCCACAGGAACCGACGCTGGGATCAGCGGCCGGCGGCCACGCAGGAAGCGGTTATTCTCCTGGTGAAGAGGGTCCGGGTTTCCACAAATCAGCGCCAGCGCGCCAAACCGAGAACCAGGAGTCACGCGAGAGCGCCAAGCCAGGGACCGGAAGTCAGTGCGAGAGCGCCAAGGCGAGGACCAGGAATCACGCGAGAGCGCCAAGGCGAGGACCAGGAGTCACGCGAGAGCGCCAAGCCAGGGACCGGAAGTCAGTGCGAGAGCGCCAAGGCGAGGACCAGGAGTCACGCGAGAGCGCCAAGCCAGGGACCGGAAGTCAGTGCGAGAGCGCCAAGGCGAGGACCAGGAGTCACGCGAGAGCGCCAAGCCAGGGACCGGAAGTCAGTGGGAGAGCGCCAAGCCAGGGACCGGAAGTCAGTGCGAGAGCGCCAAGCCAGGGACCGGGAGTCACGCGAGAGCGCCAAGCCAGGGACCAGTAGTCACGCGAGAGCGCCCAGCCGGGGACCACGAAGAGAACTGGCGCTGGCGCAAGAAGAAACATCGCGGGGAGTGAATGGGCTGATGATGCGTTCCGTTCCACAAGTCATAAGTGCTCATTCACAAGGGTTTGGAAATGACACCAAAGCGGGAAGAAGGAAATGAAATTACCTACCAGCCAGAGACACACTCCATTAACATTGCAATAGGTTTCCTTCACGCTCCGAGTTTCTCTAAGTGACAGGTTTCAACAAGAAACTGCACAATAGTCTCTCTTACCCGGCAGTGAAAATATGGTGCGTGAGACTCAGCATTTTATGTTTGTTCATTTGTCTCTAAGACATGTTCTTTGCGTAGGTCTGGGAGCGTACTGTCCTCGCCTGCAAATACGCCCCTTTTCCTTTATCGCCACTATTATGGCGTTTCTGCCTCCCGCTGGTCTCTGTAATGATGGAGGGAATATCTTAGCAAGCCAGTTCTTTCTCAACGTTTGGACAATCCTTTGCGTTATTGTTTGCAAACTTGGCTCAGTTGGCCCTCACCGAGGACTACTGATGGAGTGTCCACCGCACGCCAGGCACCGCTCTGCGCACTGAGACTCCACAGAACACGACAGAGAAGGCCCTGCTCTCCTGGAAGGTGGTCAGCAACCTCGCACCAGCCATCACGTGCACCCGGGGTTGCGGTCCTCACTGTGGCCACCAGCTCAGGCACCTGGAGTGTGTGTGGACACTCCGATGATGTAGTTGGTTTGTGGCGAATGACACTAAGATGGAGTGTGCAGCCCAGCGCTCTCCTGCCTTCCCAGCTCCACCCCGGCCAAGCAAGAGCCGAGGGCTTGTCCCGTGTGGTCCTGCAGGGTCAGCTGCACGCTCAGAGATGTGGTGTGAGAAGGACACCACCTGAAACTGCTGGCTTGGATGATGCTGGAAGGGGCCATGAGCCAACGAGTGTTGGCAGACTCTCTGTCCATATCTGTTCGCCCACTGGCCTGGGAGCCCATCAAGGGCTGACACACAGTCCCAACATCTCCATGTCCTCAGGGCTCAGCTTCCTCGATGGTGCTTGATGGAAAAGTCCACGGTTTTGTCTTCTTTTCTCACGGCAGGGTTCACTCTAGTACAGGTGCCTCTGCCCACACTCCTGTCAACACACCCATTCCCACAGCCGGGCTGTGAACATCACCAAGGGGCCCGAGCCGTCTCAAGAATCTGCGGTCACCATGGGCAGCACATGGGGGACTGACACTCCCTGTGGGCCTCCCAGGTTCAAGCCTCACGCCCTGGGCGGGGTCAGTAGGGAGCACCCAGAGGGGATGGGGGTGAGGGCCCTGAGACAGCAGGAAGCGGGCAGGGCTCAGGGAGAACGGGGCTGCTTTCCACCGGGGCGTGAAATAGCGTTTTCTCTGTGGCTAAGGACAGCAGCCTGTTTCCAATTTGACTAATGCGTTCCATTAGAGCTTTGGCACGGCCCAGGGAGAGGCACCATTGGGCTTTGCTGTGATTGCTTTTCAAGCCAGAAACTGCTTTGTCATTCAAAACTGTCCCCGGTCCTGTCCCAGAATCCTAAGCCAAGGTTTATTGAGACGGAGCTGAACAAGGGCCCCCTCTGCAGCTGCTGGCTAGCTGGCAGCCTGGGGCAATGCCTCACCTCTCTGAGCTTCAAAGTATTCTTTTTTAAAATATATATATTTTTATTGATTTCAGAGAGAAAGGGAGAGAGAGACAAAAATATCAATGATGAGAGAGAATCAAGGATCAGCTGCCTCCTGCACGCCCCCCACTGGGGATTGAGCCCGCAACCCGGGCAGGTGCCCTGACTGGGAATCGAACCGTGACCTCCTGGTTCATAGGTCGATGCTCAATTACTGAGCTGTGCCAGCCGGGCAGCATCAAAGTATTCTTCTGTCAAATGGGGATCATCACACCTGCCCAGTCTGCTTCCCAAGTTAGTTGTGAAGATGAAGCAATAAACAGCAAGGACTGCTGCAATGTAGCAATCCCTTATTGTGCAGCAGACACTGTACAAGACCGCTGACCCTCAGCATCCCACGTGGCCCTTAGAGCGATCCTGCAAGATGTGGTGGGTAGAACAATAGCCCCCAAGGCGGCCGCGTCCTGCTCCCTGGACCCTGTGACTCTGTAAAGATTGCGTGGCCAACGGGAAATTCAGATCGCATGTGGAATCATGGCTGTTAACAAGCCGACTTTCAAACACGGAGAGTCAGCGTCAGAGAGATCACCATGGAAAGGAGGTGGGGGAGAGGTGGTGTCAGAAGGATGCCACCTGAAGCTGCTGGCTTCGATGATGTTGGAAGGGGCCATGAGCCAAGGAGTGTTGGCAGATTTGAAAAGCTGCAAAGGGCAAGGAAATTAATGTTCCTCTCAGTGGTTCTCAACCTTCCAAATGCCGCGACCCTTTAATACAGTTCCTCATGTTGTGGCGACCCCCAACCATAAAATTATTTTCGTTGCTACTTCATAACTGTAATTTTGCTACTGTTATGAATCGTAATGTAAATATCTGTGTTTTCCAATGGTCTTAGGTGACCCTGTTAGCGGTTTTCAACCTGTGAGTCGCGACCAACGGAAAACACAGATATTTACATTATGATTCATAACAGTAGCAAAATTACAGTTATGAAGTAGCAACGAAAATAAAATTTTATGGTTGGGGGTCGTCACAACATGGAGAACTGTATTAAAGGGTCGTGGCATGAGAAAGGTTGAGAACCACTGCTCTAGAGCTTCCAGAAAAAAAGCAAAGAAAAGGGAAAAGAAAGAAAACAGCAGCCTGCTGACTCTGACTTTAGCCCCTGGAGACCTGCATATGACTTTGCACCTACAGAAACGTACGATAAAGTTGAGATGGTGTAAGCCACTAAATTTGAGGCAGCTTGTTATAGAAGCTACAGAAAAACAACATGCTGTTATTTTTTCTTTTCTTTCTGTTTATAATAGACGACGAAACCAAGAATAAAGAAAAAATTCAATGGCTTCTTCGTCGTCTGTCAGCTACCGCTAAACAAAAGGCCGCGCTCCTAACTCAGGCTCCAGCTGCCGGAGCAGCGGTGGTGACCGCGAGCCCGGCAGGTTCTGGGGTTGTGCTGCGGAAGGGCCCCGATGCCTCGCTGCAGCAGAAGCCGCCCACCTTCAGGTTCTAGCAGGCCTGCGGACCGGTGTGCATCCCCTCCGAGAGTGCCTGGGGAACGCTGAGGGAGCTGCTAACTTGTGTCAGAGCCAAATCAATCAGACGTAACCGGGGAGGGAGAGATCTTTCATTTCTCAAGTTAATGAACAAATGGATTTCCTATACATTATTCATGGGCTTTCCACGTTTAATGAACAGCTCAGGGACAATCATTAAGTTTCGGTATTTATAGAAAATCAGCACCCGCCAGGGTCAGGAGGCATCACGTATTCAAGTAGCGGTTGATTATGCGTGATGGACTTGGCTTATTTCTTCACCTGGTGTTTATCCACTTTACACTGTTAACGAGCGAGAAGCGATGGATTCGTTAAGCATGCCCCCGCTCTGCACTCCGCTTTGGTTCTGTTCCTTTGTGACAGTCAGATGCAAGTTGCCAGGAGCCTCAAGGCCTGCTGGCCAGGTCTGTGCTCCACATGCTTTGGCTTGTCTGTCTGTCTGTTTTGTCTCTTTGTTTCCAGGAGAACTGAGTTGCCTCTTGATATTCATCAGCCGTTTTCCATTCATTTCTGCTTCTGCTTGGAAATTAATCTCTTTCCTTCTCTCCACTCCAGAAGGAAGACCGCGGTGGGTCCTGTGTTTCAGGCTGAGGTAAGCCATCGGAAGGGCTGCTTAAGACTAAATCTTGGTTTTCACTGCCAACCAGTAGCAGAACCAGAAGAAACAGAATAAAACGCCGCCTCCCAGGCCCTTACCCTTCTCCCACTGCCACCACTGCAGACATTTAAAGAGAATAAACTGGGAGATACTTTCCAAGGGATAAAACAACAACACAAAAAGCCATGGGACTGATATTACACAGCAACGCCTCTCGGTGTATCATCATTATAACAGGCAGTGTTATCTCCGCACGGCTTTGGTGCAGGGAGGAAATAACGCCAGAGGGAGGAGCGCGACGCATGTCACTTTCCCTAACGGAACCAGCTGTGGGGGTAGGACCCCTCCCCCTGAGAGTGGTGAAAGTCGGATTCGGTCTTTTTGCCATTTTCCGCCACCACAGCCTCCGGCTTCCGTCCTACGTGGAGCGCCATCCTGCTGCTGCGAGGACTCAGCTCCATGCAGGGGTCCTCACCAGCCTGAACCCCGGTCTCGCTCCATCTGGGGCCTGTGCACGGTTGGCTCCGTGTCAGTTACGTTTGGGAGTGGGAATGCGAGGCGAGGGGCCGCCTCTCCTTTCTTGGTGTGAACCCGTCCCCAGGCTGCCTTCCCCACAGCCATTTCCTGCTCCCAGCAGCTCAGCCAGGAGGGACAGGCCGCCTACTGGGGAGCAGTCCAGTCACCCCTCTTACAGACTCTCGAGGTCGGTCCAGGTTTTACCAGAGGCTCCTCAGGGGCCCCCCTCATTGGAATTTCCCCAGCGCATCGTGAACAGCTGGAAATCTTTTTTTTTTTTAATATATATTTTGTTGATTTTTACAGAGAGGAAGGGAGAGGGATAGAGAGCTAGAAACATCAGATGAGAGAGAAACATCGATCAGCTGCCTCCTGCACACCTCCCACTGGGGATGTGCCCGCAACCAAGGTACATGCCCTTGACCGGAATCGAACCTGGGACCCTTCAGTCCACAGGCCGACGCTCTGTCCACTGAGCACTGGCCGTCTTTTTATTTGTGTACAACTAGAGGCCCAGTGCACGAACTCGTGCATGGGTGGAGTCCAGCTGGCCTGCCTCTATTGGGGTCAATCAGGTGGGGTCAGCCGGGGGGAGGGGCCATGGGTGGTTGGCTGGCCAGCCCCACCCCCTGGTCGAACACCCGGTCGAACTCCCAGTCGAGGGCACAATTTGCATACTAGCTTTTATTATCTAGGATTTCACCTGTGCCTTACAAGATGCTGGAAGTTCTTGAAAACAGGAAACTTGCCTATTTGCCCTTCACTGGACACTCTGCTTCCCGCACAGTGTAGCCTTCAGTGTCTCCCACAATCCTCTGTTCTGGGGAAGGATGGACCCAGGGGGACTTTTGGGGGGAAGATGCTCAGAGGTAATAGTTCAGACTGGGCAGATGCTATTATTTTTATTGTTACTGTAGAGTCGCCCACGCCAGCCACGGATTTTCTCTCTCGTGGCACTAATGACATTACATCGTAAGGCTCTGTCCCAGGCGTGCCTGTCTCCCGTGCCTTGTCCAGAAATAGCGCTTGGAGTTAATTATAGGCCACTCGCCAGACGGTGACCTCCCTGCGCCCTGGTCACCTTGGCCCCCCTCCCCAGCGCCTGGCGCCATGTCTGCTGAGCTTAAAGGAGGGAGCGTCCATCTGGGAATAGACGCTGGTCCTCAGCCCAGTCTCTGTCACGTCCTTGTTCGCTCCGCCCGCTGGAGAACGAGGCAGCACTGAGTGACGGCCGGCCCGGGAATACCTCCCCTCTCCATTCTCCCCGACCACCGGGACCACAGGGACCTGGGGAAGGAGACCAAGGTGAGGCCGGGCCAGATGCCTCACAAACGTCTCCCTAGCAACAGCCTGGCCTGCGCCACGAGGGGGTCTGGGTTACTAAGCAGCCCAAGGTCAGCTGTCAACAGGGTGCAGCCTCGCAGAGCAGGACCCACCTCGTCCTCACCGTCCTGACCTCAGACCTCAGGGTGATGGGAGGCGGAGCTGTGACCCACACTCCTGGGGAGGAGCAGCCATGGGAACAGCGCGGTCTGTGCAGGTCCGGCTTTGTTTGATGAGCGTTTTTAGGTCTCGGATGCCTTGATGACAGAAACCCCACCTTCTCTCCTTCCCACAGGAACCTGAGAAGGACATGGCGGTCAGAAAGGAATCGTCACGGGGACCGAGGAACAGGAAATCAGATTTATTGAGCACCTGTGCGGACCAGCGTGTCACGCACACACTCACGCACACACACACACCCAGGCCGGTTCAGGGGTGACGGGGAGACACACATCCGAGCTCCGGCAGCACCTGCCCACCTGCACCCACAGGAGCGCCCAGAGCGGCCGCCGCCTGCCTTCCAGGTCAGGAAGGAGCTCACACCGACAGGCCCTTCCGTGGTGCAGACGCCAAATCCACATCGAAGGGCAGGGCCTGCTCCCCCGACACCGGCCTCCCCATCCGAGTCCAGACAGGATCCTGCGAGCCGCTGCCGACCCCACGGCACTGCCATGCAGAGGCCTGGAACCACGAGAGGGGTGCTTGCCCCCGCCCGGATCCCCGCTCTCTGCACCCCGTCAGCTGCAAACTCCTTCCTCTGCTTCACTGTCCCTCCGGGGGAGGGTCCCGGGCGCCCTCCGCTCAGCCGGAGAGAAGCTCTGACTCATTCTTCTCCAGTTCCCTTCGGGGCCAAGAGGGGAAGTTGGCCCGCGTCTGGCCGGCTTTCCGCACCGGGAGTTCCTTCATGGGCAGCAGCCAGTCGGCGGGCTGTCGGGACTACGACTCGATTCCTGCTCCCAAATCAAGTTTCCACTCCAGAGGAGCGGGAGCAAAACTTGCAAAGCATGAACAAATGCAATAATAATAATAATTAATAAAAATAATAATAATAATCTGACCGACCGCCAGCATCTGTTGGTTTTAATAACACTGAGGTCTCCCGAGAAAATAAACGATGAAAGAAAAAAAGCAGGTGGCCGAAATGTTTCAAGATCTCCGACGTCCTCGGCTCTGAGTTCAAGTTTCAGAAATCCACCGCAGTCCCCGGGCCTTCCGGAATCTTCTAGGGGCCCTTCACATTCCCCGGGCGGGCGGCAAGGCTGGCGAAGTAGGCGCACTGGGAGGGGTCGCACTGGCCAGGAGGGCCTGGCGGGCCCGGAGGGCCAGGGTGTCCAGCGGGTCCGGTCTCCCCCTGAGGGCCAGGGCCCCCAGGAAGCCCATCTTTGGCGTAGCCGGGCTCCCCGGGCTGACCTGGCCAAGGAGCAAAGCAAACAGAAGGGGGTCAGGTTTCTCCGGAACAAAGGAGCCCTATTCCCAGTGCTTCCACCGGACGAGCCGCCCTGGAGACGGCCTCAGGGAGCAGCCGGGTCTGGGCACTGGGCACGGTGCCCTGAGGGGCCAGGAGGGTCTCCGTGGGCACCAGGGTGCAGGGGCACCTGGCTGTAAAGGGGAAGCGCTGCCTGGACTGTGTACCAGGACAGAGATCGGTGCCACTGGAGAGGAGCAGACAGGCAGGTGACAGCCAGGGACGGACGTGTGCTCCGTTACGGGGCGCATGGGAAACCCGGCCTTCTATGTGCTCACAGGCTCCTGGGAGATGCTTCTGACTGAGAGTGGGACACCCAGTCCTGTCATTAACCATCAGCCCGATTCACCTGTCCCTAGAGACACCTGGTGACACCCCGTTCTCCAACACCCAGCTTGTCTGCAATTTCTCAGCTTTATCACGTGGGCAACTGCAGACTGGGACCACGTCAGCCTATTCTGCAAACCATGGGCAAAGGCGACGTAAACAGAATGTAAGCAACCGACAGACCAGAATGACCCAGAAAATGTGACCCGTAGACACGCTTCCCTGCCTCCACTTATTAAGCATCACGATACAATATATAATCAACCTGTCTCCCTTTTTGCTTTGGCAACTGAGAAGCTCAGTGCTAAGGGCTAGAGTTAACCTTAGCAATGAGATTCCTTCTTAAGTCTTAATAATCATGTTAGGAAATCTGAGTCCCCTGGAAACTAAATAAAAAGTAGATTATTACCTTAAAAAGACCTTCAGACATTTCAGTAACACTAAAATTCATGAGGGTTTTGGTGGCCGTTATGTCACCTACAGTGCTGCCTTAGACCAGGTCCTGAGACCAGCAGCTTACTCATTCCTTCAGCTCAGAACTTCTAAAGACCAGTCTTACCCCAACTTCATCTGTCCAGTCAACTCCCCCTTCTTTATTTGGAATCGCCTTATTTAAAAATGCTATTAACATTAAAGCTATTGAGAAGCAGCAAGAAGTCAAAAATAAGTATTTATAATGCATTTGTAGGTATCTTCTCTAGGGAGAAAGCAATTGTGGCCACTGGAGGACATTTGGAAAATCAAGAAGGTATTTATACACACACACACACACACTAAAATTAAAATGACCTCTAGGCTTAATATTCAGAAGCGACCTCGGGTCATTGTATGAACTAGAATTAAACCTAGAAAGCTCAGTGGCGCGGAGCTGGATAACCGCGCAGTCACGCCTTCCACTTCCTGCCTCCATCTCGCACCGTGGAACTGCTGCATTCCCAGAGAGCCACGGGGCGGGGAGATGAACTTGCTTGGTCCCAGGAACAGGCCAGCCTAGGACAAGCCAGTACTAGTGGCCAGCATCCCCCCAGATATGCTGAGACATAAGGATGGGGTGCAGAGGGAAAGAATCAAGGCTCCATGTTCAAGGGTATTTGGGAAACACCAACTGAACGAGCGTTTTTATGCAAGTTCCTCGGCACAGGTAAGAAGCCAGCGTGCGCAGGGGTTGGCTAGCAGGGGCACGCAGCTCCCAGCACGGCCCAGGCTTATTTCACCCCAAGTCAAGGGCCCAGGGACGTCCCACCATTGTCCTAGCAAGTCCAGAAGCGGGCATTTCAGATGGGACAGAAAATAAGTGTCTGGTGACCTTATAGTTAAAGGTCACCCTTTCTCCCCAGCCTTCCCCGAAGGGACCCGCCACCATGGACACTGTCCCCACCAGAGACCCCAGATGCCATGCCCACCTGGGATTCCGGGGGGGCCCATCTCGCCTCGGAGGCCGACACCTGGCGTTCCTGGGTCACCTTTGGCTCCTCGCTCACCTGTGAGGGGAACACACACCTTCAGAGGCAGAGACAGACCATAGTGAGCGCAGAGAAAGGGTCCCCCATGTAGGAGGGGGGTCCTCAGGGACCTGCGGCCTCCACTCCGACCACCCACAGCTGGGCCCTAATTCCTGTTCACACACTCACCACACTCACCTTCACATACACGCATTCGGAAATACACACAGGTGCACACACAACTGACACTCCCTCCTAAATGCATGCTCAAGTCACACATTTACACGGTGACCCCAGCACCCAACTACCTGTCACATGCACACACAGGCACATACACACCTCAGGAAAAAGGTACAGACTCATACACACGGAGACTCACGCAAATGCAGGCACACATGCACACACTCGCACACACTCTCCGAAGACGCACGTGTCCGCACATCCACTCGCACAGGCCTACACTGCACGTCCTCCGAGCACCTGCCAGAGCCTCCGAGAGGGAACAGCCCAGCATCCCAGGGCCTGTGGCACAGGCACAAGACACAGCGGCCCCCGCAGAAGCCGGGAAGCTGCTGAGCGGAAGAAGCGGCGCGGCACGGAGAGCACGCTGACCCGCAGTGGAGGGGTAAGCACCACAGAGGGCCAGACAGACTGGGTCCACCCCCCGCGGATATGTGAGCCGTGTCTGAGGTAACACTGCCCAGGTTGATTAAGCTGGCCCCCTCCGTTTCCTTCGCATTGTTCACCTTTTGACATCGTTTCTACAATATCTCCTGGCGACGACGTGTTTCTTTTGTAACCCCGTGGGAAGTGTGCTGGTCCAGGAGGCGTGAGACCAGTCTTTCCTGGTGGAACTGCTCCATTTGCTCAGTCTGCCTCCCTGTCTGATGTTCTCCTACGTTTCATGTTTTCTAATGGACACTCACTGCATTTTGTTTTAGGAACCAAAGGAGATGGGATTTGGACACAAATGTAACAGAAAGCCTTTTCCGGAGGGGGAACATTACAGGGAGGGAAGGAAGGAATGAATGAATGAGTGAGTGAGTGAGTGAATGAATGACTAGAAGGAAACAGGCCGTGGGAGGGGAAGATGCTAGGAGCATCCACTGCCCTAAGCGCAAGTCACAAAGTGGCAGCTGAAATCACGCCCACACGGTGTCCCCCTCCATTATTCTTCCCCAGAGAGGAGCCAGTTATCAGTTTGGGGAGTTTGGTTTCGGTCCTTCTTCTCACTCTCCTGCATCTGCCTGCCTGCCTGCCTGCAGGGCTGTCTGTCTGTCTGCCTGCAGGGCTGTCTGTCTACCTGCCTGCCTGCAGGGCTGTCTGCCTGCCTGCCTGCAGGCCTGTCTGTCTGTCTGCCTGCCTGAAGGGCTGCCTGCCTGCCTGCAGGGCTGTCTGTCTGCCTGCCTGCAGGGCTGTCTGTCTGTCTGCAGGGCTGTCTGTCTGCCTACCTGCAGGGCTGTCTGTCTGTCTGCCTGCAGGGCTGTCTGTCTGTCTGCCTACAGGGCTGTCTGTCTGTCTGCCTGCCTGCAGGGCTGTCTGTCTGTCTGCCTGCCTGCAGGACTGTCTGTCTGCCTGCCTGCAGGGCTGTCTGTCTGCCTGCCTGCAGGGCTGTCTGTCTGCCTGCCTGCAGGGCTGTCTGTCTGCCTGCCTGCAGGGCTGTCTGTCTGTCTGCCTGCCTGCAGGGCTGTCTGTCTGCCTGCAGAGCGAGCGCCTCCTCGCTGGTTGCCCCCTAAGCTGCATTGCCGGTGAGACCTGCTGCCCAGAGCGCCCGGGTCCAGGAAAGGCCTGGGGCCCTAGAGCTGGCGCGTCTGCTGCCGTTTTAGCTGCAGCTCCGGCCACCTTATTCAGCGGTAAAGCTGGCGTTCGGTGGCCATCTGCCTGCAGGTTCCACCTCTCCTCCCTCAGTCAGTGCTACTCTCACAGGGGCAGGAGGGCGTTTCATTGACCCTGACACCGGAGCGGTGGAGATGCCGGAGGACAAGGCAGGGGAAGGCAGTGGATTCAGTCCTCCTGGCAGAAGCAGAATTTTCCAAAACTGTCAACTCCGCCAACCATTTTCCTATGGGCAAAGTACACGAGGCCAACGTGCTGGCTACCACGGGATGAGGATGGCATAAGTCACACCTCCGCGGTGCGGGCTCCTCACCGAGGCCCTTCTCTGCCTGTGGACACTGGGAAGCACGTTCCCTCCCATCCCCCTGCCCCGGTCCTCACTCACCTTTGGGACCAACTGGTCCGGACGGTCCTTCCAGACCCCCCTGCCCGGGCCGTCCCGGCTCCCCCATGGGGCCTGCTCGGCCTGGAAGCCCATCTTTTCCGGGGGGCCCCGGCGGCCCAGGTCTGCCTTGAGACGTCTTCACGTGCGCCGGGGGCATCTGGGCCATGAGGTAGGCGAGTTTGGCTGCGGAGGGTGAAAACAGAGGTTGCATGAAGGAGGGATGAATGACAGGACAGCGTGGCGACCCAATGCAAGGCTTGGGGACTGAGTGCACAGAAAGTGCATGGTCACGGCAGAACCGGCTCTGCAGGGGGTGAGCTGCCCGTGGGAGAGGTAATCAAGCAGAGGCAGGTCGAGCCTCACTCGTGGGACCTCTGGAGAGGGGTCCGTGTCAGGGGACACTGGCTAGAGCCTGCCAGGTGGCCTCAACCTGGATTGCTATGGGAGCCGCTCTCCGCAGCCGTTTCCACGCGAGGCCGCAGAGTGCTGAAGGATAAGCCACAGGCTGCTCCAGGGCTGCCAGAACCCCGCCCTGCATCGCGAGAAAGGCAGGACTCACTCTCCAGCTGCTTCCGGACTTCTTCCTGGATGAGCCGCCGCAGGCTGTCCAGGGAGGGAGACTCACCCTGGGAGGGAGGGAAGCGGGAGGTGGGTGACTCATCTCCCCAGGAGCTCCTGCTCTGAGACCCCTGACAGGAACCACCTGTTCCATGTCTGCCTGGCCCAGTCCTTTCCACATCTGGACCCCCCTCCCCTCTCCTCATCACGCGGGCAGCGTCATCCCATTTTATATGTGACCTGGACTCGGTTTGCTGGGCCCCTGAGCTGGCCTGCCTGCTCCTTCCTGCACAAACCCGGGGGCCTGGCCCCTGATCTCCCCCTGGTGAGGTCCCGCCGCCCCCAGGACCGGCCCGCAGCCCCGTCCGCCTGCACGGACTCAAGTCGCATATCCTCTGGCTCTGACCCTCCGCCCATCACCCCAGCCCTGCACAGGTGACCGCACAGTCTTGGAGTGGGGTTCTCAGAGGAGCAGAGTGCGGCCCAGCGTGGGACACTGAAGAATCTATGAGACCAGTCCTCCTGGCCCATGGGGCCACACCCCTGCCTCGCGGAAGGTCACACCCTCCCCTCCCCCCTCGGCCCCGAGGAGCCCACAGCTGTGGCACCAGCAACATCCTTACCCTCAGGCCCGGGAATCCTGGCTGGCCCGGAGGACCCGGAGGCCCGGCCGGCCCGCTCTCCCCAGGCGGGCCTTGGGGGCCCATCAGGCCTGTGTGGCCTTTATGGCCTGGGATGCCCGGGTCCCCAGGCTGGCCATTCCCACCAGGAGCTCCTCTGTCACCCTTGATGCCGGGATCTCCCTAGAGGGGGAAGGAAGGGTCAGCAAGCAAAGAACTGGAGGTGCCTGGGGCCAGGGGACCCCAATCCTCTGCCTCTCGGAGAGGAGGCCTCCGTCCTGGCCCAGGTGAGTACATGGAGCCCAGCGGGACACGGCCACCCGCCATGGTCACACAGGTGGTCTGCAGGGGACAGAACGCGAACTCTGATTTCCAAACCCCAGTCCAGGGCTCCCTCCGTCTGCCCACCTCTAAGACTGACCGCCCAGCTGCCAGCCCGCTTCCGGCCCCGGTGTCCTCCGTCCGCTGCAGGGACAGTGGCACCATGGACAGAGGGGCCTCACACGTAGGTAACCTCCCTCTCCCTCCTCCTAGCTCTCGTGGGACCACTGAGCATGATGCTGCCTGGACCCTATTCTCCCCACTGTGGACCCAGAGTCTGAGGTCCTGGATCAGTCATTGGAAACCATGGCAACCAAGGGCGGTCCAGTCCTCTACCCCATGTGCTACTGTGCGGCTGACCAGTAGGACTCAGCGATGATCAAGGGTCTGAAAACATGGTGGTCACATGATCGGCCTCGAGGTCAGCAGGCCCCACTGCGGGGCGGCGGCAGAGGGAGGGAGAAATGGGGGGGAACACCAGAAACAGGTGACAACTGGAAAGGGGGCCTGGCGTGGACGTGCCCGGAGCCGCGGCAAAGGCAGGTGGGTAGTTATGCGACGTCACCCGCGGACATGTTCCCATGAAGAACCACAGAAACAGCACAGCGCGAGCGTCTGGGCTCCTCGGGCGTTAAGCAGGGCAACACGCAGGTGTACCGCACACCCACCCGCGGTCCCGTGCGCGGACGGGCGGGACGGACCCTGGGGAGGGGACGGGAACAAAGGCCCTGGGGGAGGGCCCCTTCTTTCACTGCATCCGCTCTTAGCGGTTTGCATTGTCTGCGAGTCTGTGTGACTTTAGCAGCGAAACAAGAGCAGTGCGTTAGACACGAACTTCGCCAGATCCGAGGCGGTCCCTCCATGTCTCCGGTGCGATCACATCACGGGGACCGTCCTCATCGGGATCATAGCCCGGGGCCCGGGGTGCTGAGGCGCCTCCCCTCGGGGCCCAGCGTGTCCGATCCATCCCGCCCAGCACCCTCTGCGGGCAGAGGCCTGGTCCTGTTCCCGGCTCCCGGAGCGCAGGGCGATGGCCTGTCGCTCCCTGGCAGAGCTCCGCCAAACCACGTCACGTGGCGGCCAAGCTCGGCGTATTGAGTGGGCCTAGAGAAGATTCATATTTGGGGGCTGCGTGTCCTGGCTCCCAACCAAACCCAAGCCATCCCCGCGGCAAGAGCTCCCGGGGCACCTGCATGCCACTGGCCGGGGGTGGGGGGACCCCTCAATCCCGTCTCATCCATAGCCCCTTTCCTGGCTCACCCTCAGAACCAAGACCACAGGGCAGAGGGAGGGAGGGGACGCCAGGGGCAGCACAGGCTTCTCCTTGCCCACCGACTTGGAAGGAAAGCGGGGTAAACGCTTCGCAGGACGAGGGAGAACACGCCTGGGGTGGGGGCAGCGACACCGTGTGGTTGCGACAGTGTGACAGCTGAGCACGCGAGGCACGTGGCACACACGGTGTTTAACCAGCCGAAGGCAGGGACGCTGCCACCGTGTACGGACGCCCCTCCCCACTGGTGTTGCTAAAAAAATAAGTGATCTCCCTCTGTGGCTCTTTCTGGAGAAATGAAATGGAAGGGAAGGCTTTCTGAGCATCATGCCAAGCAATTCATTATGGAAAAACCTGTTCCCTTGTCACCCCGGGTGACAAGCCTGGCTCTGGGCGCCAAGCGTGGTGCACCCAGGCGTGCCCAGGGAGGGGGCGCTGTCCCGGTCTCTCACTTCCTTGGCGTTTGTAATTGCAATGACGTCACTTCTTCAAATAACCACCCAAAAAGGGGGACCGTCAGCCGGCGGGGCTCGGTGGTTGAGCATCGACCTATGAGCGAGGAGGTCACAGTTCGATTCCGGTCAGGGCACATGGCTGGGCTGCGGGCTCGATCCCCAGTGTGGGGCGTGCAGGGGGCAGCCGATCCGTGATTCTCTCTCATCACTGACGTTTCTCTCTCTCCCCCTCTCCCTTCCTCTCTGACGTCAGTCAGAAATGATGAAAAGGGGGTGGGGGACCAACAGCACTGACGACAACAAGGCGGTGGGCAGGACTCATCTCTGAGAACAGCGGATGCAGGCGTCAGCTCTCCAGGCGGCGTGCACGAGGCGTTGGGACAGTCCCGGCCCCTGAAGCGCCACCTGCAGGTGGCACGCTCCCACTCACCCTCTCTCCTCTGGGTCCTGCTGCTCCAGGCTTCCCGGGTTCGCCCTGCAATGACACCCAAGGCGAACGGTCCCTCACCGGGCGGTCCCTCTGCACAGGCACCTCTGTCTCTTGGTGCTTCTACCCGACCCGTATGCTGAGGACAAGGGTCTCCAGACTCCTTCCTCTGAGAACCCCCGCTTTGTGCGGACCCTGTAGGCCTGTATCCCCTCCGCCCCTGGCCTCCTCCCGCCCAGGCTCACCCTGGACCGTGGCACCAGCTCACACTCGACCCCCTTTCCCGTCCTCCCCCCATTTTCCAGGACTGTCCTCCTCAGGATCGGAGTCTCCCTCCTTGGCCCCCAGAGCCCCGGCCTGGTGGGTCCTCAGTGGTTCTCAGCCCAAGGGCCCTGGCTGACTCCACGCCTTTCCCACCGCAGTGCTGACTCTATGACTCCCGATGAGGAGCATGCGGCCCTGCTGTCCAGTGGCCACGGCCAGCCACCTCCCCTCCACCTGCAGCACACTCCCCGTCTGCTATGAACGCATGTTCGTGTCCCAGTTCATACGGGGTGGTATTAGAGGTGTGGGGAGTGTCTTTGGGGGTGATTAGGTTTGGATGAGGTCATGAGGGAGGGCCCCCATAATGGGGTTAGGGAGAGTGGGCCTGGGGACTCAGTGGCCGGCTAGCGCAATGAGGGAGGGAAGAAACCAGTCGGCCAGAACCTTGACCTTGGACCTCCCTGGTCCCCAGAGCTTTGAGAAATACACGTCTGTTGTCTCGGCCACCAAGTCTCTGTCCATTTCATAGCAACCAAAATCAATCGGCCCTGAAGCAATTTTACAGAACCCCATGCCTCTATCTGGAGGTGGGAATGGGGGGCACAGTGCGGCCGGGCAGCAGGGGACAGGGCTCGCACTGGAAAGGGGGGTGGGTCAGGCTGGGGAGACCTGGGTGCCTGCTCAGAGCCTAGACGTTGGCTGAGAGGCACAGGGAGCAGGGAGGGCTGCTGTGACGGCAGCCACAGGCAGTGAGCAGGAGGCAGTGGGGATTGATGGGTGAGCGATACGCCCGGTGAGCTAAAGCATGGCCGGGGAGGGGCACCCGCTTCCTGGGTACGGAGCCCTCTGACCCGGCTCCTCCGGCTAAGAAAGTGACCCGAAGGTGCAGAGGGCGCAGTCTTCCTCATTCCAAAGGCAGGGTCCCTGCCTGGCTGGTGTGGCTCAGTGGTTGAGCATCAACTGGGAACCAGGAGATCATGGTTCAATATCCGGGGAGGTCACATGCCCAGGTTACGGGCTTGATCCCAATGTGGGGTGTGCAGGGGGCAGCCAATCAGTGATTCTCTCTCATCATTGATGTTTCTCTCTCTCCCTCTCCCTTCCTCTCTGAAATCAATAAAAATACTTTTTTTTTTAAAAAGGTGGTACCCCAGGACCAGCTATGGAATTGGTGGGGCCCTTGCAAATTTAAAATCTGGACCCCCGTTCAGAAAGCAGTGAGCAAGTGTGGAGCTCGGCCACGCCCAGGGCCCAGGGGACTCCCTGTATCTCCCCCCCGCCCACCCCCACCCCCCCGCGGGCCCGCATCTGCATGGCAAAGGGTCACCCAGGGAGGGCGGGAGGGGTGACACTTGCCTCCTTGCCTGGGGCTCCCTTCTCTCCGGGCTCGCCCTGTGAGACAGAACACGAAATGGTGAGCTCGGCTCGGTGGCTGCACATCACACATAACGGACCGTCTTCAAAACACAATCCGCTCAAGTCATGTTCCAGCAAAGACATCGAAGGACCAGCCAACCAGGGGCCTCGACAGGGAGACGCTCCAGGTGGGAGGGAGCCTCGGGTCCGGCCTCCTCGGCAAGGGGACGGCTGTGCCGCCACCCAGAGGGCCCTGGGGCATCAGCTGTGACAGCGAGACCTCCCGGAGCAGCAGGCTCAGGGTGAAATGAGGCTCCAAGAAGACATTGGGCTCTGACGTCAGCCTCCCAAGTTCAAGTCCTGACTCCTCCATTTGCTGGCTCTGTGGCCTTGGACAACCTCCTTACAACTTCCTAACACCTTTTGTGCCTCCGTTTCTTCATCCGGGAAATGGGACCAGTTGCTGTCCCTGCTTCATAGGTGGCCATGAGGTTGAATATGTTGGTACCTGCAATGCCCCTGGGACTAGAGTAGGCGTGTAGCAAGGAGGGGCTAACACATGATCGGCTGTCATCCTGACTAAGGGGTCTGTAGCAAGGAGTCTAGGAGAAGAGGGGGCGCCCGGCTGCTTTATGGCAGCCAGATTAGTGACAGGCGTGGGGAAGGAGGCGTGTCCAGTGAACGAACAGGTCCAAGTGAACACCAGTGCACAGAGCCATTGTAGGCTGGGCTAGAAGGCAGCAAAGGGCGAAGAGAGGTCACAGCCCAAGTGGCTGGGCAGGGCTGGCAGTGGGGCATCTTGGGGTCCAGAAATGAACTGGAGGGGGGTGGGCAGGAGCAAGGGGAGCTCTCCCCGCAGCACGTTCCACACGCCCCGGTCAGGAGCCAGGGCGTGGCCGTGGCTCACAGAAGGCGCCAAGGGGGGCTTGCCAGACATGGTTCATTCCCTCGCGTCCCTCAGCCCAGAGACGTGGCACCCATCACCCCTGGCTCCTCTGCATCGGGCGATCAGGTCAGGAGACCTGGACGCAGGGCTGGCTGGAGCGCCAGCTGACCAGGTGACCCTGACCCCCACCTGCAAGCTCTGACCCTACAGTCCAAACATGTCATCTGCAACGCGATGCCTAAGCGACCGTGAAGTTCTGAGGCCATGATTCCCACCCCACCTGCCACGCCCACTGTATAAAACAGTTTGTGTGCTGAGCTCCCCATGGGCTGGGCACCCGCCAACCCGCTTACATAAACCATCTCCCGCTCTCAGAGGCAGGTGCTGTGCCCCCTCTGAATAAGGAGGGGGCCAGGCCTCACATTAGGGAGAGGGGGTGAGGCCCCCCCCACAGGTGTGACCCCATGCATGAGGCACTCTGGACCGCACACGAGGTCGCTGTAACCAGTGGACCTGAGGATACGGGGTGGAAGGACACGTGAACTGTACCCCTAGAGGCAGGCACCTCGGCCCCCTCGGGGTGCCCTGCTTACCGGAGGCCCACGGGGACCCAGGAAGCCAGGGAGTCCCGGGCTGCCGTTTTCTCCTTTGCTTCCCTTCTGGCCCTGCAGAGGAAGAACCCGATTAGTTCTTCAAGGTCAAGGGCCAGCTGAGGCACGTACCTCCTCCGTCACAGGCTAGATCCCTGTGAGGGTACGTGCAGGCAGCAACCAATCGATGTGTCTCTCTCACATCGATGTTTCTCTCTCTGTCTTTCCCCCTCCCTTCCAATCTCTCTAAAAAAAAACAAAACAATGGAGGCTATATCCTCGGGTGAGGATTAACAACAACAAAATATACAAGAGACAGGGCTGGGAGGAGACCCACAGACAGGCTGACATCTCTGAGCCTAGAATCCATCGAAGATCCGTCTTCCCCACCATGTCCCCACCTAGCAGACCTGACCCCCGATCCCGAATCCTCTCTCCAGGGACCAGGACTTGGCTGATGACTCGCCTCACCCTCCTCCTACTCTGTACCCACCATCCTTCCTGCCTCCCACATCCCCTCCTAACCAGCAGGAGGACACCCTCGAGCTCACCCTACGGAACGCCCATCCCTGCTGCCTGAGCCCTGAGGCTCCTGGGGCTGAGCCAGGCTCTTCGTCTTCTGAACACGGCCAGCAGCTGCTGGGCCATTTTATTACCCGTTTTTAGGAAAGTCTTTAATACGTTTGTTCCTTTGGATGCCTGCGGTTGTCCACAGGAAGCCAACTGCATAATCGCATCTATTGACTTTCTTTATTTTTTTCCATCACCATTTATCCTCTCTATTCCCCTCCCCCTCTCCTCCCCCCCGCCCATGTATTTTAGACTTTAGAGGAGGCCTGCCTGCACCCCCTTGCCTCCGCCGCCTGTTTCTTCCCTCGAACCCCATGCTTTCCCACTGATGCTGCTAGGGATGGAAAGCAGACAATGTGTGATGTGAGCCACACGCCCCTTCCGGAACCTGCCAGACTCGTCACCCAGCCCAGGGCGATACTCACGGGGTTTCCTGCGGGGCCGCGGTCCCCTGAAGTCCCAGGCAATCCACTCTTACCCTGCAGGGGAAACAGAGGGAGACTGCTGCAGGGGCTCTGCCTGAAGTCACAGAGCCGTCCATGGGGCAGGGAGTCCTGGGGGCGGGCCCTGCCTTTACGCCAGGAGCTGCTCCACCAGCACGGCTCCTGTCCATCACTCCTGACTCACAGGAGCTTCTAATAGGAGCTCGGGATGTCAAGTTCATAACATTGTAGAATTAAATGCGTCCAGGCACGTGAAAAAGCCTACCCGGCGGCCAGTGCCCATGGCCCCGCACAGTCACTAACCATGACCTTGTCCACCGTGCATCCGCGCATCCGTCACTCAGAGCCATCTCAAGGACAGACGGTCCCACACGAAACTGCTCACATCCCAGCTGCGCTGTTCCCAGCGGCTCAGGAGGCACGTCTGCCAGCTGGCCTCTCTGCACACGCCCCCTCTGCTACAGGCGCCCTTATTCCCATTTAAGAGATGCGGATACTGAGACTCGGATGCATGGCTCACGCAGGGTCATCTGACGCCAGGACCGACTCCCGATCCCGAACCCACTAACTGGTGGGTCTTGTGGGCACGTCTGTCGTTTCACTAAAACAGTGAGCCAGTGAGATCCCTGGCAGCACACCAGTCAGGAAGTTCAGGAAGGCTCCCGGCTACCCCCTCGAGGAGCAAATTCCTGCTCAGCTGAACACCGCAGGGAGCTCCGCTGGCTGAGCTGGGCATTGCCGCTGGGCACCACTGCCCTCCCTCTCGGGACGCCCCGCTGGGCAGCAGTGTCTGCCTGTGCTCGTCCCGCCAGGAGCACCCCGAGGACCTCTAGGCCTGGCACCCAGCACAGAGCCTGACACTCAGGAGGCCCCTGCTGTGCGCATGAACCCAGAATAGCTGGGAACCACTCTCCACTCACCCTTCAGCCCACAGCGCCAGCGCCCACAACCCGGGAAGAGGCGCTCCGTGTGCTGGCTGCGTGGGCATGGGTTACAGGGGAGAGGAGCCAGCACTGTGGGCGCTCACTGCAGACACTCCCTGCAGACACTCCCTGCGGGCACTCCCTGCAGACACTCCCTGCAGACACTCCCTGCAGACACTCCCTGCGGGCACTCCCTGCGGGCACTCCCTGAAGGCACTCCCTGAGGACACTCCCTGCGGGCACTCCCTGCAGACAGTCCCTGCGGGCACTCCCTGCGGACACTCCCTGCAGACACTCCCTGCGGGCACTCCCTGAAGGCACTCCCTGAGGACACTCCCTGCGGGCACTCCCTGCGGGCACTCCCTGCGGGCACTCCCTGCGGACACTCCCTGCGGGCACTCCCTGTGGGCACTCGCTGCGGGCACTCCCTGCAGACACTCCCTGTGGGCACTCGCTGCGGGCACTCGCTGTGGGCACTCGCTGTGGGCACTTGCAGCGGGCACTCCCTGCGGGCACTCGCTGCGGGCACTCCCTATGTGCCAGGCTCCAGTGGCCCACCCACTGCTCACCACAGGCACACACTCTAACCAGCACAGAAATGCCAGGCCACCTGCCTGAAAGGGAAGTGAGCTTGGGCCCCGGCGACGGAAGCCCACCGTGTGCTGCCGCCCGCATTAGGACGCGGCTGTCGGCAGGATCATAAGGAGGGCCTCCACCTGGGCCTAGGAAGTGCACGCGTGTCCGGCCAGCACGACTCCGTGGCTGCGCGTCGACCCATGAACCTACCAGGGCACACGCCCAGGTGGTGGGCTCGATCCACAGCATGGGGCACACAGGAGGCAGCCGGTCAATGATTCTCTCTCATCACTGATGCTTCTCTCTCTCTCCCCTTCCTCTCTGAGATCAAATAAAATACACATTTTTTAAAAGTTGTCACATAGCTGTCGTTATCGCTGGCACAGGTGGGTAAACTGAGGCCTGGGGCCTGTGTGGGTCACAGCCAGCCTGTGTGTGTGTCCACTTCCCACTCACCCCTCCAGGGAGGACTGCCAGGTGCCCCTCCTTCCATCCACCCACCGCCCATCTGTGTGGCTCTAAAAATACGCGCTTCGCTCAGCCCTGTGCCAACTGTAGCTCTGCCCCTCCTCCCTGTGGCCCTCGCCGTTTGCAGGGAGGGTAGGCACCAAGACACATTCGCTCACAGCATCCACACGGCGGATGTGCACAGGAGGGTGGCTCTCGGTGGCCCCTGCCGCCTGCTCACTCAGGCCTGACGAGGCTGAGTCCTGGCTCCCTCCTGGGCTGCAAGCCCCTGCTCAGGTCCCACTTGTCATCGGGGATCCCCTCAGAGTCCATGCCCCTCAGGGATGGCGGCCAGAGCCCCTCCCCATGGCCCTAAGCTCCAATCTCCCACCCCAGGACCGTCCTGTCAGGTGGTGGTTCTGAGGAGGAAATCTCGCAAACTGTGGCCCAGGAAGGCACTGAATTAAGCTGCAGCCTTGAGCCCCACGGCTGGAGCCCAGACCCTGGCTCTGCCCCTGAGTCGCTGTGTGGTCTCAGACAAGTTACCTGACCTCTCTGTGCCTCCAGTTCTCTGTGAACAGGGACAGCAATGGCACCTGCCTCCCAAGGCTGGGGAGGACTCAGTGAGTTATGTAGATGCCCGGGCAGCCCTGGCACCGGGCTCTGCCGATCTCGTACACAGTCAGCGTCTGGTTCAGAACCCGCTGGGGCTGGAGGAGCCGCCTCTGAGTCAGGGAAGCAGATGCTCCCGGCGGAGGCCGAGACCGAGAGAAAAGCCTGGATCCTGGGGTGGAAGCCCGATGCCAAGGCAGGAGGGGCCGGGATGCCCATGAAGGCCTAGGGGCTCCGGGACCCGGCCTCCACCTTATCACCCCCCTCCTCCCTGCCTGTTCCCGTGTCCTATTCCCTAACTGCCCCTGGGACACGGGAACATCACAGCTATACACGTGTGTCTCTGCTCTGTGTGCACACTGGTTAATATACGAAGGGTTTCTGGCACCATAAGAACCAATGTGTGCCCCTTGGGGTGACAGCACCCTCACTGGGAACACGTGCCCCAGAGGGCTTGGGCCCTGCCTGACCAGGTGGCACCTTTTAAATTTCTGACTGTGGGTCGGTGGTTCCAGAAAAAGAGTTGGGGTGTGGGCAGAATGCTGGGGAACTTAGGACGGTCACCATGTTCTAACGGCTTTTAACAGCACGTGGGGCTACGGGGTAAACCACAGCTATCACCATGGTAACAGGCCCTGCAGACACATGGCACACGTGGGTCTCAAAGCAAACTCACCGGTAGGCCCCTCGGTCCTTGGGGACCCTGCGGCCCCGCGGGTCCAGCATCCCCCTGGAACAGAGAGAAGGGCGTTATCGCCAAGTCATGGCAGGCGTGTGATGGGACACAGACGTGGACCGAGGCTCACCTCGCCACCCAAGAGACCAGCAAACTGCAAGCATTTCACCCTGACTGCCCGTTACTCCCGCAGGTGCCCCTGGGACCTCCTCTCTGGTACAGTTTCCGGGGGTCCCTGGGTCCTTGGGTGAAGCCCTTTGCACTTCCCCTACACACCTGCTCCCACAAACCCAGCCAGGCCCCCAGGACGCCCACTTACATCTTTTCCTGGTGACCCCTCCCGGCCGGGGGGCCCCATGGCCCCGGGCTCTCCCTGGAAGGAAAAGCAGAAAGGAAGCAGCTGCGGTGAGGGAGGGAGATGCAGAATACCAGGGTCTCAGACGGCTGAGTGCCAGCGTGGGGAGGCAGAGGCCCACAGCAGGTGCCCCTGGGCCCGGGCTGCACTGGGGCTGCGGTGCCCACAAGGCCAGGGCGAGGCCTGGGCCGTGTGTGCCCTCTGAGCTGCAGGGAACAGCAGCGAAGGGCCGGGCACACCGCCTGGAATTCTGCCTCCTCACCTGCTGACCCCCCACCCCCAGCTTCTCCCCATTCACAGGGCAGGGCAGGGGCATCTGTTCAGGGCATTTATCCTGAAGGATAAACCGATGCTCTCCACACGTGAGCTCTGTGCAGCCCAGCCCAGTGCCACCCGGATTCCAGCTGACATGATCCAATTGTTTGTAAGTCAGCGTCTGCCCTCCCCGCCAAAGAGAAATTCCTAGAAAAACTAGACCAGGCAAGGGATGATGCGTTAGGCTTCTCGGGTGACAAGGTGTCGCACTGGCCTGCAGGGCCCAGGAGCCCAGTGTCTGGAAGCGCCAGCCAGGCCCACCAGGGACGACCTTCGCGGCAGGACATCACTTACCCGGGGACCGGGTGCGCCAGCATCGCCCGTGTGTCCCTTGAAGCCCTAGGTGAGAGAAACCCGAGTTATCCCACCGGAGGGCAGGCTGGCGAGAGGGAGGGGCAGGCACCAGGCAAGATGGCCGGGCAGGTCCTGACTCCTCTCACTCTCCACCTGGGCCCTGCTCTGTACTGGGCGCTGGCCATGTCCCCGATGCCCACGGCCTGGGTGAGGGCCCTTCCTCCCGCTCAGTCACAGCATGACAGGGCTGGCCCCACACGTGCCCCAGGTGGTGGGGTAGCAGCCAGGGTGTGGCCTGGCCTCATGCTTCCTCCTCCTCCTCCTCCTCCTCCTGGCCTCACATCACTGGGCTGGGTCCTGCCCCAACACAGGCCCCAGCACCTGGGTCTCCATGGCGACTGCCAGGAAGCCCTCCCACCCAATCAGCAGCGCCACCTGGACAGAAATCACCCATCTGGATCTGAGCCCCACAGCAAGTGCCTTCTCCACCCCGAGGTTCTCCTCCTGGTGTGATCGGGTGGGAAGCCACGGGATTCAGTGAAAAGGGCACGGATTTTGTGTTTATTTCCTCCGTATTGAATGTGGGCCGGGGAAGTTATTGATTTTTTTTTTTTTACAGAAAAACACATTAAGGAAAGAGAACTGGCATTTTGATCTCCTCCTTCTTGCCAGATAATTGGATTTTTAGAATTTTCATTAAAGATAGTACTTTTTTCAAAAACAAATTTAAGGATTTGTATAAACAATTTAAAAATCACGAAGGAGTAAAGTATTTAGCAAAAACAAACAAACCCCCCCCCCACACACACACAAAAACCCACAAAAATCCTCAACAACCCCAAAACATATAGAATGAGTGCATTTTCATAGGAAACCAGCTGTTATCTCTGATGGCCTGACACCAGGTGGAGATGTGGGCCCATGAAGGTCAGAACTCATGCACTCAAAAAAGACCAAGAAAATGTCATGGCCATGGCCAGAGTTTTCCCTCTCTGGGTGTAGAATCACAAGTACCTATTTTCTTCTCAAATTTTAAAGTATTGCCATCACCATCATTCCTGCTCTGCAACGGCAACGGGCTACTCGTAAACCTGTAGCTATGGGACGTGTTCAAAGCCGAAACGAAGACTCCTGTTCAGGTTCTATCGTCCAGGGAGAGGCCATGGGAACGAAACAAAGAGGACAAGAACCAAGGAGCCTTCGAACCACGGCCCGGTCCCAGCAGCTGCAGGCTGGACAATGGCCTGCACGGCCGCGCATGGGAGCACTGAGCCTGCAGTAGAGCCCGGGTCCTGAAGGAGGGGGACCCTGCACCCCGGGGCCTGCCCGTCTCAGAGACCTTACCCACCGTGTCTTAGCCATGCGGCTGGTGCTTTATTCTACCAGGGACAGCTCCCACACTCACACTCACACACACACACACTCACACATACAGTCATACAGTCACACAGTCACACACAGTCTCACACTCTCATGCACACACACACAGCCATACAGTCACACACTCACACACATGCATATATACACATGCACACATGCACACACTCACACACATACAATCACACACTCACACACACACACACACACATAGTCATACGGTCACATACTCACACACAGTCATACACACACACACAGCCATACAGTCACACACATGCAAGCACACTAACACACATACACATGCACACTTACACACACATGCACACACTCACACACATACAAGCATACAAAACATGTGCACACACAACACACATACTTACACACACTCACACACAGTCATACACTCACACAGTCACACACACACATACAGTCACACAGTCAGTCACACATTCACACTCATGCACACAACACTCACACACACAGCCATACAAGTCACATACTCACACACACTAACACACATACTCACACACACATGAACACACTCACACATGCAAGCACACAAGAACATGTGCACACCAACAACACATACTCACACACACACACACACACATGTTCACACATGCACAACACTTACGGGGGGCCCGCGGGCACCCTCTGGTCCTGGCAGGCCCGGCTCTCCTGCTTTGCCCTGAGGAAAGAGGAAGAGAAGGGGTTGAGGAGAGCGTAAGGGATCCCCCTGTTCTTGCTGCTGGGCTTCCGAGCACTACATTCCACATGCCCGTCCCTGCCTCCCTGTCAGCCCCACCCCGGCTCTGCGTTCGACTGTCACCCATTCACACGGCCACCCCGCACCCGGCCCGCTGCGTCCCAGTGCCCCGGGACGTGCTGGCTCCTCGGGCTCATCTCTACAGTGATGGCTCCTCGGCCTCGCCTTCTCGGAGGTGTCCTGGCTGCTGAAGAAGTGACGTAGGCTCCCCGTCCTAAAGGACTCAGTACCTCCCCACCGGCCCCCTCCAGGCAGCTGGTAACGACCGCACTTTACAACTGGGGACACGGAGGCTCAAGGAAACGTGGCCGAGTGAACACATGGCACAGCCGGCCTGACACCCGCTGCGTGGACACCAAGAGGCTGCTCTTCTCCCCAGCGGCCGTGCCTCCTGGCGGGGCCTGTACTCACTCCCCTCCCCTGGTCCACCCTCTCCCTGTTTCCAATTCTTCGCCACCAGTAGCTCACACCACCCTGGGTGGAACCAGGCCATGACCGAGAGCCAGTGTGTGAGGTGCCCTCCTTACAGTGGGGCGCCTGCCCCGGCCCAGGGTGCACAGCATCTGCACCTGGAGGGTCCGATGGGGACCACACAGGGTGGGAGAGCATCCTTGGACTCGGAGAGGACGTTGTAGAGAGAGGAGGGTGGGTCACAATCTGATTTCCAGCGGGTTGGCTGGAACCGCTTGTCCAAGCCTAGCTGTGAGACCGTGGGCTGCCCTTCTCTTCCTGGGTCTGTGTCTCAGCTGTAAGTTAGGGCCACCCCCTCACTGGTCTCTGTGATCGGTGGGAATAGGGGCCTGGCTTCTGGCCCCTGGTCGGTGGGTTGGCCATCCCATCAGTGGCCCATTACCAGCAGAAACACGCTCACAACCAGCACCTGTTGAGGATGTTCAACGTGCAGCAGAATGGAGCACTTCATGGGAGTCTATCACTGGAACCCAGTGAGGGAGGCTGCTGTTCCCCTTCAGGCCAAACACTGAGGTGCAGAGAGGGTGAGCGACCTGCTCCAGGTCACACAGCTGGGTTCTAACCCAGGCATTTTGGCTCCAGAGTCTCTATATTGCATTCTGTATTATTATAATTATGGCTCAAATGACTCCTAGTAAAAATTATGCAGCAGGCAACTCAAAAGGCTGCCTATCTATCCATCTACCCGTGTATCCATCCATCATCTACCCATCTACCTGTGTATCCATCCATCATCTACCCATCTACCTGTGTATCCATCCATCTATCATCTATCCATCTACCCGTGTATCCATCCATCATCTACCCATCTACCTGTGTATCCATCCATCATCTACCCATCTACCTGTGTATCCATCCATCTATCATCTATTCATCTACCCGTGTATCCATCCATCATCTACCCATCTACCTGTGTATCAATCCATCCATCATCTACCCATCTACCTGTGTATCCATCCATCTATCATCTATCCATCTACCTGTGTATCCATCCATCCATCATCTATCCATCTACCTGTGTATCCATCCATCATCTACCCATCTACCTGTGTATCAATCCATCCATCATCTATCCATCTACCTGTGTATCCATCCATCTATCATCTATCCATCTATCTGTGTATCCATCCATCCATCATCTATCCATCTACCTGTGTATCCATCCATCATCTATTCTTCTACCTGTGTATCCATCCATCATCTACCCATCTACCTGTGTATCCATCCATCATCTACCCATCTACCTGTGTATCAATCCATCCATCATCTATCCATCTACCTGTGTATCCATCCATCTATTATCTATCCATCTACCTGTGTATCCATCCATCCATCATCTATCCATCTACCTGTGTATCCATCCATCATCTACCTATCTACCTGTGTATCATCCATCCATCATCTATCCATCTACCCATGTATCCATCCATCATCTATCCATCTACCTGCGTATCCATCCATCTATCATCTAGCCATCTACCTGTGTATCCATCCATCCATCATCTATCCATTTACCTGTGTATCCATCCATCATCTATCCATCTACCCGTGTATCCATCCATCATCTATTCCTCTACCTGTGTATCCATCCATCATCATCCATCTACCTGTGTATCCATTCATCATCTATCCATCTATCTGTGTATCAATCCATCCATCATCTATTCATCTGCCTGTGTATCCATCCATCATCTATCCATCTACCTGTGTATCCATCCATCATCTACCCATCTACCTGTGTATCCATCCATCATCTATCCATCTACCTGTGTATCCATCCATCATCTACCCATCCATGTCCCTAAAGTATAGAAGTGACAGAAGCAATGCATAGAAAGTAGCCTTCACTATGCCCAGGCTGGAGCAGCTCCTATGCACATAGCGGCTGTTACCGAGAAAGTGCTACCTGGGCCCATGGAATGGTGAGAAGTCAGTCCCTTACCGGCTCTCCGGGGGCGCCGGGTTTTCCGTCCCTGCCCTCTTTGCCTTCTGCTCCCTGCAAGAGAAACTCACATGGGTCATCTGTCCCAAGATGCATGGGGCAGGGGGACACACGCAGCTCCATTCACACGTAGCAGCTAAAAAGGCGTTTCAACACCAGAACTGGTCTGATATCCTGGTGTTTCCCCAGCACTCAGATTCGGGCTTGGGTGTCTGGTCCGCAGTGTCTGGCAAATAATAAAAAGTTGGAGAGCTTGCAAACGTTTTTTTGTTATTGCTGTCGATCTAGAGGAGGCCCTCCAGGACACATTCCTGAGGTCAAATGTGGGACGATGGGCCTCGTGTCTGGGCTCTGACTGAGCACGGCGGTGAGGAGGGGGAGACGCCAGTGCTGACAAAGAGGAGGAGGACACTGAATGATGGACAGCACTCAGCACGGCTCCTGGAGCTCACAAGGGGCTGCAAAGGTCAAAGGCATCTGCTGCTCACTAGGGGTGAGGAAAGGGCTTTCTGGGCAGACAGGAATGCACGTGCAAAGGCCCTGTGGCCGGGAGAGGGGAGGATGCGGGTGTCCTAGGAACCAGAAGGAAGCCAGTATGGCTGGAAGGAAAGAAGGCACCGTGGGGGGGGGGGGGTGGCGGGTGGCCCGTGGAGGCCCCAGAAGTGGGCACCAGCCAGACTGCAGCCACATGCAAGGATTTGTTCCCAGCGGAGAACGCAGCCCTGGCCTCTCTGGACCAGCCGTGTTGCTAACACGGCGGAGAGCTCCATCCTGGTGGGAAGGCTGCTGAGTTAAAAAGCCCAGCACTTGTGGCAAGAAATCATGCAGCTTGATCCTAGAACCTCCGACAGGACTAGCCTCTGACAAGTACCCCACCTTAGGGACCATCACACAGAATCAGAAAGGGGCTATGCATGCAAGCTAGTCTACTGCAGATTTAAAACTAACTGTAAGGTTCATGAGGCAACAGAGACATGAACGCATATATTAGGGGACATTTATTAGATGGAGTGTAGGTGAAATTCATAAACATTTAATACCAGCGTGGAAAGTAGAAAATGTTTATATTATCACAATAATTAATTATCTCAATTCTGTATGCATACATGATTCTATTGTCTTAAACGTATGGGCATATATAGACAACATTCACACATACATACACATATGTATACATGCATACACATATATGTGTGGAGAGACAAAAATACTATTTAAATAAGCAAACAACAATAAATATGTACATAAAAGAATGATACTAAGATAGACCCCACCAAAAATTCAATTTAATTGAGTGACTATTTTTCTTTTATCTATATATATAAAAGGCTAAGTGACCTGCCAAACGTCCAACATACACTGGCAATTTAAAATTAAACGTTGACTCGCTCATGTGTGATACATATAAAGCTCTCACTGGCGCCAATCGCACGTGTGTTTCTATTTGTAATTGTCCATCGTGAATGTCTTTGTATTCGTTGAAAGTGTTTTTACTCTTAATGTGGTATACAGGGAGATATTAGAATGAGTTTAATCCACTCATCAGTCATTGTTTTTGTATCATGTTTTTATTGTTTTCATATCATGACTTTGTTATCATATTGTTATTGTTTATTTATTAATCAATTTATATATTATTTTCATATACATTTTACTCATTTTCTTTCATCTCTGACACTTCTATTATAGAGAAAGGCAAATAGCGATATTAAAACATTTCTTCTAATTAATTTTCTTTCAATGTGCATGAATCTGTGCACCAGGCCACTAGTATTCGATAACACACTCAGCTCCCCTGGTGACCTTGTCTTGCTTTAACAAAGGTGCAATACAGTTTCGTTTGCTTACTTGTGTAAGAGAGAAATTGGATTTTTTAAAATGTCACTTACTGGGATTCCGGGTAATCCCGATGGGCCTTCGGGGCCGGGGGGACCTTCTTTCCCCTAAAAGATCCAAGACAGAAAAGCACCATCAACTCTCTCAAACTGGCTGTTCTGCAGGCCGATGATGTCACACAGAACTGCCTTCGAGGGCTGGGGGGTGGAGGACGGGGGGGTCGTTGGTGAGAAACAACGGTGCTTCTGCTCCTGCCTCCTGCCTCCGGCGTCGCTCCCCGGCCAGGGGTCCGAGCAGCACATGACTAGGCAGACTGGTGTGTAGCCTGGGACCCATCCTGGCCCTGTCCCAGGGACTGAGGAGGGATGAGATGGGAAGCAGATGAGGAAAAGGTATCTGAGCAGGAAGAAGCTGTCCTGGGTGATTCCCAAGGGACTCTTGGCACCAGAGCCCAGAGGCGCCGGCCCTGACCTGTGGCTTAGCCCGACCTGGAATATGACTGCGATTCCTGGGAAGAGTTTGTACCTGGCGCTGACCTTTCCCCTGTGACCTGGTGCTGACCTTTCCCCGTTGTGCGACCCTAAACTGGTAGCTTCGGCTCTCTGATCCCTCCTTTCCTTAGTTATAAAGTGGGGATCAGGATTCAGGACCTTCCTCATGTTCCGGGCGGTCCCTGAGATCAGGGACATTCATTAGCCATGTGGTCCTTCGAGTGAGTGTGTGTGCAGTGGCCATGCCCCAATGCCTGCCACGGGGCCCCTCTGCCCATTGAATCCAGGGGAGGCTCTGGAAGCCCCGGCGTGAGCACGACTGAGGGTCTGAGATGAATGGCTTGGTCCAGAGGCCAGCTCATCAGTCGTGGTTTCCAGGCCTTGACCCCGGATGTCCCCTTCCTTAGGGACACGCTGCCTTTTGAACAACTGGCCGACAGCGGCTACCTTGCATGGCACACTCCCTGGCCCATCACCACAGGCTCAGGGGAGTCAGCGCTAAGCCCTGCCTCTCCCTGCGCCTGTTCACACAGAAGCCACCCTGAGTGGGATGGTGAGATGGGCTCCACGTGGGCCTGTGCTGGCTGTAACCGAATTCTGGTCTCAGGTCTAGGCCATTTCACCAGAGCCTTTACCTTAGAGGCCAGGTGACTGAGGTTCCGGTGAAAAGTGGGCCCCGGCGGTGGACTAGGAGTGACTGACCCTTGCGGGGGCAGGGAGGACCGGGGCAGGGTGGGCGAGCACTTGGGCTTCTGGGAAAGCCAGACCCAGACCCAGATGGAGGAACATACCGGTGGCCCCTGGGTGCCTGGTGGTCCGGCAGCTCCCGCGACTCCATTGGCTCCCTAAGGACGACCAAGCAGAAAGTGAGTGTGTGCGCGCCTGGCCGCGGTCAGGAGCACGGCTCTGAGCACGAAGCAACAATGCGCTCTCACGCCCTGCCCCCTGCCCCTGCCCAGCGGCCTGAGCTTATGCATTCCCAAGGCAGCCTCTGCCTTGCCCACTGGCTGGGCTCATCTCAGACACAGAGACGTTGGGGAGACAGCATCTGAGTGAGAAGGGGGCGTGCTCAGGAGACAGGGTTGAAAGAGGAGGGGACTGAAGACGGGTGCTTACCGGCGGCCCAGGGCTCCCCGGGGGCCCCATGAGGCCTGGAACTCCGGGGTGGCCCTGGGAAAAAGAGAAAAAGGCGTGGAAGTGAGTGAGGAGACAGATGGGGATGAGAGCGGCCACGACAGCTGAGAACACGTGGCTGCGTGACGCACACAGGGTCCTCCCCAACGCGCTCGCCTTGGTATGTGTGAGCGCAGGGCCCCATGGCAACAGCTGGAAAACCAGCAAACGCACAGACACAACGGAAGCCCCGGCGGGTTACAGGAGTCGTGTCCCTGCAACACGACAATCACACACTTGTTTCAGGAAAAAGATCCTTGTCTCCATGCGGAGAGGAGTCCCTGCGAATTTTAGAAAGAACTAAACAAGGGTGAAGTGTGGGAGAGGGGGGGGAATGGGAGGTAGCTGGAATACTATCAACAATAAAAATAAACTTAAAACATTTCACACAACCACGTTATAAAGCCCAGCGAACCACCCTAAAATAAACGACTTCCTGCCATCCGCCCCCACCCCCTCCTGCCCCTTGAACGCAAGCTGCAATGTCCACCGTGGATTGCCATGCCTTCCACAGCTCATCCGAGACACAATGGGCCCAGCCGGCATGCTCGGTGGCTGAGCGTCGACCTAGGAACCAGGAGGTCACAGCTCCGTTCCAGGTCGGGGCACAGGCCCAGGTTGTGGGCTCGATCCCGTGTGGGGCGTGCAGGAGGCAGCCGATCCAGGATTCTCTCTCATCAATGATGCTTCTCTCTTTCCCTCTCCCTTCCTCTCTGAAATCAATAAAAATACATATTTTGTTAAAAATCCATGGGAAGATGTTCTCAGGAGAGGATTCACACAAAACGAATGAAAAGCAGGCTCCTCGGAGAACTGGGGGTGGGAGCGTGACGGGGAGCCAGAGGAATCCAGATGGGAAGCAGGACGTGTGATGTTTCGAAGGCCCTCCCCTCCCCCCCCCCCACCTGTGCTCAGGAAGCGGTGGGAGGTGCGGGAGAGACAGCCTCCCTGCTCCGGGGGGGGCGGCTCATCCTGACGCGCTTACCTGGTCGCCCTTCGGCCCCGCCTTGCCGTCGGCTCCGCGCTCTCCTGTACTTCCCTTCGAGAACAAGAACGCAGGTCAGTGCGAATCTCGCTAGAGCTACACCGCGAAAGGGGAAGTCTGCATGTATTCATTCACAGACTCATCGCGCGTTCCCCGCGCCTTCCCCAGGCGCAGAGCAAATTCCTGCTACAGACCCAGCGGGTGTCCGCAACAGAAATAACGTCCGAAGGACTGCCCATGGGACAGGTGACCGGGCCGTGGGGTGCTGGTGGGGCAGGAGGAATGGGCTGGGGAGACAGGCTGAGTCCCCCTCCGAGAGCCTCATGGTCGATCCTTGAATATGGGTTGAGTTGGGGGCTTTGGAAACCAGGACCAGGAGGTGTGGCCGCCCCGGATTTCAGAAGGGTTCCTCTGGCTACAGTGTGCCGGGGCGGGGTGCGGGGGTGCGGGCCTGGACGGTTCAGGATGCAGAGAGCAGGGTCAGGTGGGAGGAACGTGGGGTGTTACGGGGGGGCAGGGAGGGGAGCAGGACCAGCGGTGTCTGGGCACTGCCGGGCAGGTATGGGGTGAGTAGGAGTGGGGAGCTGAGCGAGTGAGGGGCGGGGCGGCCCTGGGCAGGGCCTGGGTGGAGAGGGAAACTGCCCGGTGCCTAAGCTCCTGGCCCTCCCTGACCCCCTGCAGGACCTGGAGCTGTCAGCTAAACGCTACGCTGGCCTTGTTATCAACAAGCAGAGACCACGACGACCGCCTACGCCGGGAAACGCTAGGCACATAAAACCAGAGAAGACGTGGAACATGCTTAGCACGGAGCTCTGGCCCTGGAAGCGCTCAATACACTGGTTACAATGGCCATGTCGCATCACATGGCATGTGAATCACGCCTTGGCCATTTACTGACGTGAGTCCCTGGGCCCGTCCCTCCACTCCGTGTCCTGGCTTCCAAACGAGAATCGCAGCGTCTCTGTCACCGCGCTGTGCGGCTCAGCGAGCTCAAGCCCGCAGCACGCTCAGGCTAGAGGCACGTGCACTGTGAGCTCCCAGGGAACCCTGGCCATCGCCCTCTCGTCCTTGCTGTCACCACCATCGCCATCGGCATCACTGGCTAGGAAACCCCTGTAACACCCGGCCTGCCACGCACGCGCACGCGCTCACAGCCCAGCCCCGAGGCAGCGCTCACAGGCCCGTCTCTGAGCGGCCCCTTGGCTGGCCCCGCAGTCACTGGAGAGCAGACGTGCTTCGAGGAGACGTGGTTCCAGGAGAACGTCTCGGCGCCTGAGAGAAGGCCTGATGTAGTGAGAGCTCATCTTGGCAGTGAGTCAGTCGGCTCCGGTGCCAGGCCTGTGGTCCCGCACCTCCGCATCCTTGAGCCGGGCCCGGCTCCCAGTTTGTTCATCAGTAAAGGAAGGATGGGCGAGGTCCACCCAGCCCGGCGGTTCCCAGCCTCTTCTTGGCTGTGCCCTCCCTCCCCCGCCCCGCCCCGAGCATCTCTAACACCCTGATGCCCTGGGACATAGAATTCTTATTCTTCAAAAGTGAGCTCTAGTCACAGGGAGGAAGCCGAAAGGGCCATGAGCTTGGTCTAAACAAGCTTCCAAAGAACATGGCACCCGTGAAAGAAAAAAATGAAAGAACAAAAGGACAGCTGAAGTCCTGAGGAAGAAATCGCTAAGGAACAGTTATAGCCCTCACCAGGGCTCAGTGGATAGAGCGTCGGCCTGCGGACTCAAGGGTCCCAGGTTCGATTCCAGTCAAGGGCATGTACCTTGGTTGTGGGCACATCCCCAGTAGGGGGTGTGCAGGAGGCAGCTGATCGATGTTTCTCTCTCATCGATGTTTCTCTCTCTCCCTCTCCCTTCCTCTCTGTAAAAAATCAATAATATATATATAAACTAGTTATAAAAAATAACAATAATATGAAGTGATATGAAGAAATAGCAAGTAAAGTTTCAGAACATATAATAGAGAGCTGAGATGCATAAATACGTCACAATATATGTTTATATGCTGTATATGAGGCCCCTGGAGCCTTAAGAAATGCACAAAATTCACTGTTAGTCACTCATTCTTGAATTGCCCCCCTTAAACATCAAACTGCCCCCCGGTGGGGCGTGCACCACGTCGGGAACCACTGGGCTAGAGGGGCCTTCCTGGTCCAGACCCCCCAGTTCTCTCGCTGAAACATCACGCCTGGCCCTCCCCCGGAAGGATGCACCGTGGCCGCAGTTCCTGAGGACACTGACTGCTGAGCACGGCACCCCGCCTCCGGCCCGTGGGGGCGCGACTGCTAAGGAGCCCGGGCCCTGCGTTGAGCAGGAAAACAGGTGTGGGGGGCACTTGTTCCCACCTCTCAGCATGGGTTCTTTCTACTGCTTTCAAGCCTGCGAAGCCAGCGCCCGTCTGCAGGTCCCGTCATTCTCTCAGGGAAGGGAGGGGACGTGGGCCGGCGCACCGGCCCTCTGACAGTTAGGACACCTGCTTTCAAAGCACATGCTTCCTTCTGACTCCAGCCTCGGCCTGGGCGTGGTGTGGCTTCCATCCCCGTCTCCTGACACTGACAATGTCGCGGCTCCCGGATCTCCACGGCCCTCCTCGTCTCCTCTCCACGCAGGTGGGGCTCCAAGCCAGCCAAGTGCCCCAACCTGACTCACTTCCTCCCAGGAGAGAGGGCTGCCATTCACCGAGCCCCGCCCCCTCTTTGCTGGGCACTCTGCCGGGCTCCCCCGATGAGACCCCGCTTCACACACTTCATTGTTAATATCCTGAGCGGATACAAATATACATATATACACTAGTGTGTGTATATATATATGTATTCAATACATCTATGTTTTCTAACCTAGCCAACGAGATGACTGCACGAGGTGGGGCTGCTGTCGGAGTACAGACAGGAAGTCTGCAGCCGCGTGCGATGGTGCTATTCCCCCAGCAGTGATGACTGCAGGCGCTCAGAGTTCCACCCACGTGTCCCACGCTTCCTCCGAGCCTGCACCGCACCGTCGAGGGCGCTCTGGGAACGCCGCCTGCCTCATCCTCTCTGTGAGCTCGGCCCGGGGAGGGGCCTGAGGCTCGGAGAAGTTAATGAACTGCCCCGATCCCACACCCTGTCAGCGAGTGTCCGTCAGCGCAGAAGAGGTGCAGCCAGGCTGGGGAGCAGCTGGCCTCCAAAGCCAGGGCTGCGCCCCCCCGCTCTCGGTGCCCACCAGCCCGCCTGCCTACCCTGCGAGTCACCAACTCATTCCTCTCTCTTCTCCCCACACAGCCTCAGGCCTGGAAGTGCTGGCCCATCTCTGCCCCCACTCACCATCTCCTGACTTGGGGGGAACTGTTTAAAGGGACACTTGAGCCGGACCAGCGTGGCTCAGGGGTTGAGCATCGACCGATGAACCAGGAGGTCAGGGTTTGATTCCCGGTCAGGGCACAGACCCGGGGTTTTGGGCTCAACCCCCAGTGGGAGGCGTGCAGGAGGCAGCCGATCCATGCTTCTCTCTCATCATGGCTGTTTCTGTCTCCCTCTCCCTCTCCCTCTCTGAAATCAATAAAAATATATTATAAGTAAATACATACATAAATAGATAAAGGGACGCCTGTTGAGAATGCTCCAGGACTGAGGCAGCGCCCGGTGGAAGGAGAGGAAACAAGGGCGAGAGGTGAGAACCGTCCCAGGTCAGAGGGGATCCCGGCCGGAAGGTCTGCCCCGGCGGCGCCTTCGCCTCCTGACAGGTGATGTTGCCTCTCCGGGCAGCCAGGCCACGCCGTGTCCCAGGTGGCCACAGGGACCGCTGCCGCGGCGGCACTTTGTAAAAATGGGTGGAATGGGTGGTGGCCACAGTGTGCAGCTGCAGAGGCCACAGGGGGGTCAGGGAGGGCCCAGGAGAGCCCCAGGGGTGGGGGACGGGGATGAGGGTGGGAGGTGGCCCCCTCCCGTCCCTGCCCCCCTGCCAGGGCTCATGCAGTCTCTTCTTAGAGCTAACTGCTGTCCCCAGAGGGCAAAGGCCACAGCCAGACACTCCTTCTGGCAGCCAGAGCACCCGCACTCCCGCGCGAGTCACTAACACTCATCCGTACTCATCAGCATTCGCCCAGCACTCGCCTCACAGGGATGTGACGAGAGCCACGTTCTCCCCCGGGCCTACCTCCTCCCACGCGAACAGACCACGGAGGCTGTTCTTACTATCGCTAGTGCGAGGTGAAGGGGAGGCCCAGAGAGGTCAAGGATTCTGCCTACGGCCACACAGCTCCAAAGGCAGTGCCTTAACCAGGAAGACTGCACATCCCAGCCCCACAGCTCCTCGCATACGGCCAGCCCCTTGTTCGTATACCCTGAGACTGGACGAAGGGGAGCGACCCTGGCAGCCCAAGGTCGCGGGAGCGTCCGTGCCGTGGGGGGACCTCAAACGTGGGGTTTCTGCTGGTCGACCGTCCTCCTTCCCCCAGACATTGCTCCTCCTCCCTCAGACTAAGCAGGGAGACAGTGGTGGATGGCGCTCACTCACCTGTGCACCCACAGCTCCTGGGGGCCCCGGGAGGCCTCTGGGCCCAGCCTCTCCCTGCCGCGGGGACAGAGAGAACAGGAGTGAGTGTCCTGCCCGGCCCGGGTGGCTCAGTGGTAGAGCCCGACCTATGAACCAGGAGGTCACGTTTGATTCCCCGTGGTTAGGACGTAGGCCCCAGTTGTGGGCTCGATCCCCAGTGGGGGGCGTGCAGGAGGCAGCCGATCAGTGATTCTCTCATCATGGATGTTTCTATCCCTCCCTCCCTCCCTCCCTCTCTGACATCAATGAAAATATATTTTTAAAAATGTTCCATCTCTTTAAAAAAAAGCATGAGTGTGAGAGCCCACGCCCAGGCACCAGCGACCCATCACCCTGCGACTCCTGTTCGAGGGCCTCCCCCTGGGGTTTCCCCGCCCCAGCGGCCGGAGCAGCGGGCGCTGGCTGTGAACGCACAGGAAGACCCACAGCCAATGTGGTCAGCGTGCGGCAGCCAGGCCCTCCTACAGCCCAACCCCCACCCCCCGCCCCCGGAGTCACGCCCTGGACGGGGCTGGCCACTGGAGCCTGGCGGCAGCCCTGGGACCTCCAAGATGACATGGGACGTTGCAGTGAAAGCACCGGCCCCCTCCGCTCCTCACCTTCTTTCCGTCGGTGCCGTCTCTCCCTGGCTTTCCCGGGAGCCCTTTGTCCCCCTTAAAGCCCGGCAGGCCCGGCAGGCCCGGGGGACCCGGGGGGCAGCCCTTGCACAAGTCCTGGGAGAGAACACACAACAGTTACTTGCAGAGCAAAGGAGGCCCGGCCTGCCTCTGCGACAGGCTGCAGGCCCCGGAGAGCAGCAGGCGAGGCACCCCCACATGACACTGCTCTGCCTCCATCTGAACCAGAGGTCAGCACGGATCCCTCGGAACCTCTGCCTCGCTTCTCCCCACTCTAGCCAGCGGGCTGCTGGGAGCGGAGCCCAGGGCAGTGATGTCCAAAGCGGTAGGCCTGGCCCAGTGGTTAGAGCATCGGCCCTCGGACTGAAGGGTCCCGGGTTCGATTCCGGTCAAGGGCATGCACCTCGGTCGCAGGCTCGATCCCCAGCCCCGGTCGGGGTGCGTGTGGGAGGCAATCGATGTATTTCACATCGAAATTAAATATCGACGGAACATTATCCTCGGGTGAGGATGAATAAAAGGTCGCCAGCTGTCAGCGGAGGCACCTACAGCGCTCAGAGAGCAGCGTCAGTGCAGACGCTGGGCTGCGGGAACAGCCGCTGTCGCCTGGGCCAGATAGACGCAGGCGGGACGCTGAGCCTCCCTGGCGAGTTGGCAGGAGGGGTTCCCCAGGGAAGCAGAAAGGGGGCCACGCCCTCAGGGCACCTGCCGGGGCCGCGCCTGCCCGGACCACGCCCGCAGGATTCCTTGCCCCAGGTAGGAGTTTAATCCAGGTGTCCTGGGCCTGGGCTCCGCTGGCTTCTCAGGCAGTGAGTGCTGCCCGGGAGGGGATCAACTTCTCTCGGCCCAGGGAACTGTCTTCCAATCCGTCTGTGGCTTCCTGAGCTCTTGTCAAGTCTGGCTGCACCCGCCATAAAGCACACCCCCAGGGGCTCTCGGAGACGGACTTGCCATCCGATCCCTTATAAAACCCTCTGGCAGAGGGAAATGCTCGGTGTAAGGTGTCTTCTCAGCAGGGACGGTCCTGCCGCCGGCCACCGGGGCCCGGCCCACGGCTTCCTCTCCAGCCCGAGGGGCAGCTGTGACATGAGGCAGGAGCTACGCAGTCCACCCTGCAGACCCGGGCAGACCCACACGGACCGGCCCTTGTCTGAGGTTCCCGGGCAGGCACAGCGCCGGGCCCTGGGAGCAGGGAGCCCCGGGCGCCGGCCGCAGGCAGGGTCCGCTCCCTGTGGCTCCTCGCTGCTGTGACAGCACAGCCGCGTCCCTCGGCAGCTGGGGACGTGGGTCTCACCAAGCACCTGTCTCGGTGCTGCGGCCACGAAGCGCCAGGCTCAAGCCTCGCTGCCCCACGCCTGCTGTGGCATGAAGCCTGGGCACCCAGGGCTGGTGCAACCCCCTGCCTTCCAGAGCGAGGGGATCATGAAACGTGACAGGCTCGTGGAAGCGTGCACAACGAGGGTCAATAGGGAATGAGCTCTCCTCACGTCCTTGGCGGGGAAAAGGCTCACGGCCGCTTGCTTTCTCACAAAATGTGTCACTTCCCGCCAGGCAGCTGCGTGTGTAGAGACGAAAGGCGCGGGCTTCTGAGCTCCGCTTCTCTTGCTCCGCCTGCTCTCAGGCACGAACCGCGCTTTCCGACATCACCGGGCGCTGTTCCAGCCAGGACGCGAGGAGGGGGCTGGTCACAAACCCAGGCCCAGCCTCCCTCGAAGCGAAGGCAGAGGCTGTGCGTGGAGGCAGAACACGCCTCCGCCTCCCTGCCGCGGGACCGTTCTCTCGGAAACGGGCCAGTCCTGCAGCTCGCTCGCAGCCTTGCCCACTCACCACCATTCGGAGACCTGGGCCTCCAGCATGCGCTGCTGTGGGCAGAGCTCTGCCCACCTCGAAGGCCTTGGCCACTCAGGGCTCTATGTCTGCCCTCCCGTCTGGACCCAGCCTGGCTCAGGGCCCAGCAGCGTCTCCACCTCCCTGCACCTGAGCTGTGGCTCCTGCACCTGAGCTGTGGCCCCCGCACGTGAGCTGTGGCTCCTGCACCTGAGCTGTGGCCCAGCACCCGCCTCCACCTCCCCGAACCTGAGCTGTGGCCCCCACACCTGAGCTGTGGCCCAGAAGCCGCCTCCACCTCCCTGCACCTGAGCTGTGGCCCCCGCACCTGAGCTGTGGCCCCTCCCCGCACCTGAGCTGTAGCCCCCGCACCTGAGCTGTGGCCCCCGCACCTGAGCTGTGGCCCCCCCCCCCGGACCTGAGCTGTAGCCCCCGCACCTGAGCTGTAGCCCCCGCACCTGAGCTGTGGCCCCCACACCTGACTGTGGCCCCCGCACCTGAGCTGTGGCCCCCGCACCTGAGCTGTGGCCCAGCAGCCGCCTCCACCTCCCCGAACCTGAGCTGTGGCCCCCACACCTGAGCTGTGGCCCAGAAGCCGCCTCCACCTCCCTGCACCTGAGCTGTGGCCCCCCCCCGCACCTGAGCTGTAGCCCCCGCACCTGAGCTGTGGCCCCCGCACCTGAGCTGTGGCCCAGCAGCCGCCTCTACCTCCCTGCACCTGAGCTGTGGGCCCCCCCGCACCTGAGCTGTGGCCACCCCCGCACCTGAGCTGTGGCCCCCCCCGCACCTGAGCTGTGGCCCCCACACCTGAGCTGTGGCCCCCACACCTGAGCTGTGGCCCCCGCACCTGAGCTGTGGCCCAGCAGCCGCCTCCACCTCCCCGCACCTGAGCTGTGGCCCCCCCCCGCACCTGAGCTGTGGCCCCCGCACCTGAGCTGTGGCCCCCACACCTGAGCTGTGGACCCCCCGCACCTGAGCTGTGGCCCAGTAGCCGCCTCCACCTCCCTGCACCTGAGCTGTGGCCCAGCCCCAGCGGGAACCCACGCCCAACCTATCTGACTCCTTCCAGAGCAGGAGGCAGTCCTGGTAGGGTTAAAGGTCAGCCTCTGGGGTCAGTGGGGTTAAAGGTCAGCCTCTGGGGTCACTGAGAATGGAATCAGATGCACATCAGGTGTTCCCAAGCCCTGCCCATGGGACTCCTGGGATGACGGGAACGCCCTGTATCCGCATCGGCCAATAGGACAGCCAGCAGCCACTGTGGCTATTACGAACCTGGAATGTGGCTAGTGCCACCCAGGGCTGAGTGCTTCCTTGTATTTCCTTTTCACTAACGTGAGTTTAAACGACACGTGGCCTGTGGCTGCCTGTGGGACAGCGGGTTTAGCACATCCCAGGCACAGTGCGGTCATAACAAACATGGCTGTTATTAGTGCTCCAACACAGTTGTTCGGACAGAAAACACCCCCGTTGTCACACTCCCGAGGGCCCCCATCCCCCATCGGCATTTGCAAAACGCATGCAGGTGACTTGACGCAGGTGACTTGACGCTTTTACCTTAACCAGGAGCTGCACGTCCTCCGGAGCGAGTGGCGAGGAGGGGCCCTGCCGAGGTAGAAGTGAATGAATACAGGCAGGCATGTGCACACGCACACGCAGACACACGCGCACACGTGCAGACACGCATACACGCACGCGCACGCAGGCAGCACGTCCCGTGTGTCTTCAGGCAGCGAAGGGCCTTGCAATGTAACTCCTCACACACCTGGGCCGTGCACCTGACGCTCACAAGCCTGGGAGCCACAGAGGACTCTCCTGAGGCAGGGACTGTGCGGGCGGCCAGTCCTCGCCCAGTCTGACAGACATTGTCCGTTCTGGTCCCCAGTCCCCTCCTGCTGCCTTCCTCTCTGCTCCGGGGGGCCCCTCCTCCCCACTCCCATGAACGCCTGTAGGGCACGTGGATACTGCGGCGGGCGAAGGGGTGGGCTGCACGCATTCCCCAGAGGAATGGACACAACCTCGTGGGATTTACTGCCACCTCCTCACTCCCCCCGGTGAGGGAGCACGTGAAGCCTCATCTGTTATTACAGGTTGGAAGTCTCTGGCTCCGAACGGGGGTTCAGAAGCCGGAGTGAGAACAACGCCCCTGAGCAAGGCAGGAGTGAGCCGGGCTCTGCGTTCACCTGCAAACCCCGTGTGGGAGGATGTGACGTTGATGATCGCGGCGACCGGAGCCCAAGAGGGTGGAGGCTGGGCTCCATTTAGGGGCAAGAGACACAGGGCTCCATCCCGGGTTTTGGCACCAAAAAAACGGGGGGCCGGGGGGGGGGGGGAGAAAAGAAAAAGAAGGAAAATGAAAACGCAGACGCCAAAGGGAGAAGGGCCTCAGGGGAGAACTGGAGAGGGGCGTGCTGCTTTGCCAGCCTGCGAGTTGGCAATGACGAGGAGAATCGGGGCGAGCACCCATTCTGCAGAGGAAGGTGGCCCACCCCCTGTAGGAGGAGGGGCCCTGCGGCCACCCCCAAGCCTGTGGTGGTCGATCTCTTCCCATCATGCTCAAGTCTGGGTTTATGATTACAGACCCAGCCCAGCACCCGGGGAGGCTGAAGCCGAGACACTCCCCCCGACCGAGACACTCCCCCTGACCACTGAGACACTCCCCCTGACCACTGAGACACTCCCCCCCGACCGAGACACTCCCCCTGACCACTGAGACACTCCCCCTGACCACTGAGACACTCCCCCCGACCGAGACACTCCCCCTGACTGAGACACTCCCCCCGACCGAGACACTCCCCCCGACTGAGACACTCCTCCTGACCGACCGAGACACTCCCCCTGACTGAGACACTCCCCCGGCGGCGCCTGTGTCCGGCCCCAAGGGGGTCCTGCCGCTTCCCTGGGGTCACAGAGGCAGGCGAGGCTGGCACCATACGCGTCTGCACAGGAAGCATAACCTTGGCAACATCTGGGGACACGTTCAAGTGCTCGGTCAACCCTCTGGGCTGCGGCAATAGGACACCCAAGCGACAGTGGGTTGGGACCGACTCGGGTTTGGGGTGCTAGAAACACGCCCAGCCCTGCAGGGACAGCTCCCCGAGGTGGAGGCGCTGAAGAGAGAGCCGAGACCTTCCCTGTTACCTGCAGGGACCCCGCGGAGGGGCCGTCCCTGGCCACACTCACTTCCTGAGACTTTCATGTAAAAGGGGCCGGGTGCTATGCTGAAGCTCCTGGTCGCCCTGGGGAGCTAATCAGGGACAGGGTTCACATTGCTCGGGTCGGGACCTATCCACGCCGCCGCGCTGTGCTCCTGGCGTGCTGCCATGCGGCCCTTTGTTTGATTAGAGAGAGCGTCGTTAGACGCACGCTGGGCTCCAGTTAGGAAGGGAGAGGAGGAGCTGACTGCCGTCCAGGTAGAGTGGCCTCAGGATCATGTAATTCGTGGCTTTGCTCTGAGCCGTTTCTGCAAACCTCGCAAGACAGGGCTCAAGACGCAAAGGAGGTGGGTGTGGGCGGCGGCGACCTTCCAAAGGCGGGCGCGGGAGGGTGAGACTGCCCCGCCGCCTCGGAGGGCCAGTCACCTGGTGGGACAGGGAGCACACGGGGCGGTACTGAGCGTGTGCCCTACCCCACCCTCCTCACCTCTGCTGTGCCCATCCGCCTGCTGCTGGGACCATGGGCCGAAGTGGCAGGAGCCCCAGGCAGGCCAGTGCTGACAAGGTGGGGTAGAATGGCCCCTCCACTCGGGTGGGGCAGCTCCACGGCACCGTGCCCACCCACACCTGCCTGGGCACCGGGCCGGCGCTGGACGCCAGGGGAGCCCAGCGTTGACGGGCTTGTCACCTGCCGTGCCCTGTGGGTTCCACCTGAGCGCGCTTCCTCACTCCGTCACCTGCCCAAGAACCCCGCCAGTGGCTCTGCTTCCAGAGAACCCAGCCCAAAGCGGGTGCCCCCACACAGGGACTGTGGGTGCAGCACTGGGGAGGCGCCCAGGTCCCACCACGCCGCCAGGGAATGGCGACAGTGTGGGGAAGACAAACCCTGCATGTGCCAAAGAGAGGCCGGGCCCTGCCAGCTCCTGAGGGCCTGGCAAGCCCACCTGCCGTGTCCTTGTCACCGGCCCACGGGCCACGCGGCGGGTCCACGCTCACAGTGTGACTCCCGGTGGGGCCTGGGCTACGGAGGGCCGGACGCTGAGAAACAGCTCAGCCTCGCCTGCGCTCCAGCCTCCGTCACCCCTGAGAAGGCGGGGCGGGCATCCTGGGGGGCCCCACGTCCTGCCGCCCGAGCACTCACTGCCGCCCCACCGGCCGCGGATCACACCTGGCAGAGGGGCTCTCTGCCCGGTGCCCAGGGAAAGGACTCCCGGAGCTCACACCTGGCCTCCTGCGCCCGCCCTGCCCATCACCCCTCTGGCCTTGGCTTTGGGTCCAGGGCTGCAGCTCCCACCACTGCCACTCTCGCTCCCGTGGGCCCGAAACAGTGTAGCGGTGGCATCGGCTCGCATGTGGCTCGTCTCTGGGCATCGCGCCCCTCACGCAGCCCCCTCCGCCCACGGCTTTAGGAAAAGGCCCCGTAAAGGTCCCTGAGCCGCCTGAGCGGCCCGTTATTCCCGCCGGAGCCCTGACCGGTCGCCAGGATTCACCCAGAACAGGGAGATGACGTACTTACTGGTTTGCCCGGAGGCCCCCGCTCGCCGGGACTTCCTGGTGCGCCCTAGGAGAAGGAGAGAGAAGACGCGTTACCTGCGCTGAGCACACAGCCACTCTGCTCGGCACACACCGCCCCGACCTCTCCCTGGAAGGCGGAACTCCGTGGGAAAAAGAAACCACCCAACTGTGCCGACCGGCGCCGGCCGAAGCTCCTGTTTCCCAGGAAACGGCCGGGTGCCAAAGGCGCTCAGGACAGAGCTACCCCTCCACCAACTCCCGTCCCAGACACAAACTGCAAACAACTGTGCACAGAGTGTGTGTGTACCCACGCGTGTGCACAGCCGCGCGCGCGCGCACACACACACACACACACACGCCTATCTTAAACGCCTGCCATCCTCTCCCAAGCTCAGGTGGGCGGCCCACTTGGCAGGGGAGCAGGCCCCGTCGACTCTCCGGGCTGTGAGAATGCCCTGGGTAACGTGAATGTGTGGGACCAGAAGGCAAGTCCTTCTCTGACGTGGAACCGGGGCAGGAAGGGACGGGATGTCCTGGTCCTGCTGAGAGTGAACTGAACTGAGAGATGGGAAGATGCACGGAGAAGCAACCACTGTGACCGCCACGGTGCGGACAGCTCTGTCCTGAAGGAACGCGGGGTCACCACGCACCCACTCGGTCAATGAGCGAGTGTCGTGGGGACCTCTATGCACGGGGCACGTCGCCAGGCCTGGGGACCTGCAGACACACGCTCCCTGTCTCCTCGGAGCCCAGGTCTGTCTGAGCAAACGCCACCTGTGCAGCTAACAGTAGGAGAGGTGCACCCTGAGCGTCGGACAGATCGGAGGACACCTTGCAGGGACAGAGGCATGGGGAGGGGGGTGGGAACGGTCGGTGGAGAAGTGGGACCTGATTTGAACAGGACGGATGGCCCGGGCGTGAGAGAGAATTGACCAGAAAGGAGGAGGCGAGGCAGGGGCCGCCCAGGAGCTCCCAGGGTCCTGAAGGTGTAACACAACAGCAAAAGGAATGAAACTGGACCCACAGACGGATGGGCTACAATCACCAGCAGGCGACACTCCTCAAGGCCCTGGTGCGGGGCAGAGTCCCTGGAGGTGTGGAGGGTGGGCGCCCTGGGAGTCTAGGCTAACCTGGACCCAGCCCGGACCAGTGTTCTACTCACGTCCCGGCCAGCGGGGCCCTGGGGGCCGGGGAATCCGGGCGAGCCTCGAGGTCCCTGGGGAGAAAGAGGAGAGGCCCCCGTGGCTTTCTGTGCGTTCAGTCTATGGGGTCTCGCGATGGGCTGAGGGGCGGAGCGTGCCCCCACAGGGTAAGAAAGATCCCTCGTTTGCGCGTGGCTGTGTGGCTGCGGCTGATGAAGCCAGGATTCAAAATCAGTGCTCCTGGGGCTTTGACGGACCCGTGACCCCACGGCTGTCCCTCTGCAATGCAGACGCCGCAAAGCACAGACAGTCTGCCCACCTGCAAGGTGGGCGCGCGGACAGGTGACCCCGCCCTCCACCCGCAGGTGCACGCCCACATGCGGGGCGTCTGCCCTCTAACAGCAGGGGTTTGCTTTATGCTGGGTCACAGCCCCTCCGAGGTGAACCTGCTTCGTTACAGAGGACTGCTCCCCGGAACCTGGCCCTTTGCCCATGTCATACTGTACCGGGGGGCCTTTGTCTCCGGGAGCTCCAGAAGGGCCCTGGAAGCAAACAGATGGCAAGTCAGCAGAGCAGGCAGGAGAGGCTCCCTCACGTGCTTCAGGTTTACTTCTAAGCCAGGGCTTCCTTAAAGGAGCAGGTAACCACCTCCCCTTCAGGCCCAAGGCCACCCCCCTCACCTCCGCCCGCTAACATGCCACGCACGGGGAACCTTCCTGAACCGGCAGCACCCTGTCCTGGCTCCCATGAGGCTCCTGACACCCAGCCCCTCCCTGGTCTGTAGCTCTTGGTTGGGGCAGGGATCAGCACCCAGCATCCTTGTGCTGCACCCCCTTCCTGCCTGGGTCAGGCTGGGGGACACAGGGCTGAGGCTGTGGGGTGCCCCTCCCCCTCCTACGAGAGGGTGCACACATAGACGCATGCATGTGTGCGCACACATGCACACACGCGCCTGCACGCGAGCACATGTGCATGGGTTTGCATTCCTGCAAGCTGTCCAGCCCAGGATGCTGGATGAATGGGAACTCACAGGAGGGCCGGCAACCCCGATGCCCGGGTTGCCGCGGGTGCCCGGAGAGCCAGGGATCCCAGGGGCACCTCGGTCCCCCTAGAAAGAGAGAAACAAGATGAAGAGGTCAGTTCCGGGAAGGAGGGGCCCAGGGTTCCCCAGGAAGTATGCTCTCCTCACTGCCCCAGCGGGACCCCAGCTGGACTTCCAGTGCCTGGCCCTGCACGCCCACAGCCCCTCGTCCTGCCCAGGCGACAGGCATGGACCACAGCCACCAGCGTCCTCAGGCCCCTCGAGGCTGACCACGCCCAGCCTGTGACTATATGGCTGGGCAACTATAACACATAACCCTCCGCATGACCACAGATCCAATGTCACCTGTGCTCCCATCAGACCCCATCGTGGCCCTATCCTGACCACACCCCAGGCTTGACCCTGCACCCACATTTCAGCTCAGGTCCCCGATCACCAAAACACTCATTCATGGATTCACCAAAAACTTCCAAGAATCTGTCTTTCGCGGTCACTTTCCAGGGGCGGGCAGGGCAAGGGTGAGCGAGCTAGAGCCTCGGCCTCAAGCGCGGAGGTTAATGGAGCGGGTTTGCGTCCTGGTTTCAGCCCTGACCAACGGCCGACGTCAGAGGCCGACGTGAGAGCTCGCCAAGCCCTGGAGCCCCCGCCGCTGTCATCGGGAGGGTGGGTAACGGGAGGAGCTGCCCTGCACACGGACACATTCAATGCGACTGGCACGACCCTGCCCAGCACACTGCCTGGCCAGCCGGCCCTCCACCAACACCAGCCTGCGGCTGGGGGTGTGGCTCTCTCATGCCCCGCTCATTCCGGACTTCGATGGGAAGAGAGAGGAGGAGGAGGAAAGAGAGAAAAGGGAAGGCCTGCGTTGGCTGCTTCCTGCAGGAGGAAGCGGAGGCAGCCAGGCCTTCTCACGCACAATTTCACAAGCCGCCGCCTCTGAAGACGGGCTCCTCGGGCGCGGTGGGCGGGGTCCGGCTGTCCTGACACAGGCTAGTCAGCCCTTAGTTGTCCATTTCTTATGACAGAGACACCTTTCGGGCGCATCAGTAGTATGCGGCCGATCAGGCCTGTGCCTCGCACTCCGCAGTGAGTGTTGTATAGACACACAGCGTTTGCAAATCGCTGCCCGTTCAGATTCCCAGAAGAAACTGAGCCCGGCCGGCATGGCACCGTGGTTGAGCCTCGACCTATGAACCAGGAGGTCACGGTCTGATTCCTAGTCAGGGCACATGCCCTCTCCCTTCCTCTCTGAAGTCAATAAAAATATATTTGGGGGAGGATAAGAAACGGAGTCCAAAACACACGTGGCCCCAACAATTCTGAGTGACCTCAGCCAAGCCCAGCGGGCAACGGCAGGTGACCTGGTCCACCCCTCCTGTCCCTGGGATGCCATCAGTCTACAGGACAAACGGCAGAGCCGTGGGCGATGCTGGGAGGGCCAGTGAGAGAATGAGCAGCGGCCTGGGGGCAGGGGAGCCCTGACATGGCCAGGCGGCACATGGCTTTATTCAGCTTCCTGCTTTAAACATTTCAAAAAGTCCCCTTAATAGTCAGTTTACGCTCCGGCCCACCGTGGCCATGTCTCCTGAGAGCCACAGCGTCCCTCTGCCCCTCCCTCGCCTGGGCCAGGTCCCTCCCGAAATTCTCTTCAAAGTCCCAGGTGGTACCTGCTCTTTCTTTCTTTCTTTTTATTTTTTTTTAAAGAGCTATTCCATTTCCCTTTGGTAATACTTTTTAAAAATATTTTTTTTTATTGATTTCAGGGAAGAAGGGAGAGAAAGAGAGAAGCATCAATAATGAGAGAGAATCACGGATCGGCTGCCTCCTGCACGCCCCACACTGGGGATCGAGCCCGCAACCCGGGCTTGTGCCCTGACGGGGAATTGAACCGTGACCTCCTGGTTCACAGGTCGAGGCCAGCTTAGAGTAACATGGTCTGACGGATTCTGGGAAACACAGGACGCTTGGGGCCGCTAGAACATCTAACTGGTGTGCGAGGGGAAGGAGGCGCAGGGGGAAGACAGGGAGTAAGGCAAAGACAGAAACAAGAGCAATGAACTGAGAATGCGGGGTTGGCGCTGTGCCCGCCACCAGCATGTTGCACGGGGCGGGGAGGGAGGGAGGTCAGGTAGGAAGACCTCAAGCGGGCAGTTGGCTGCCTCTAGGTCTGGTCTCAGGACAATGTCAAGCTGGTCCTATGACCCTGAGTAAGTCCCATGACCTCTCTGCACCTTAGGGCCCTCATCAATGAGAAAAAAAATAGAAGGTTCTCCCAAATGCCCATCAAGAGGGACGTGATGGACTGGGGAGCCTGGAGGCGGGCTGAGGTGACCAGAGGTGCTGACAACGAAGTTTTACAAGGGCGACCCTGGCGCCCACGGCGTGCTCAGGTGAACACGTACCTTAGTTCCTAGAGGTCCAGGTAATCCGGGCGGTCCACGAGGCCCCTGGGAAAGGAAGGGGACAAGGACGGTCATCGAGCCACGAGAGGCCTTGCCTGCCCGCCTTGTGCCCACCATGTGCAGCCTCTGCTGGTGGGGGAGGACCGACGTGCTGGTGTCTCCCCGCACCTCACTGTGGACGGGTGACTTTGAAACACCCTGGTTTTGAGCCACTGGGCCCTCAGGGGAGAGGCCTGACCCCACCACCTATCACATCCGTATGACCCCAAGCCCATCTCTGGCCTCTCCACCTCTGCTTTCCCACCTGAGCTCCTAATTTCACAGGCTCCTGAGTAAGGGCGGGCCCGGCTCCAAGCCTGTCTCCTCCTCGTTTACCCAGCTCCGCAGACCCGGGAGCCCGTGGGACAGCCTAGCACAGGCCCAGGGCTTCCCAGATGCTCCTTGACACTCAGCCGAGAAGGCCTCTGTGCACACAGCCCTGACTGTCCAGCTGCGGGCAGTCTGCCTGACCGTCTCAGGGGCATCTCAGCATTGCAGACCTGGTCCAGCTGTGTCCCCAGCACCTGCCACCCACACACGACGTTGGGCTGCGCTGGCGGGCGATGCCCCAGAGACCACTGTTCCCCCACCACAGCCTCCTCCTGCCCGCCCAGTGTCACTGGCTCTGTCTGGCTCGCCTTCTGCAAAGATCAGCCCTGGTGCCTTTTCCCCTGCCCGCCTCTAACTCTGCCTGGCTGTCCTGGGCGCAGACGCCCCTGCACCTGACTCACCGGCTCTCCGTCCTTCCCCGACCCGGGAGGCCCGGGGTGCCCGGGGGCACCAGGATCCCCGCGGGGGCCCGCCAGCCCCGGGCGCCCCTCTTCCCCAGCTGCTCCCTGGAAGGAAAATGGACAGGTGCCAGAATCAATGACACGCAGGGACCAGCCTTCCACTGGTGAGGCAGCCCGCGGGGTGGGCAGGCTATCTGATGACATGTGACAGACTTCCTGTGTCCCCCGATTCACATGTTGCAGGCCTAACCCAATGCCTCTGCTGAGAAATAGTTTTTAAATTTGTTTTTAATAGTTAACCGGGTCAGGGCACGGGCCCTGAGTCCAGTAGGAGCTGGAGTCCTCCTGAGGAGGGGTCTTTGATGCAGGCAGGCGCAGAGGGAAGTCCCTGTGGGGCCCCGGGGGAAGACAGCCACCTCAGCAAGGAGAAAGGTGGGGGAGACCCTTCCCGCACGGCCACCAGGGGGCGTGCTGACCCCTGGATGCAGGGCGCCCAGAGGGTGGGGTTGGGGAGCTTGTCCATGTGTGAAGTTTAAGGCACCAGTTTGCCACCCTCTCTTAGAGCTGCCGGAGCAAACTAAGGCAACGTGGGCATGGGGATGCAAGGGACATCCGTGGTGTTCCAGTCCAGCCTCCGCCCAGGCGCCCAGCAGGTGCGGCTCCCACAGGCAGCCCTCCCTCCCGCCTTTGACAGCAGGAGCTCCCATGCCCAGGCGTTCAGGCTCCGAGAGGGAGCTGGGCCTTTTGCTCGCTCCAGGCAATGCTCACGCCCTCTGACCGTGAAACCCTGAGCCCTGGGGCGGCTCTGGCTGCGGAACCCCAGGTGGGGCCCCAGGAGCCACAGGGACCCCTGTTCCAGGCAGGGCTCCCCGAGGCCTCCTGCAACCTGACAGGGGAGATGCAGCAAGGGCGCAAAGCAAGTGAGGGGGACGCCCCGGGCCTAGGGCAGTCTGCGGCCCTGGGCCTCTGGCCAGCCCTGTGCACACACAGAGAAGGAGCCTGCACTGGGGGCCGGGTTCACACCACTTTGCACAGCCGGCCTTGGCCTTCAGCCTGGCTTCCCGCAGCCAAGGACAGCTGTTTGGCTCCCTCTAGAGGTGGAATGTGCTAACTGTTGGTGTTCCCGGGGACACTGTCCCTCTTCTCCCTAAGAACTAATGGCCTGGCCCAGGGGGGCCTGACGGCACGCAAAAGCATATCTGGTCATGTTGGTGCACCGAGATCAAAGAAAGCGGGATTTAGAGCCGGACAGACCTGGCTGCCAGGCTATGTGACAGGGCAAATCAATTCATCTCAGAGCCTCAAGCTCCACGTCTGTCAAATGGGGGTGTGTGTGATTCACAGGTCTGCTGTGAGGGTGTCGTGAGATGGCCGGGGGCCTGCTAGCTCCTTCCCCTCAGAGGGCAGTGCAGGCTCCTCTGTCCCTGCTTCCGAGATGGCACTCCCGGCCGTGTGCTCAGACCACCCTGTCTTACCTTCTCACCGCGCTCCCCGTCTTTCCCAGGGGGGCCTCTGATCCCAGGGGGGCCCTGGAGAAGGAAAGGTTATTGACATGGTGGCCGCCAGAGAAGGGGGACGAGGACCCTTTTTAGTCAGTGACCATGGGTCACTGTCCCCATGGGTCCCCATTCCTGACTTAACTCCCCAGAGGCCTGGAGCCGCCCTGCCCGGCCCACCACAGCGGCTGGTCCTGCTCTGCTCACGCATCCGACCCCGTGCACCCCAGCACGCTCCGCGTGCAGGCAGGGCTGCTGACGCTCCGCTCCCAGGCTGCGCTCTCAGAGGGCGGGGCGGGGGGCTGGCTCAGCGGACACAGGGAGGATGAGGATGACCTGAGGACAGGCTGGCCAAGAGACCTGCTCCAGCTGTGTGACCAGAGTGCCCAGAGGGTGATTTTGAGACAAGGCTCAAGGGCAAGTGTTCAGGAGATGCACCCAGGGATGGGGGGGGGGGGGGGTGCAGCAGGTGCTCAGTGCCGTCCGGGCCCCGGGGGCCAGCGTGGAGCTGGCATCTACACTCCATCGGTCAGGGCTGCCCCTGGGCAGCTGGGGCCACGTGCCATGTGGCTGGACAAGGCGGTCACTAAACGCCAGGGAAACCCCAGCAAAGGAGTGCGGCTCCTGGAAGCAGGTGGTGCACAAGGAAGCGAGTGGGGTGGGGTGGGGTGACGTCCTAGGAGCAGCGACAGCAACAGCTAAGGACGGGGCTCAGCCTCTGGTGCCTCGGTTTCCCCCAGTGCAAACGGGGCAGCAACCATACCCACCCCCGGGTGGGGAGGGCGAACACGTCCACAGGTGTGGTGCTCAGAACCAAGCCTGGCACCTCAACGCCTGCACCTGTCCTCTAAACCGGCGGGGAACCACCCGTGTCCAGGGACCACTGGCGGTCCGTGAGGTCTGAAAGGTTGGTGACTGCCGCTCTGAACAGCCACGGTCATTCTGGGCCAAGGCATTGTCCCCTTCAGGAGCACCGCCCCGGAGGTTTCACCGCAGGAAGGGGAGTTTAAGCGAGTCCCTCCGCAGCCACCCGGGGCCACAGGGAGGCAGAGCCTGGGCGGGCAGGCGTGAACTTTGAACCAGCGCCACCCGCTCCTCCACTTGGGAGATGCAAAAGCTGAGGCCTCCCAGGCCCTGCCCCGGCCCCGCCCCGGCCCCGATTACTCACCACACTTCCTGGGGGGCCACTGGGACCGGGGGGACCTATGGGACCAGGAGCGCCCTGTTCAGAAGCAGAAGCAGCTTAGACAGGCCCGGTGCACCGCTCACAGAGCTACCCCCTCTCTCTCCAAACCCGCCTGCACTCAGTCCCCAGGATTTGCTGGGACTCTGCGTAGCCTGAGATTTCCCTCCACGGTAAGAGGAGCCTCCTTCAGGCTGAGCGTCCCAGCACCCCAATGAGCCAAACCCCAAAATGTGGGACCCTGGCATAAAGGTGGGACAGGGGTGGGCAGGGCTCCAGGGGGTTCCCTGGGGCACAGAGGTGGGGGGTGTCTGTGCGTGTGTGCATGTTGGCTTGGCGAATCAGGGAATGCTTCCTGAAGGAAGTGGACGTGACCTGGACACTGAAGGCCGGGCACAGACTCCAGGGGAGGCATGTGAGGGTGCTCCGGGAGGGTGGACACTGTGGGGTGGGAGCAGGGGGCTCTGGAGGCATGGAGGCCATTCCCTGCGGGCCTTGGACTTCCACTTCCTCCAGGCAGCAGGGGCCTAGGGCTGCCTCTCCCACAGGGAGGAGCTGCCACCTGCCCTCTGACTAGTCACTGCCCGTGGCCGACCCTGCTCCCACGAGGCCACGTGCACGACAGCCTGGCCATGCAAGCACTTTACAGCTGGACATCGGGCCCGGGAGCGAGGGGACAGTGCCTGCGGCTCTCACGCCCACCACTGCCCCGGAGACGGGTGGGAGGTGCCTCGACCTGCCTCCCACGGGAAGCCCGAGAGCGGCCCGGGAGACAGAACTCTATCGGCCAGGGGACACGTGCCAACCCCTCTGAGGCTCCGATCCCGGGGGGGGGCAGGCACAACAGGAGCGTCCGAGGCGTGTGCATGGAGGCGTGTGCATGGAGGCGTGTGCATGGAGGCTTGTGCATGGAGGCGTGTCTATGCTCATGGCTGCGTCCGCATGTCGGGCGTTTATACGCACAAGTGCATCGCAGTGTGTGCACCAGATTTTGGAACGTGTGTGTGTGTATGTGACGTGCACACAAGCACAGGTCTCAGAGCCATGCCCATCTGGGAGTGGTGTCTGTGTGTCCGTGGGCATCACTGAGTGCGTGAAAGGAGGGCGGGGCATGAGGACACCTGGGCCCTGAAACGCTCGGGTGTAGGGAGGCCTGCCTCTACCTGTGGATGGCATGCTCTCCCCCTTTCCTCCCAGTCACCCAGAACTGAGCACAGGGTCCCTTCTGGGTGACCCTCCACCCGCCGACCCCGAGGAGGCAGGCAGGGCATGACTCACAGGGTCTCCAGCTGCTCCGCGTGCACCATCTTGTCCCTTGGTGCCCTGCACGGGAAATAAAATGGGGAGGGGGGACATTCTAGGCAACACTGTTCTTGTCCCCATGCAGGGACTCTCAGAGCCCCCTGCTGGTCAGTCAGGTGACCCACACTGAAACCACAGGGAGGGGCTCTGCAGGTGCAGGAAGCAGGTCTGGCCTCACGGGTATGTGGCCCTGTACCCCATCCTCGCCACCCAGGATGCAGGATCAACACGACGCTTTGTGTTTACGTAAAAGAGGCTGCGAGGGGCAGATGCCCAGGCACATGGCAGCCAGGGGCCCTCGGATCTGGCCCAGGCAGGTCCCCTCACCGGATCCCCCAAAAACTTGAACCCCCACCCCAGAAACAGACAGCCAAGAAGCCAAAGCCAAGAAGAACACCAAAACGAAAATGCATATGACAGGGTCCTTCAACCCGGAGCTGCCGGCCAGGCCGCACAGAGAGGGCTCCTGCCCCCAAAAAGCCTTCGGGAGCCAGGAGCCACCTGGGCCTGAGCACGCCACCCCGAGGGCGGGCGCAGATTCAGAAGGAAGGCAGTGTGACTGAGCCTAGCCCTCCTAACCCCACAGGTCAGTGACAAGCAAGGACACCAGGGGTCTGGAGGCAGGCCCGCCCTGGGGTGGGGGGCTGTGTTTTGGGGTGCTCTGGGTAGACCAGTCCACCCCTGGGTGCTGGGCTGGAGGTCCCAGAAGCACTGTGCCAGCGCCCTTTGGTGGGTACTCCTGAAATGGCAGGCCAGCAGGGCCAGGAGCCAGGGAGGAAAGGAGGGACAGAGGGGCTTGTGGGTATCTCTGCATCCGGGCCCAATGGGTGGAGCGAGGCTTTCTTACCGGCAGCCCAGCGAGTCCTGGAGGTCCGAGTTCTCCAGGACGGCCCTGCGGCCCCTGCAATGACACAGTCACCATGAAGGGGCCACCCCCGTTCTGTGCAGAGGGGGCGGGTGAGGACATGCGCAGAGGGAGTGAGCTGAGATCCACAGATGGGGGGACGTCCTTGGGCCCCAAAGGGAGGAGGAAGGGACCACATTCGGCTCAGCTGGACTCCTGAGGGCGGGCTGTGCAGTTCAGACCTGGGGCTGCTGGGCCTCGGACGTCCTGCCTCAGGGAGGGGGGCGTGGGGCCAGGGGCGTGTGGGCACGGGGCACTCACCGGCTCCCCAGGCACACCGCGGTCCCCCTTCTCTCCTTTCGGTCCTTGCTCTCCCTGTTGGTGGGGAAGCAAGCACCAGGTAGGGCACCCCGCGCCGCCCACCACAGACCCGCCCAGAGCCCCCTGCCCTCTGCATGCACCTGCCCCGCCCCCACCAAGGCAGCTCCTCCCACTCCGCTCTGACGGCTTCTCACTCATCCTTCAGACCTCAGGTCAAGAATGGCCCCTTCCGGGTAACTGAACCCCAGGCCGGCCACGCCCTCGTGCCACGGACACAGGCACGCAGAGCATCCTTGCTCCTCTGTGGGGCAGCTAAGGTGACAGGTCTACACTCATCTGTGCGGCTTCACCCTGCCCCTCCCGCCCAGGGCCTGGCAAGACCAATGGAAACTGCTGCAAAGAATGCCCAGGGGCCCTGGCCGCTCGGGGAGTCGCGTTCTAGCATCTGCGTCAGGGAGCCTGGGCGGCTGGTCAACCATCAGTCAGGCTCTGCCCGTCCTCTGAACAGCCTCTCTCAGGCCCGCCCCTCACTGCTTCTCTACCGGGTCCCTGTCACTGCCAACTCCCCCGCAGGGGCCTCATTAGGCCACTCATGTCCCCCCACCACCATCCTGCTCCCTCCACACGACCAGCGCCTGCGTGGAGGGAAGAGGGAAGTTACCCCCAAGGGTCTGCCCTGGGTCTGGGCCGCGGGGAGGTGACCTCCAAGCCCCTGAACATGGAGCCTGCTCCTCACACGGCCTGTGCCCACGGCTGCCAGCACGAGCCAGTGGTGACCTGCATGGTGGACAGAGCCAGGACCCAGCCGAGCCCCAGCCCCCAGAGCACCCGGGCGTCACAGACAGGGGCCCCAAGGAGCCGCTCTACTTACTGGCATCCTGGGGTACGGGGTGAAGAAGGAAGGCTGGAAGGAACCACAGAAACGAGAGAGGTGAATCCGTGTTGAAACCCGCTCTGAGGACTGAGCCCGGGAACACAGCCCCCCACGTCCTTCGTGACCAGCCCTGACCATTAGAGGCCCCTGCGCTCTGATTGACGCAGGAAAGCACAGTGGTTAGATGTCGGGACCCTGGCGTCACAGGGTCTGAGCTCAAGCCCGGTCACCCCGCCTAAAACCCGCATGACCTCTGGCACCTGCCAGCGTCTGCGTCCTCAGCAGTCATACGGGATGAAACACCCTCCTCACGGGACGGAGTCGGGGCCTGAACCTGTGCATGTAACTAGAGCTGTGCCCGGACACTGGACCTATTGTGAAGAGCAGCTACAGCGTTTGGACAGGCTCAGGCCTCGGACTAACGAGAGGGCACGGTCCTCTCATGGCAAAGCCACGTGCAAGTCCCTGCTTGGAGGGCAAAGCCCTCCCAGCACAATGATAGCAAAGGCTGTGGTTGTGAGCTTGACCTTATGGTCTGAACCTGTGGCCCCACGTGGCTGAGTGATGTGGGCTGGGGGAGGTGCAGCCAGGAAACAAAGCCTGAGCAGGTGCCTGTAATTGAGTGGATTCCAAACTGAGAGAACCTTGTGACCACGCCCTTCCTTTTGTCCCGTGGGATCTGGCTATAAAATAAAGACTCGGCTTGCAGGCTGTGGCACTGTCTCTCCATCAGAGAGCAGCGTCCCACCTAGCCCCTGCTTTATTCTCTGGTCTGTCTTTTCTAAATCCTTCACCGTCCCCTCTCAGGTTCACCCGTGGCTGTGCCGGCTCGGCACATATGGCACCCAACGAGGGGCTGAGTATGGGGACCTGGGGCCGGCTCAACACAGCCCATCACTGCGTGCTTCCCACGGTCGGTGTCTCTCGCAGGGACGAAGGTGATGTGGAAACCAGGGCGTGGACTCAGCCTCTGGGCACAAGCCCAGCTCATGCAGACTCTTTATCTCAGCAGGGAGAGACCCCGGATTGGCCGAGGCAGGGAGACACCCCCAGACTGGCCGCAGCAGGGCCTCCACCTCGCCCACCCATGCTGCACTAATACCCCGCATGGGTCATGTTTTCTCCAGCCTCAAAGCTTCCGTGCGCCCTCCCCATCCCCGAACACCCTCTGTTCCCCCTTTATCCACGGCCCAGCCTTCGGGCTCTTTTGGAAGTTATGACATCAAAGACCCCCTTCCCCTCTGACCCTCCAATAAGAGGCCCCTCATCACTCTCCCTGAAGCATCCTGGGTCTGACAGCATCACTGACCTGTACTCTAGGCTCACCCAGCCTGCCCTGCGGCTCAGTGTCTCCCTCTGACTACTGCGATGCCTGGCTCACCCACGTGCCCATCGCTTCTTGTCTCTGGGCCTCAGTTTCCCCGTGCCAGGTGGGTATGTGCTCTCAGGGCCTGGCCAGTGTTCTAATACGTGGCAATGTGCGTGCTGGGCAGGATAAAGGGTGCGCACGGGTGGGCCCTGGAGAGCTGACACAGTAATTTTGGACTGTGAAACCAAAGAATAGGTCCAGCTGCTGGCAATCTATTGAAACGATGTTGATAACTAAGTGGTGTGTGTGTTGGGGGTGGGGGGCATCCTGATGCCTTAGGAGTCAAAAGGAGGTTAGAAGCAGAGGCGCTTACTGTTCCGGGCAATCCCGGGGGGCCGGCTGGACCAGCTTCACCCTGATGGAGAAACAGAAAGCACGTGACCGGCCATCCCACCGACTCTGCCTGTCCTGGAACACCTGTCCCCCCACACCTGGGGCGATGGATGGACAGACGGACAGACACGCAGATTGCCAATTACAAAATACGCAGACACATAACCCCTTGCGTTTTGAGAAGCATCCCTGCTGATAGGATCAACTATTGATCCCTGGCATCACCTTCACCCACACCCAGCGTGGCACCCCAGTCCGGGCACTGTGCCCGCAGCACCAGGCCTCCCGCTTGCTCCCTCAGAGACCCCCCCCCCCCGGGGACCTGCCCCACCCCTTTGAGGGGACAGCCTGTCCTCAGGGGCCTGAGGGGACAGTGTGGCATTCCTGTAAACAATTCAGGCTTGAACTTCCCGAGCCTGAATCCCAGCTCTGCCATTTATGCATCATTTCAGCTCTTGGAGTCACAGCACCTTCTGGGGACTGAGATCATTGTCCTCAGCAGGGCCGAGAGGAAACTGTTACCACGTCTGCCCCGAGGAAGGACAGGGGCCGCTGCACGTGGGGAAGCCGCAGCGCAGACACGGTCCCCGCACCTGTCCCTTCACCTGTGTCAGAGGGGTCAGGGCACAGGTGACTCGGCCCGGGTTGGGCCGGTGGCAGACCTTCGCACACGGTACCAGCGCACAAAGGAAGGAGCCAAGTGGGCTTGGATAGGGCGAGTTGCCCTTAGTAACCATCACACACAGCGCAAGGAGCCACCGTGTCATTGCTATCGGTTTCCAGCGCCGCGTAGCAGTGAGCCCCCAGGGCCGGCTACTACGTGCGCGCATTAACGCATTTGCTCTCCGGCTGAGTGCCCGCAGCCGAGGTACTGTGTGTCCCCGTGACAGGTGAGGAAAGGGGAGAGGAGCACCCGTCCACCTGCCCGTCACCGAGCCAGCCGCCAGCCGGGCCTGATCCCAAACCCAGAATCCAAGTGCGGAGCCACCTGCGGCATCGCCTGGGTGAGTCTCTGGGGAGGCGGAGAGCAAACCAGGTCCTCCTGCTCCTGCGTGGCCTGCGCCTCCCCATCTCTCCTCCCCACACTGCTCACCTCCGGCTGCAGGACCAATCCTATCTAAGCCCTGACGCTCCATTAAAAAGTGCAAATGTTGATGCCCAGGGCGATGTAGCTGTGGCTGAGCATTGACCTATGAACCAGGAGGTCACAGTTCCATTCCCGGGCAGGGCACAGGCCCGGGTTGTGGGCTCGATCCCCAGTAGGGGGTGAGCAGGAGGCAGCCGATCCATGATTCTCTCTCATCACTGATGTTTCTGTCTCTCTCTCCCTCTCTCTTCATGTCTGAAATCAATAAAAAAATTTTAAAAAGAGTGCAAAGGATCAAAGTTGAGCATTTTCCAGGCACAGGCATGAACAGGTATAAAGGAGCAGGGTTGGAGGGGAGTCGCCTGCAGCCAGAGGCCCTGAGGCGGCCTTTGGGGAAGCTGTCCTGTGTGCTGTGGGGGAGGGAAGGGCTGGGGGCCGGGCGGGGCGGGACCACCCGTGGCTCTCTGACCAGGAGGAAAGGCTGGGCTGGGAAGGGCCCCTGTGCCTGGAGTGGATGTGACAGACCTGGGGTCCAACCCCCACCCCCAGGAAGCTGTGAAGGAGCCCCAGATGCCCGGGCTCCAGGCTCACAGAGGGCAGTGGGCGGTGGGAGGCAGCAGATGGGGAAACAGAGTCGGGCGGGGGCACCGCACAGCCAGCAGGGGGCAGAGCTGCCGCACGCCTCATTTGGATATTTGAACCAGAATTGCCTATCATGACCCAATCCTCTGGGGGAAAGGAGAGCAGGCCAGATTCTCAGGAAGCCCGAATGGGATCCTGCCGTGACCCCCGCAATTCTGCGGAAGCGATGAGGGGGGTCACGGCGGCGCTGAGTCCCTCGCACCCTAGAAAGGAGGTTTCCCAACGAAAACGGCATCTCAGAGGCGTCCAGGGAGCAGCAGGCCTGGCGGCTTCCAGGCCAACCCTTCCCAGCCCACACCCTCTGTGTATGGATCGCAGGCCCTGGGCTGGAGAGTCAGAAGGGGAGGGGGCTGGAGGGGAGGAGGCTGCACCCTTGGGGGACGGGGCCTGGGCGGTGCTGAGGGGGAGGGGGAGCACAGGCCCCTCCGGGTGTGTCACCCGGGCAGCCGGCCAGGGCACAGGTCAGAGGAGACGCTCAACCTTCCTCGGGTGGAACCAGGTCACAGCCCAGGCCCCCCTCGGGCTCTGGCACGGGCCTCTCCTCTCCCCCACAGAGCTCACGCACACAGCGGGGAGGTGCCCGCTATGTCCCTGACGCCCAGTGCCCCAGTGCCTACCTTTTCACCTCGGTCGCCTTTCTGTCCCGGGAGGCCCAGGCCGCCCTTCTCTCCCTGCGGCAGAGACACAGTTAGGAAGCGTGAGCTCAGCTGCAGTATGGCCTGCTCCGGGCATGACCAGAGGCCCCGGGGCCACCTCCTCCCTCCCTCCCCCCCTCCCCCCCCCCCCCGGCCCCCATAACCACAGATGAAGCCAGGCCGGCATCCAGTGGAGAGTGGGGAGCACCTGACTGAAATGGGCCCCTGATGGGTGTCATCCCCCAACACTGACCCCCTTCCAGCAAGACCCCCTGCCACTGTCCTGTCCCAGCTCCCAGCAGAGGCCCGGCCCTTCCTTCCCATGAACCCCGGAGACCCCCACTCCCAGCCCAATCACCCCTCACTCCCCAGGGACCGAGACCCAAAGGGGCTGCTTCCCACGGGCGATGGCACAGGAGAGGGGCCTCGGGGCAGACGCCCCAACACCTACCTGCTGTCCCTTCTCTCCCCTCAGGCCCGGGAACCCGGGGGCTCCGGGTAAGCCCGCCTGGCCCTGTGGAGACATGCCGTGGTTAGACTCTGGGTGGAGACCTCCTGCGGGCCAGGCTGGGGCAGGAGCTCCCCCTGCTCTCAGCACCCCAGGTCTCTGGCTTGTGGGGTGGAGGAAGAGGGATGGGAGAGAACTCATTCATGGGGTGTCTGAGTCCCCTCCTGGGCTGTGCGCTCTCCCAGGAGCCCTGTGTGGCCTGCCTGGTGTCTACCTCCTCAGACACAACGTCACCTCCCCGCCACCTGCCCTGACAGTCCCCAAGGCTCCGTGGGGGCCTCTCCTGCGCCCCCCACCTCCCTCACCTGCACATGCTCACCAGTGGCCCGGGGCCAGCACGTGCGGGGTTGCTAGGGAGTGAATACGCCCGTGAAATGGATAGAGCGAGCCCCCCAGACCCCCGAGGTGGCCGTGTGTGTGTGTGTGTGTGTGTGTGTCTGTGAATGAAGTCCGTGAGGAACAGAGGAAAAGTGAATGAGGGAAGGGACAGACCAACACACCTTCTCTCCCGGGCGGCCGGCCAGGCCCTGCTCCCCAACGTCGCCCTGGGGAGAGAGTGAAGACACCCCTTTAATCCCACCCCCATTTACAGGGGGACTGCCGTGCCAGGTGGCCCACACACCCTCGGCTCCTCTGGCCATGGCCCTTTGTTCTCCAACATGTCACACGGTCACGGCCCAAGTCACAGGCCATGGGAACCGCGGTGTGTCCGAGTCTGGGAGGGGGTTCCACATGCCCTCGTGTGGTTTTTGCTTCCCCCAAAGGGAACCACGTCCGGAGACCCCCCGAGAGTCTGAGCAGCCTGAACCCCTTCATGCGGAGTCTAGACGCTCACAGTTCAAAACGACAAGGGGCCGACATCCATGACCCCGGCCCCCACTCTGAGCTTGGCGCCACTTCGGGGCCCAGGGCGCACGGAGGGTGGGTGGTGGGGAAGCAGCTGGTGGACACACCCACGCCGAGCCTGCCCCGTGGGTGTGCAACCTCGGTGAGCACAGGCAGCCCGGGTGCGGGTGGTGGGGGCTGCGTGCCCCTCCCCACGCTGCACCACAACAGGGGCAAGTGTGGGGGTGCTCTGTCATACAGCCGAGCCCACACGGTGAGACGCCGGGTGGTCCTGGTGGTGGAGGCTCTGTGCCGGGCCAGCAGGTTCCTGACCCGGGTTTGGTGGCCAGGCTCAGGCGGGGACACAAGAGGGAGGGGCTTGCCATCTCATCCCAGGGCCCAGCTTGGCTTACCGGGACCCTGGAGTGGGGGAGGGTGCTGCAGTTTCTAACCATGTGTCTTGAGAATCACCAATGTCGCGGACGACAATTTCTAACGCCCATCATGCCATTTGGCACAAGCTTTGGTGAAGGTTTCCAGGAGGAAATGGGGCTCTCGGATGAGCGTGTGCATGGGGAGAGGAAGGGGGGAGGGAGAGAGGAAGCCTGCTCATGAGCGCCTCCCTGGTCCAGGCCAGACGCATTGGCGTGAGGGCCAGCACCCCCTCCCCCCGCCCTGCCCCGAGAGGAGGGGGAGGAGAGGAACTGAGCGTTAGGTCTGAAGACCCTGCAGCTCTGGGGCGGCGATGCGGAAACACGAGACGCACTCCGACTCCCGTCAGTCCCCAGGGTCTAGAGCACAATTAGCTAGAACGGCCACAACGGAGCCGTGTAAGCACCTGCCACTCAAGCGTCACTTTAAGTCTGCCGGGAGGGCGGCCCCTTCGCAGTGGGAACTGCCTCGCACGGGCTGGCCCAGCCCTGCCCTTGTTCAGCAGAGTGAGGAGCAGGCGGGCAGGGAAGGACGTGCCCCCAGCAGTCTCCTCTCTGGGCACAGGCTCCCCCACAGACACAGGTGCATGCACCCCCCACATACACACCACACACAACTCACACACACATCCCATACACACAACACACATACCCCACATATATACCACACACACACCATACACACACAACACATATACTCCACATACATATCATACACACACCACACACACACACCATACACGCCACACATACCTCACATGCACCCCACATACACGCCACACACAACTCACATACACATCCCCCACACACACCACACATACCCCACATATATACCACACACACACCATACACACACAACACATATACTCCACATACATATCATACACACACACCATACACATGCCACACATACCTCACATACACACCACATACACACCATATATACTCCACATGCATACTCCACACACATACCACATACATGCACACCATATACACCACACATAACCTACACACATACCATACACACACCACATACAAACCACACATGCCACACATACACACCCCACACAACCCACATAAACACTCCACACAATTCACAAACACATCACATACACATCCCACACACTCTACACACACACCACATACACACCACACATACCACACATACACACCACACATACACACCACACATACACAGCACACACAATCCACATACACATCCCACACAAACAGCACACATTACATACCACATGTACATCCCCCACACACACCATATACACCTCTCACACACACACTCACACACACACACTCTCTCACTGCAGGTGTCGGCCAGCCTCGGAGCAGTGCAGGGACAGCAGCGTCCAGGGCAGGGGCAGGGATCCGGAGGGAGGGGCCCCCAGCCACGGGGTCCTCTTGCTCCTCCGTCCCAGAGGCGCTGTCGCCATCCCGGCTGCAGCCCCTTCCCACTGATCCCGCTGTTTCCTGCCAGACCCCAGCAGGCCCGACTGCTCCGTCAGGAGAGGCTCACGCCCGCCCCCACTACACCCCTAGAACCAAAAAGGGGGCGAGTCCATACCTGCAGGCCCGGCTTCCCGGGCAGGCCATCCATCCCACGGTCTCCGGGCTGTCCCTGCAAGGAGAGCCCAGTCAGGTTCACGGGTGGGCGGGGCAGGCCTGGGGGAGGGGGAGGGGACAGGCACAGGGGGCGGGCACAGTGAGGGGGCGCAGGGGTCCAGGTGGGTGAGGAGAGACCCCTGCTCAGGTAGGTTCGCTGTCACTCTGCGTGACCGCTTGACCCCGCCACCGACAGCAGCTCATCGCCCCTCCTGGCTCCCACAGGACCTGCCTCCGCCTTTGCCGTATTTTGTTCAACACCAGAGGCCTGGTGCACAAAGTCGTGCCCAGGCGGAGTCTGGCTGGCCCACCCCGGTCGGGCCCAGCGGCCGGGGGGAGGGGCCGCGGGAGGTTGGCCGGCCGACCGCAGTGCGCATCGCAGCCACAGCGACCGGTCGTTCGGATCGCTTGGCTTTTACACAGAGAGACAGCTGAGCAGGGATGGTGCCCTTCTCTCACGGGAGGTTTGTGAGGAAGATGATACACCCCGTTTCAGAGCACCGAGTTCCTAGTTAGCCTTACTTCCACCTCAAAACGTACGAGAGAAGGTGCAGAGTGCTCACATTCAGTGCCTGTGGCACCGAGTTAAATCCGTGCCCATTTTGTCGTTAAACATGGAGCTTCTGCGTCTGCTTACAGCAAAGGTGAGCGTCCCTGTGACACGCACAGGCCGCCCGTGAGGATGCCGACCTGGAACCTGGGCTGTGTGTGCTGCTCGGAGAATGCAGCGCTTTCTGTAAGCACGTGTTGTAGGGTTTGTAGTTGTTCACTCCCAGTTTGCAAACAGTGACTTTGCTCCGCCATTGTTACAATGTTTAACCTGATTCTTTTCTTAATGTTCCTACTATAATTGCCACCAGGACATTTTGAAAATCGGCGTCTCTCATTATGGGAGAGTCTCTGAGGTTTGTCCTCCTGGCCAATACAATGCACGTGAATTTCTAACACGAGAGTTAAAGCCACACCCCCGAGCCCTCCCTGGCCCCCTCAGGAAAGGGAAGGACTTGCCCATGCCTGACCTGGAAAACCCAAGCCCGAGCCCCTCCGGGCTCGGCAGTCACCTAACTGGGAACCCCAATGACAGGAAGGGTGCCCTTCATCTCCTCTCTGCTGTCTGGGGCTCCCAAGCCCATGCCGCCCCAAGAATACCTACCTTGGGCCCTGGCAGGCCTGGGGGTCCGGGCAGCCCATCCTTTCCAGGCGGCCCCTGAGCCGAGAGGGAGACATGGGAAATGAGATGTGAGGGAGCCCCGTGCCGGGCAGTCTGCAGCGGGAAGCCGACTGCCCCCCGGGGCCTCCGCAGCGAGGCTGCTGGTCTCCACCCTCATCCTCACCGAGACGATGGTGGCCCCTACCTGGCCTCCGCACCCAGGGCCCCCCCAGAGAGCACCAGTTGTCAGAAGAGCCGGCCAGGTGGAGCCGGCCTCCCTGAGGGCCACTGTCAGGTCTAGGATGGCCCATGGCCCATGTCACGCCACAGGTGACAGCCCACAGGCCACACCTGCCATCCCGCCCTGGAGCACTCCCAGCAGCGGGCGGCAGACACGCCCTCCTTGCTCGCTCACCCACCCACCCCCGAGGTGCACAGACACCTGCTGAGGTGTAGCCTTGGGACCCAGACTGGAAAGAAATGAAAAGGCCCTGATTCCCCGGCCCCTCCGTCCGGGAACAGGAAGTGTCAGGAAGGAGGAGGAGGAGAGAAGGAGGAGGAGGAGGAGGAAGAGGAGGAGGAAGAAGAGGAGGAGGAGGAGGAGGAGGAGGAAGAAGAGGAGGAGGAGGAGGAAGAGGAGGAGGAGGAGGAGGAGGAGGAGGAGGAAGAGGAGGAGGAGGAGGAAGAGGAGGAGGAGGAGGAGGAGCAGCGCTCTGCAGGTCCTGGATGGGCCATGTCTCCTCCCTCCGCCCATCACTTCTGTGGCCCCTGCAGGCGTCCCTCGGAGACAGGCATACTTTAAACAGCCAAGGACTCTGGGATTTGCCTTTAGGTCCGAGGGCAGGGGGAGGGCCTGGGGAGAGGGTGCCCCTCCATTCTGAACGGGGCCGTGGGGGGCAGGCCCAGGGGACAGAGCACGTGGAGGCGCCACAGCAGGAAGGAGTCGGGCTGAGCACCGTGGGGCCCACTGCTGGGAGGGAAGGGCCCAGGGAAGCCCAGCTCCAGAGCAGCCCTGGCTGAGGGCCGGGGTCCTGGCACAGAGGGGACAGGAGTGGGGGGTGCTTACCGCCTGCCCGGGGTGCCCAGGTTTTCCGGGGAAGCCGATCTCTCCGGGCAAACCCTGGTAAGGGAACCACAGGAAACTCAGTGTGACCTCATCAGAGACCCCTCTCCCTCCTCTCCCGGCCCGGCCCAGGCCTCTGCTGTGAGGAGGAGGCCAGGGGCGCTCCACCCAGGCCTCGGCTGTGTTCAGCGCAGGCCGCCGTGAACGGGAGCGAGCGGGGAGCGGCCCCACCTGCAGCTGCGGCCTAGGGCACATGGTCTGCACTGGGCCAGTCCTGCCTCTGGGGGAGTGGGGTGGGGGGGCGGGAAGGTGGGGGGAACCACCTGGAGGGTCCGCTTCCCTCTGCAAATGCCTGCTGGGTCCACCCATCCAGGCTCTCCCCCTCCCCACAGCGCCGACCCCAGCTGACCCTGACCCGGGGGAGGGGAACGGTGGCAAACGCCTCCCCTGGCGCTCCTGAGCCTGGGAGCCGCACTGCACCCGCTGGACAACCCCCAAAGGACCCCCAGCCCAGCGGGCCTCCTCTGACGTGTCACTACAGCAGCCAGCCAACGCGGTGCATGAGCTCAATGATGCTTCTCATGAGAGGCTCAAGGGCGGGGCAGGGAGGGCTGGGGGCCGCAGACAGGTCTCCCGTGGGTGTGGCCACCTGTGAAGATGCTCCTGGCGCCCACGGCCACGGGACCCCCACCTAAGTGCCCCGCGAGAGGGCATCAGAGCCACCTTACCGCGGGGCCTCCAGGGCCAGGGGGGCCAGGGACACCGGGTGGTCCGGGGGGGCCCTGTGGAGAGAGCAGGAGGGGTTAGGGGCGTGTGCAGCAGCCCCCCGTGACGCCGTGCTGTCCTGTGAGAGGAGAAGGGGGAGTCACACGGTGACGGGTGGGCCTCAGCCTTATCTGTAATGTCTTGTGTTGGAGGCAAAACAGAAAAACCGAAAGAAAATGTCTGAAGTAAAATGTATAACACGTTAACATGTCCTCCTGGGGCAGCGGGAGCATACCTGCTGCGTGATGTGTGCTGCCATAGAGTTGAGCTACTGGGCATTTTAAATAAATACACACGCACGGCATGTATGAGTACACGCACAGCACGCAGTGCACCCAGTCAGCCAGGGGAGTGCGGGACCTGGCGGAGCCGCCCACACCACTGCGATGGATCGCAGCCCCACGCACGTCCTGGGAGGCCACCTCCGGCCTCAGGTGGCTCAGCATCCTTTCCAGATGAGCCCTCCCCCGCCCTCCCTTCTCCAGTGTCTCCACCCCTGAAATCCTCTCCAGTTCCCCAGGAGGAAGGCATCAAGCCCTCGGCCAAGCTCAAGGCCAGTGAACTGTGTGCCTCTGACCCACGTGCCCTGATCCCTGTGCTTCTCACCCAGGGCGTGGCAGGGAGCAGGCGCTCAGTCACAGTTTGAAGGAGTCCACTGGCCCACAGAGAGCTAAGGGGAGGCTGTGCTACTGGAGCAGCGTCACATCCCCACTAGAGGGCAATGGACACTTACAAAAGGCTTGGCTGCTTGGCCACTGTGTCCCTGCAGGTCCCTCTGTCTCCCTCTGGGGGCGCACTGAGCCAACCACAGGCCTGGAGAGGGGCCTGAACTTTCGGGGTGGCGGGACCTGTCTTCTCTGAGCTCACTCTGGGGGCAGGGTCTACCTTTCTCCGAAGACACTTGCTTTGAGCTGCAGCAAAGGAGGAGCCAGACAGAGCTGGGCAGAAGGTAGCCAGGGCGGGTATGAATGCAGGATCCCCCCAATGGATAAGGGGGGCAGAGGACACCAAAGAAGGTTCCCGGCCTCACCCCTATTGTCACTCAGTCATACGCACTCACATCCTGCAGCTAACAGGCGCCTCCTTCCACCGCCTTCCAGAAGGCACGATCCGGGCGGGGTTTTCTTTCAGCGTCACCTCTGGGGTCCTCACAGCCCCTCAATCCCCCAGAGCGGGACCGAGGTCCCTTCCCCTACACAGCTGCCCTTTGCTGGCTATGGTAGTTACTTTTCTCCCTCCTCCCGTGTCCAGGATGGGATGGCCCCGGGGAAGTTCTGAGCTGCCTCCCAGGCGCTGTTCCGGGAAGCCAGCCTCCCTCCCTCCCTCCCTCCCTCCCTCCCTCCCTCCCTCCCTCCCTCCCTCGTCTCCTGCAAACTGCAGCGGCCACTGGCTGCCCGTCCTCAGTCACAGCAGTTAGAGTAGACAGATCTTAGTCATCTTCTCCCGGAAAGTAACCCTCCCTGTGTGACAACAACGAACACCGAGGCCCAGAGAGGGCCAGGGCCCCGCCTGAGGCCACACAGCCATCCTCTCCGGTGGGTCCTGAGGAATCCCGGGAGCTTGTCCTAAAAACAGGTGCCCAGGCCCGTGTGGTCCTGGGGTGCACAGGGGACGCGTCCGAGGGGCCAGTGACTCTGGAAACACCCCCGGTAACTGTGTGGAGAGTCACCAGGTCTGGAGGTTACCCGTCCAGACGAACCCCATGTACCACCTCACTGCTGGTGACACGGAGGCACAGGGAACACGAACGGGCCTGTGAGAGGAGCAGAAAACATGCACATGCACGCACGCACACGCACACGCACGCACGCACACACACCCGTCCCGGTGCCTGCCCCGCACGTCAGCTCCTGTCAGTCCTCACACTGATGAAGAGCTGGGACTGGGAGGGAAAGGAACTGGTGGACAAAACTGCCTTCAGATCCGTGACCCTGGCCCTTCCCCCTCCAACCCCGCACTCCACCCTGTGAGGCGTCTGCACAGCTGGGGACCCCTCCTATCACAGCCTGTTCTACCCCCAAGAGTTTGGTCTGTGTATGAAGTGGGTCACGAGCCAGGGGGTTAATAAGGCTGGAGGGTGGAGTCCCCGCCATGGGACCCACAGTGCCTGGCTCACTGCGATGCACAGTGGGGAGCTGACTACGGCTTGTTTGATGCTGGGCGCCCAGAACAAGAGCAAAAGCCGACGCAGCAATTAGCCTAATGAGTGCAGCAGCCGTTTACAGAGGCAGAATGTGCTGGAAGCAGGTGCAAGCAGCTGCCAGAGTGGAGACTGCTCCCCGCCGCAGCAGCGGCCACACGGGGTGGAGCGGGGAGGAGGCGGGCGAGTTGCCTGCAGAGTCCTCTGCAATTGACTGGAAGCTTCTCCCAAGTCCAGGTGGGAAACACACGCGTGGTGGGAGAGGAAACAGCAGTCAGGATGCAATTTCAGCCGCCTGCCCCCAGACGCCACCTGGACCCTGCTCCGGGGCCACACAGTGGGGACGCACAGAGGCGGAGGAAGCGCTGCCCAGAGCAGCCCATGGCCCCTCACGTAAGGCCGCCCCCTCCCCTAAGGCCGCCCCGGCCTCCTGGAGGTTAGCAGCACCTCCTGCAGAGTGGAGCCCATGGTCTGTTTCTGACCCAGCCCCTGGTGGCACCAGGCAGGAGCGGAGCCCGGGCACCCGTCTCTGCTCCTTACTGACCTGCAGCCCAGCCCAGGCAGGTCTCCCTCGGGGACCTGCGAGTGCCCAGGTGCCCATCTCCAGGGAACCCAGCTGGCGTGAGGCTTTCGCCCTGCAGAGGACTTCTGACCACGGGCAGATGCCCTGTCTGCTACTTTAGCATTGGATTTAAAGATGATAAATTAGGTGGTTTTGAACTAAGACTATTGGACTATTAATACCATTATTCGTGCTAGCGATGATCACATAGAGATGAAAGAATCTGGCTTAAGGTGGTCAAATGCTGGGTCACCTCCTGCGACCTGAATGGACTTGGGCAAGGTTGTCACCGCCCAGCGCCCCCGTCTCCCCCTCCACAGCAGGTGGGAGGCCCCTCGGCCATCACTGTGGTGTGATTCACGGGGTGGGGGGAGGGGGGGGAGCGGCTTCGGCATCGCCCAGCACCTGGGTGGCTTCACAAATGTGGCTCGCCTCTCTTCTGTTATCGATCAACACGTCCAAAACCAACTAATCTAATTATTAGTGAGGGAGACAGATTAGCCAATAGACCCAAATGTTAACAACAAAGTAATGGCTCTTTTAATTATTACTAATGAAAACAGCTAACGGTGCTCCCTGTTCATTAGCCAGCAGCCCGATTACCAGGGGAGCAGTGCTTGATCTTTCTAAGGCGACAGTGCCCCGCCAGCTAGTGGATTCGATTAGCAAGGAGAGTGATGATGCGTGAGCGGCCGATTAACCGAATTGTCATCGATAAGCCAGCTGGTTGTGACTGGAGCAGATAAGGAGCCGGGGAGAATCTGAAGACGCAGGGACGAGGTTCGTGCTTCGGCGGCGTGGGGATGTTTGCCAGCCAGGGGAGCTGATCGTGCTCTGCGAGGCCGAGAACGGTGGTCCCTGAGCCTGCCCACGAGGGCTGCCCTCCCCCGCCGGTTCTCTGTGGGGCCCAGGCCTGCAGGCCCGCCCGCCCCAGGCACCCGCCCCTCGCCCGGCTGTGTCCCCACCGATTCCAGGGGCTCTGCCAGGCAGCGCTGCCTCTGCACACGCCTGACCAGACCGGACTCGGCATCCCTCCTCCCTGAGCGGCCATCTGGGCACAGAAGCCGCCACCTGTGGCATCACCAACGCACGCCTTTCTCTAAAGCCTCCTGCCCAGCGGGCCGGCGGCTTGGGGTTCCAGAGGTCAGGGCTCCATTCCCGGTCAGGGCACGCCTCTAGGTTGCAGGCTCAACCCCCAGTAGGGGGCGTGCAGGAGGCAGCCAATCAATGATGTTTCTAACTCTCTTTCCCTCTCCTTGCTCTCTAAAAACCAATAAAAACATATTTAACAAACAAACAAATAAATAAATACAACATCCTGGCAGTGAAGTTTCTCATTTTCAAAAAGAGGCACCCAAACCGCCATATAGGCCCTGGCTGCCAGCGGCCTTCCTGCAGGGCCAGGCTGCGTGGGGCCCGTCCGGCTGCACACACAGCTGACGGGGCCCTGTGCCTGGTTCCTTTAGATGCTAAATGGGACGAGCATGCTTTCCTCACAGGGGGTTACCAAGAGCACACACCACTACATGTGAACGGTAAAAAAGGAGTCTGACCACAGCAGAAACAAGACACCTACCTCCCTTCCCTCTTCTCTTCGGAGCAGAAGCTGTCCCTGAGGTTGAGCCCCTCCCGCCACCACCTGACCAGCCGGCCAGGGCACCCGTGGACCCTGATCCCAGCGCCCCTCCCAGTGATGCCGCTGTTCCCCCTCCTCATAGCACTGCCACCCCCGGTCTGCCCTCCTCGGCACCGAAATTCCTCCAGGACGGAGACAGCGGGCGCTCCCCCAGCCCACGAGCGGGAAGACAGAGAGCGAGGGCAGGACGGAGGGCAAAGGCCCACGGAGCATTCCTCTCAGTGCTCTGAGGAGCGGCCACCCCGATCCTGGTCACCACCCTCAGGTGCTACCTGGTCATTCAGTCCATCAGACAGAGCAGTGTTTCCACCAGAGAAGGTAGGAGAGGTTACCTGTGGCCCCAGCGATCCAGGCAGTCCAGGGGCGCCCGCTTCGCCTTTCTTGCCCTGAGTGCAGAAAAAGAGGCAGCGTTAGCGGGGCGGGGTGGGGGTGGGGGGGGCCAGGCGTGGGCCCTGAGGCCATGTCTCCGAGGACACCTGGGGCTTTGTTTCTCACTGGCGATGACCGGGTAGTGCCCTGGAGGCCCTGAGAGACGTGGCGAGGGATCGAGGGGTGGGGACCGGCTCCGGTTGCGGGCAGTGAGGCCCAGCTTTGGGGCCCGGCTCTGCTCCTGGGGTGATTTTGCTCACATGTGGTCCCAGGTCCAAAGGACCAGACCGATGCCCCCTCGGGCGACCTTCCCGTCCTGTTCCTGTGCTCAGCCGCCAGCTCCTTCCTGGAAGGCAGCTCCTCCCACCAGGAGGGATGCTCCTGGGCTCAAGGGAATGCTTCCCGCCAGAGCAAAACTCCCCGGGCCTCGGCCCTCTTTCCATGGCCGCCGGCTCCCGGCTGCCCGTCCCTTGCTGCTCCCTCCCGCCAGCCACCCGGCCTCCCTCCCGCACCTTGCACACGCCCACGCACTCCACCTCAAGGCCTTTCCACTGGCCTCTCCTTCTGCCCGGTGTCCCCGGGATCAACCCCTCCGCCAGCGGCCTCACTCCAAGGCCCTGAATGTCTTCTCTGAGCAGTGCGGCCGCGAGCCCGCCGTCCAGAGGAAGGAAAGGGTCAGGAATGTGTGATCCCGCCGTCCCCCAAGAGAGGCATCATCGTTCATGGCTCAACCAGGAAGGCCACCACCTGGGCCAGCCCAGCCCCTGAGCACGCCCACAGGGGCACACCCTGCTCACACCCAGCTCTTTCCCTCCGGGCGTTTCGGGGCCAACCGGTGCCGGCAGGTGATTCTCCTCGAAGGACAAGAGACGCTCGGTCCAAGTCGCCATCCACCTGCAGCACAGTCAGCACTCCGCCTCATGTCACTGGCAGGGCATCTGGGCCGCTCTATTGGGACTGGCCGGACGCTGAGATTCTGGCACCTTCTGTGCCCGGTGCCCGAACTCTGGTCCCTGAACAACAGCTCCAGTGGCTGAGATGGGCCCCCAAGACTCCCTTAGGACCCCTGGCCTCTGCGATGCTGCCCACACTGCTACCTCTGCCCGTCACCTCTTCGTTCCATCTCAGCTGTCAAAGCCCCATCCCAGTCCAGCGCCGCCTCTTCCAGGAGGCCCCAGCAATCCGGAGGAATCACGGCAACATGCGACAAGAACATACCCGAGACATAAGTTCCCCAAGGCTTCTTGCCAAGAGCTAATGAGTTACGCCCACCAGGGACGGGGAGGGGGGCTCTCGGTAAGCAGTCGGGAGGCCCTGGCTGCTCGCTGCGGTCACGGCCTTGCCGCCAGCCCTTGCCTCTGCAGCCCTGAAAGGAAGAGTTCCAAGTCCAAGGCAGACGGGAAGGGCAAGCCCCTCAGCTTGCTGAGTCTCTGTTTCCTCAGGTGGAGTTAGAACCCTTGTGATTATCGGAGAAGACAGCAATGGGAGAAATAACTCCGTGTTTAAGGACGCGGTTTATAAAGCATAATAAAGCACCATGCAAATGTACCAGGTAAATGTGAGGGGGAGGAAGATGGTGGTGACAGTAAGGAAGAAGAAAGAAAACAGCCAGGATGCTAGCTCCTTTGAGTCCCCATAGTGGGTGAGACCACGGGTCAAACAGATCCTCGTGATGCTGTGGAGGCTAAATGAGACAGTGCTCACAGGTGCCGAGCACAGCACCTGGCATTAGGGAATGCACAGCAGTAATGGTGGCGATGGTGATGATGGTGGTGGTGATGGTGGAGGTGATGGTGGTGGTAGTGGTGGTGGTAATGGTGGTGGTGATGTTGATGGAGGTGATGGTGGTGGGAGGTGATGGTGGTGGTGGAGGTGGTGGTGGTGGTGATGAAGGTGATGCTGGTGGAGGTGATGGTGATGGTCGTGGTGGTGGAGGTGGTGGTGATGATGGTGGTGGTGGTAATGGTGGAGGTGGTAGTAGTAATGGTGGAGGTGATGGTGGTGGTGATGAAGGTGATGCTGGTGGAGGTGATGGTGGTGGAGGTGATGGTGATGGTCGTGGTGATGGTGATGGTCTTGGAGGTGGTGGTGATGATGGTGGTGATGGAGGTGGTGGTGGTGGAGGTGATGGTGGTGGTGGTGATGGTGATGGAGGCGATGGTGGTGGAAGTGATGGTGGTGGTGGTGACGGTGATGGTGGAGGTGATGGTGGTGGTGGTGGTGGTGGTAATGGTGGTGGTGATGGTGGTGGTGGTGGTGGTGGTGGTGGTGGTAATGGTGGTGGTGGTGGTGGTGGAGGTGATGGTGATGGAGGTGGTGGTGGTGGTGGTGGTGAAGGTGATGCTGGTGGAGGTGATGGTGGTAGTGGTGGTGATGTTGATGGAGGTGATGGTGGTGGAGGTGATGGTGGTGGAGGTGATAGTGGTGGTGATGGTGGTGGTGATGGTGGTGGTGGTGGTGGTGACAGTGATGGTGGTGGTGAGGAAGGTGGCTCTAGGAGTGGATGTAGCAGTAGTTACGTAACCTCTGCATTTTGGATATAAAATTAAGGATTTGAGAAGTGCTGGCCAGAGCAAGTTTTGAAGCTATATAGAACTATTTCACTAACAATAAGCCTTTTTCTTGTCATTTTTCTTCTTCTTCTCTTTTAAATTGCTGCCCAACACAGTATCTGGGCAAGTGTTTGTCATTTATCACGAGGGCAGATAATTCAAGCCACTCCAGACCCAGACGCTGACAGGGACTGGTGTCTCCAAGGCTGCCTGCCGGCCTGCGGGGAAGAGGGAGCCGTACATTCAGAGCCGCGATTCCTCCCCAGCCAGCACGCGTCAGCAGAACTGCGAGGGGCCAGCAGCAGATGCAAGGACTGCTGTGCAAGGGGTTCTAACGTGCGCCGTCTGGTCTCTCGCTCGGCTCCTGTTCTCCACGCCTCTAAGTGTCAAACTCGATTATTTCTACCGGTTAGAGCCGACCCAGGTGCTGTCCTCGCGTACACCCTGGCCCCGCGCCACGGAATGAATCCCACAGCAGCCCGTGATCCAAACGACGCAGTTACCATCTGGCAGCGCAGGAGAAAAGCCTTAAAAAGTGCCAAGTAAAACAAATGCAGTCCAGGCTACCGCTGACCAAAGACCGCTCATTTCTCTCCTAGGGGTCAGTGCTCATGGGCCTGCAAGGCTTCTGGACAGAGGACCCTCCGCTCCAAGGGTTGCTGCCCGAGAAGAACGCCATGGTGTTCAATCCGTCCTAGGGGGCAGGCACTGTCAGCTCTGAGGGCTCCTCCATCCCTCCCAGGCCCCGCTGCAGGGACTCAGCATCCAGCTCAGAACGCTGGTGTTACCTAAACACGCACACACACATGCACGCGCGCACACACACACACACACACCACCCTAACGCAGAACAGTGGAGGGCCTGGAGCCGGCAGACCCGAGCGCTAATCCTCGCCCCGCCATCCATCACCTGGGTGACAGGGTGACCTGATTCACACCTTCAGGTCCTGGTTCTCATTTGCGGAAGAAGATTGAAACGCTGCCCCTCCTAAGATCCTTGTGAGAATTAAGTGAGAAACCTGCGCACGGACAGCTCCCTCGCTGAGCCCGCGATCGTCCGCTCCCTCATCTCCACTCTACCTGCGTTGCTTCTGCCCCATGCGTGCAGAGCTGCTGCTCTGAGAAATACGCCCCGACAGCAGCTGACAGGATCAGGCACCAGGGGGCATTAGGGATCACTATTGCCAGGAAGAGGGGAGCACCGTATTTGATAGGGACAGCAGTCCTTCTCACCTACAGGATGTGGGGGATTGACCCCAGGGGCCAAGAGATTGCCACTGGCTTGTGGGAGGAGCAGGGACAGGGGCCTGCGTGACCTGGGGCAGGGGGGCCGCTTCATCTTTCTGGACATGAGCTTTCCATCTCAGGAACCCCTCCCACCAGGACGGTCCTGAGGCTGAGAGAGGCCACGTCTCACACTGAGTTTACATGCCTGACAACACAGAACTCTCCTCAACAAAAACGGGGTTTTTTTTCCCCTCTTTTTTTGGACAATGAAGAGGAAAGAGGAAATCCAGGCAGGTGAGGTGGGACGCGGCACCACAGAGCAAGGTCAAGGCGAAATAAAAGAAAGGTGCGGAAGGGACCACGTGGTCCCCTCTACACCTGGACGTTCGGTGTCGGAGGCCGGAGCCCGGGTGGCCAGAGGCGGGTCCTGGCTCTGTCTCCCGCCGCCCGCGTGTGTCACCGCCCAGGGAGCGGCGTGTGGGGGGCTCCCTCTCGCACACGGATTGTATCCAATGCTCGTAAACGCATTAGATATTTGGGCATATTCACCGGGACTGCGTTTATCTACTTTATGTCAGAATAAAAGAGGCACGTGGTCAGCGTGAGGCCCTCTTCCACGTGCTGCAGACACAGGGCCCTTCAGGAGTTCTGCCCGAGTCTCGGGGTCCCCACTGCCTGGCCCAGGACGGGTACACCGCCAGCCTCTGCCCTGCTCAGGGCCACCCCCTTTCTCTTTGGCCCTGTGGTCATCTCCTCAAGGGCCTCTTTCCCCTGCGGTCTGTCCTCCGCACAGTGGCCACATGGAGTGTAAACCGGGCCATGCCACTTCCGTACCCCAAGTCCTGCAGCGACCGCACTGCACCCGGAAATGTACGAGACAGTCGGGGAGAGTTTGGACACCCGAGGAGACGTTTTTGTGGGTTTAGGACTTTAGCGGAGGCGGTACTACGGTTCTGCTGCTTTTCTCTTCGCTCTATCATCACCCCTTCCAAGCGGCCCCCGCGGCTCCCGGTGGGGTTTTGAGAAAGTCCTTCTGTCTCCGCTTTCCTGACTCGGCCGGAGCCGTGCCCGCTGCCTCTCCTGTCAGGGCTCCGATCACACACGAGTGTGAGCTGCGATGTCCATGACTCAGGGCAGACAACAAGCTCACCGCCATCTGCCCAGGACCCAGCTCAGCGCTGGGCACACCTCCCCCATGTGAGCTGCTAAATGGGGGACAGATGGGTGAGCTGGGGACCGGAAAGGAAAGAGTGTACTTACCCGGAGACCTTGCAGACCCGGAGGTCCAGCCTGGCCTTCTGGGCCCGTCAGACCCTTGGGGAGGGAGAGAGAAACAAATGAGACCATGGTAACTGCAGGTTCAACAGCACGGGCGCCACTCGGCCGCACATTCCCTGGGCAGGGAAATCCCGTCCTTCCAACCGGGAAGCGGGAGGGCAGGCGGGAAAAACACACTGCTCCCTCAGATCTAAAACGGAATCATGTGCTCCCGCCTGATCTAATCAAGGGTGTTCAGCAACCAAGAAGAGTCCACGCGTTAGAGAGGAGGGGTAAGGATCAACGCCTTGCGTTAGTGCTTTGCGTGGAGTGTGCAAGAAAGGAAGCCTCGGGCGGCCAGTGGACTCAGCCCCGAGCCTCTGCTCGCTCCCCTGGCCCAGGAGGACTGGCTGGGGGCGTCTGACTCCCCGTCAACAGCGACATGCGATACAGGGCAGTCGGCGCAAATGAAACTGGGCGCGAAAGATGATCTCAAGTTAGCGAGGAGCATCGGTGCAGGAAGAGGCCATAGAAGCCTTGCTCCAGTGTTGTCCGGACCCCGGGGTCACATGGAACCCGTTCTATCAGCAGCATGGAGCCTGGAGGACTCTTCGGGACCCTGGACAGCTCCACGGGGGCAGGGTGGGGCGTGAGGCCCGGCGGCCTGCAGCGCCAGGACCCTGTCCCTGCTCTCCACACCAGGGTCTGTAGGGATGATGCGGCAGGGCCTGCAGGGTGAGCGCGGGCACGTCACCTCTCCTTCCCTCCACAGTGAGACCGGGCCGTGGCTTTTCACCCTGCAGCCCCAGCGTCACACTCTGCTCGCTTGGGAAGTAGGTGGCCACACAGCCGTGACGTTTCCTCCTCTTCTCCCTCCCTCACTTATCGTCACAAAATCTGCACACCGGGGGTGAGGGGGGACCACCAGGTCGCAGAGGAGTGAGGGGTGAAGAACGCTGCCTCGTGAGGAAGCCGGGCTACGCGTTCCTAGCTTCTCAGTCCTCCGCGGGAACCAGGGAGCAGAGCACTTCTCCGGTAGCAGCGCGGGGGAAGCACCGGGGGAAAGAGAGTGGGCGTGACGGACGGGTCTGGGTTCAGAGCTCTCAGCGTTGCTTCTCAATCGCTGTGCGACTCCGTGCGAGCCACTCCGTATCTCCACACAACGCCTTCATTGTGAAGGAAGAGAAAAATACCTTCTCCCGTGCAGGCGTCCTACATGTAAGGTATGTCTGCATACGAAATATGCTACAGTGTAGGCGTTCGGCGCTGGCCAGTTACGGGTCGGAAATACACGTGCACAGAGCTAGCGATTGAGCAGATACCGCGTGTCCTGCGTTAAGTCTCACAGCAGTGACAGCAATGGCGGCGGTGAAACGAGACGCCTAAGGTGGCGGCCCCCAGAAGGGAGCTCGTCGGACCTGAACTCGTTGCACGAAGTGGTTACGATGCTGCTGGAATGAAACACCTCCTACGCTGCTTCTAGTTCACCGCAGGAAGCCACGCACACCTATCCTAACGAGGAAGCGGCCTCGGCGGGGTGATGGAAGAGGGAGGCCTGTCTCTCTCCTGCCACAAACCCCGTCCCTCAGCAGGACGCCGCACACTCCCGGGGGTACGAGGGCGCCGGCGTGGCATTAGTCATCCGAGCGTCTGCCCTCAGCGTGCCACGGCCGCCGAGTCCCTGCGAACGGCCCTCCGGAATGGTCATCACACATCACATCCCTGACAGAGGGAGGAGCCGAGGCTGGGCCTTCAGCGCCGGCGACGTCCGTCAGTCAGCACCCGGGAGGAGCCCGTGGGCACTGCACGCGGTTCAACGGGCAGGACGCCCGATGTTTTCATTCCCCGTTATCTGAAGGGAACGTAACACCAGAGCGAACCGCCGAACCCCAGCCGTGACCTGTCTGGGACCGGGGCTCTGGAGGCAGGCGGGCTGGGCTGCAGACACTGGGACCTGCATCACCTGTGGGCAGGCTCAGTGTCCTCCTGGGTGATGCCTGCGCTTTGGGGATAACAGGATGCTCGGTAATGGCAAGGCCTGCTGCTTTCCAGACCTACTGTGTGCAGAGCAGACCTGAGCTGGGACGGTGACTTACCGGGGCTCCTGGAGGCCCAGGGGGACCCTGGTGACCCTGTGGTCCTGGAGCTCCCTGTAACCCAAGCAAACACACATTAGCCACGACGCCCCTCGGCGGGCTCATAGAGTTCACTTCCCAAGTTCCCAGCAGAGACCCAGGGACAGGGGAGCATCTGCGTTCCCAGCAGGAAGTTCCCCCCACGGCTGTGCCCTTCTGTCTGCTCCCACCTGCTCCCACCTGGAGGACCCACACTGCCACCTGCTCCACCTGCTCCCACCTAGAGGACCCACCTCCTCCACCTGCTCCCACCTAGAGGACCCACCTCCTCCACCTGCTCCCACCTAGAGGACCCACCTCCTCCACCTGCTCCCACCTAGAGGACCCACCTCCTCCACCTGCTCCCACCTAGAGGACCCACCTCCTCCACCTGCTCCCACCTGCTCCCACCTAGAGGACCCACACTGCCACCTGCTCCCACCTGCTCTCACCTGGAGGACCCACACTGCCACCTGCTCTACCTGCTCCACCTGCTCCCACCTGGAGGACCCACCTTCTCCACCTCCTCCTCCTGCTCCCACCTGCAGCCTACCTGGAGGACCCACGTCCGCTTACCTGCTTGCCCTTCAGGCCCTCTCTGTGCACCTGAGGGGACAAACAGACATCAGCAAAGGTGGCAGCGTGTTCTCAAGTCGAGCTCCAGCTCCACTCAGGGCCCTCGCACGGCAGGGCGGCTGTATGCAGCCATCCCTGACTTTCCGTGGATTTTGCCCATTTCAGTGGGGAAAGCGTGATGTGCAGCTTCCGCTTTCACGGAGCTCTGCCTCCAGGAGCAGGGACTCTCCCAAGGACTGCGCTCTCTCAGCCCGGCCTCCGGCTTTCCAGCCGCCGGGGACGGTCCCACTTACCACGGAGCCCGGGACGCCGGGCGGTCCTGCAGGCCCCACGTCACCCTGTGGGGAGATGACAGACATTTCAGCAGAGGGCAGGCCCGCCACCCCTGCCCTGCCCCCACTCCTCCGAGGTCCCAGCATGTCCCCGCACGTCCACGGGCGCTCCCTGCGCTGCACCGCCACGCACGGCCTCACGCTGGTCTCCCTCCTCGCGAGACACACTCGAATCCCGTGGAGGAGACAGGCGTCTCGTGGTCACGCCCAGGCCAGCCCTGCGTCCGCTGGTGCTTTCGCCACCACCTTCTGCTCTAGAGCGGCCCCTGCCCGTGGCCCAGGGAGCCCTGTCAGACGCACCACGAGCAGGGACGGTAGCCGCGGCGTCTGTGCTGCAGGCCCGCGGTTCGCACACGGCCAGCGTCAGAGTATCAATCAGAGGAGTGACTGGCACGAATGCTGTGAGGCTCCAGCCTGCTTCCCCGGGGGAGGAGGCCTGAGCCTGGGCCCGTCCCTCTCCGTTACCACCAGGCCACGGCGGGACAGGGACAGTGCCTGGGTCAGATGCCCAGCCTGTGAGCCACACCTGGCTTCTACGTAGACACACCTGTCAACTGTGGCCACAGGCAAGCCCTCACAGGCTGGCGTCACTCCGTGGTTGGAGTGTCGGCCTGTGCACCGAAGGGTTGCAGGTTCGATGCCCGGCCCAGGTCAGGGCTGGTACAGGAGGCACCCAATCCAGGTGTCTCTCTCACATCAGTGTTTCTCTCTCTCTCCCCTCCCTCTGTCCCTCTTACTCCCTCTCTAAAAAGCAACAGAAAAATACCCTTGGGTGAGGATTTTAAAAAAAGAAAGACAGTCAAGTCCTCCCTGCTACTGCTCTGGTGCCCTAGGCCTCAAACAAGGACTCCAGGCAGCCCACGTCCCCACCTGCGCTTGGGGACAGAACCTACCATCTCCCTCGGGGCGCGCAGGGAGCACGGGTGACCTCAAACCCTGCTGCGGACTAAGGGGGCCAGGAACGAACGAACGAGTGGCCAGCGAGGCACTGACGGCGTCCTCAGGCGGAGGCAGAGACGGAGGAGGGCGGCTAGGCGGCCGTCCCCGCTGCGCCCGCCGTTCCCCATGTGGACGGAGCGCGCTTTCTCTCCACAAACCTGACCGAGCCCCAGCCCCACTGTCCCGGCCGCTGCCCACGGCTGGCAAAAACCACCTCTTGGCACAGCAGCTGACAATGTTTTGAATAGACTTGAGCTCTGAACGAGACCCTGGCTTTTCTGGGCCTCTGTTTTCTCGGCGGGAAAAGGAAGCGGGCTGAGCAGCTCCGCGCGGTGGTCCCGGCGACTTTCTCCCACCGTGACACATCCCCGACTCATGCCCACGGCGCCCGCTCACCGTGAGCAGGGAGGCCGCCCCCCAAACCTCCCTGGGTTCCTGATCACTCGGGTGAGCGCCCCAATAGTACCACGGCCCTGGCCTCGCGTCCCCCTCCTGCTGCTTTCACCCTATAACTGACCCTAACCCAGCTGTTTCCCCGACAGGAGGGGCCCCTGCTCACAGTGGCCAAGATGTGGAAACCCCCGCATGCCCTGCGACAGAGGACCGGAGAGAGAGGCGGCGCTGTCACAGCGGGACACTCCCCAGCCGGGAGGAAGGGCGAACTCGCGCCGCTTGCCACACTCGGCGGGTCCCCGAGGACATCACGCTAAGGGAAACGGCCAGGAAAAGATAACCCGAATGCTCTCACTCGCACGAGGGATGTGGAACGGAATCTCGGAGCACAGTCAGCGGAGCGGTGGCTGCCAGAAGGAAGGGGCGGTGGAGAGAGGGGGTCCTAACAAACGGGGCGGGAGAAGGTGGGACTTTGGGTGCTGGGCACACGGTGCTTGTCACACAGAAACCCACCCCTGAAACCTGTGGGATCCTATTAACCAGCGTCGCCCCAATACATTTAATTTTAGAAATCCCTAGACGCGGTGGAAGTTTAGAATTTAATATAATCTCCTCTCTCTCTCTCTCTCTCTCTCTCTCTCAGGAAAGAGTCGACATCAGATCCAAACGCCAAGGATCCTTCCTTCTTAGTGACTTGAAATAAACCGCGTGCTTATTTTAGGATTTAGCATCTTGTCAAGGAACTGCAGGAGAAGTTTAAAATCCTGACACTGGGATCATAGAACATGTAAACTTCACCCTAAAAATACTTAAGAGGGAGAGCGGATAATGAACTCGGCTCCCATCGCCGCCCGAGGGAGGGGGTTTGGCAGACACCAGCGCCTGGGGCCGCGCAGCCGTGGTCTGTGTCCTTCGAACGCACACCCTCCCCATCTGCTTCCCGTCTGGGCAGCCTCCCGCTTCTGCATTTTCAGCGGGCGCTGGGAACCAGCCCAGGTCAGCCAGCCACCTTCACAGGAGCTCAGGGGCCCCCAGTAGACAGATGTACCCCTGGCCACACCCATCTCGGTTTACTGGCTCCTCCCGCCCACCCCCTCCCTCTCCCCAGCTCTCCTCCAGCCCAGCTCATGGGATGTCCTTCCTGAGGGCCTGTCCCAGAGCCTTGCAGTCAGGGGCAGGGCTGTACCTCGTCGCCCCTCCTGTCACCCAGAACACATCACACCTTCTTAGCCCCACCCCATTACCGGACGCTTAGGAAGGTCATCATCCTCACAGTCATTTCTGTAGCACCCTCAGATCTGTGGAGAACTCTTACACAGTTTGTCCAGCTGAGATACAGGGACGCTAAGCAGGGCATTAACTGAGCTAAGCCTTGCAGAGACTGGTTCTGAAACAAACGGCCAGCCTGCCTGGCGTGGATCAGTGGTCCAGCATGGATCTATGAACCAGGAGGTCACGGTTCGAGTCCCATCAGGTCACATGCCCAGGTTGTGGGCTCAGTCCCTGGTGGAGGGTGTGCAGGAGGCCGCCGATCAATGATTCTCTCTCATCATTGATGTTTCTATCTCTCCCTTCCTCTCTGAAATCAATAAACATATATTTTTAAAAATAATAAAATAAAATAGATGACCAGTAGGACAAGAGAGATACCCTTTGCTCAGTTTATCAGGGATCCAGCTCATTTTCAGCAATATTTAACCTGGTTACAAAAAAATGTAAAAATCTTTTTAAACATTGCAGAGGGGAGAGGAAGAGGAAAAGGAGTAAGATATTTTGGGTATTTATTCCTACCCTGCCTTAGTCCAAAAGCAATGTAAGTCACATAATATTTTACTGTGTCTGAATATAATAGGAACTGATGAAAGTTCTATTCCTACAAGTAGGAAAACAGGAAGTAAGTAACCGGAAATGACCTGCTAGCTGAGGCCCTCAGGCCCAGTGCAGGCCAGTGTGGACTTAGCCCCTGGAGCCCAGCCTGCCTCCCGCCCCCACCTCACCCCGGGACTGATCCGTGCAGGCCGGCAGCGCACACCCTGTCAGTCCAGAGCCCAGACCACCTCCCACTCCGGGCCTGGCTTACCTTCTCTCCCGGGCGCCCGGCCATGCCGGGAGGGCCAGGCCTTCCCTAGGGGGGAAGGGGGACACTTGTAATACTATCCACAATGACACATACACACTTTCACCAAGTGGACACAACCCTTAGAACACGTGCACGTCATCCGTGATCTTCACATTCATGAACACACGTCCGGCGCTGAGTGAGGATGGATTTAAGGTGCCATGTTCTCTGGGTCCCTTCACTCAGCTGCTGGGTGGGCTGTTGCTGGGCTGGTGACTGGGCCCCGGAGCCCCCGGCTGAGCGGCACGGAGGCCGAGGCCCCAGCCGGACAGCACTCCAGCCCCAGCCCACCCTGTCCCCAACCCTGTCCCCCAACAAAACCCGCCCCCTACCAGTGCCCGCCACCTACCTGCTCCCCCGTCTCCCCAGGCTTCCCGGGGAAGCCGTCCAGGCCGCGCTCGCCCTGGCAAAGAGAGAAAATGAGGAGAAGACCAGAGGCGCACACGGTCAGTGTCACAGAGAGGCAAGCAGAGGCCGAGTGTCCGACTGGACGCGGCTCCACTCTCCCCCGGGCGCCTTCCGCTGCAGGACACCCACCACACAGTGGCCACAGCCCAGCGAGTAAGCGTGTTTGCGGGCCAAGGAGCAGACAGCTCTGCATTTCATTTCCCTCATCTGTGACCCAGGGGGGGCCATGGAGCCTCTCTGAACCACAGTCTCCTCATGCCCTGGCCTCTGGGGGGTGTGGGGGGGTCCTACGAAGTCCCCCGTGGGTGGGTTTCATGCCTCAGGTATTCAGGTCTCAACCCCTCTGCGCTGGGCCCCCTTGCTGCAGCTCTGAGGCTCCGACAGCAGAGGGCGCGCACACCCCACTCAAAGCCAAACCTCCGAGCCTGTCTTCTGGGCTGAAGTCTTCACAATTCTGAATTCTGGCTGTTGCTACACACATTTCACATGGGAGGGCGTGCGGTGTGTTTCTTCCACGCCGCTTGCTCCGAAAAGGTGCTATTACCCCTAAGACAGGTGCTATTACCCCCTAAGAGGGCGTGGGCTTATGCAAGATGCCCGGCCACGAGACTGGCAGGCAGTGGCCATGTGGATGGGCGACGATGGCTCCCTCAGGCCCAGCTCTGCTGGGCAGCTGGGCAGGCCGATCTCCAGGGGAGATGGAAACTTCCTCCTTGCGGATGGAAGGAATCGGGTCGGCGAGAATCTAGACTGTTCTAATAGCCGTCAGAGCCCAGAACTGGGACGGGGCCCGAGGGGGCCCACGGCCGGGCCTCTGACAGCGGGAACAAGGGGGTACCGAGAAGGGCCTCCGTCACCGGAGTTAGTGCAGGAGTCAGACCTGCCCCAGGCTGAGCCAGCAGGGCCGGGCTCCCGCTCCTCCCTCTCCTCCCCTTCTGTCTGTCTGTCTGTCTGTCCATGTTGCAAACATGCCACATGCTGCCCGCACCATTCGCGGGATTTCACAAGTGCTCACGCTCTCGCTGCTCAGAGCGGCCTTCTGTGTAGATGTCCCCCTAGCCGCGAGGGAGTCTGACACGCAGAGGGTCAATAGCCCTCCAGAAGCCACGCTGGAATCCCAGCTCTGGGACCCAAAGGCAGGCAGGGCCCAAGTCACTGAGCAGGAGCTTCCTCGCCCAGACCTGACCTGGAGGGGCCCGTGCACCCCACAGGCATGTGCGCACACGCACACACACGCACACACGCACACACACACGCGCACACGCACACACGCACACGCACACACACGCACACGCACACACACACACGCGCGCGCACACACGCACATGCACACACGCACGCACGCACACACATGCGCGCGCGCACACACACAAGCACACACACAAGCACACGCACACACACAAGCACACGCACACACACGCACACACACGCACACACACGCACAGAGTGGACGGCCCAGTGCCCTCTTCCTCTTCCCACGGGAAGCTGGTCAGAGTGTGAGCCACTGCACGTACCTTTTCTCCTCGGGCTCCCCGCTCCCCTCGCTCTCCCTGGAGACCCTGGCGGGGGGGGGGGGGGGGTGATGGGGGGGAGGGGGGAGGGGGGGAAGGTTAGTCACAATCACAGACTGGTCCAGCTTCTCTGTCCTCACCGTGGGGCTGTGCACAGCTGCGTGGGACGGGGTGAGGGGTCCCCCCGTGAGGTCTCCCTGCACGCAGCAGGCTGCTCTCCCCCTCAGCCTGCCGGGGGAGGGGCTCCCAGCTGGTCCCCTGGGCTGGTGACCCAGGGCCTCCGGCGAGCCTGCGACACACCTGGCCCCTGAGCTCATCTGGCCAAGGGCAGGCTCCTGAGCCAGGGCCACGCCCCCCCAGCGCTGCGACCCCGTCACCATCACTCCACCAACACGTGGAGGACAGTGGTCCCCGTGAATGGATGGCGGGGGGGCCTTGTCCAAGAGCCTGGGTGTCCCACCCCTGGAGAAGGGAACAGACCCGCGCGGTACTTACCGGAGCCCCGACGTGGCCGGGAGGGCCGGGAAGTCCAGGCGGCCCCTGCGACCCCTGCGAGGAGAGTCACGGGTTTGCGATCGGGAAGCAGGGGCAGGAGCCCAGGCCACGCTCAGCCCACACCGCGTGGGCGTGAGATCCCTGCGCTCCCCCGCCCCCGCTGCCACGCTGCTCCCAAGGTCCCACCGAGATCCCCAGACCACTGCCCCCCAAGACCCCCTGCCACCCCCTGCCTGGCGGGCCAGGACTCACCTCCCATCAGCTCAACTTCACGGACTAGCGACCAGTGTGTCTGAGCTCTGATGAGGCCAGTGCCACCACTCCCACCTCCACTTGCCCCTGACGTGTGCCCCTTGCTCCCTGACCTGTGCCCCTTGCCCCGTGCCCCTTGTGCCATGATCGGTCCAGGACATGCGCACAGCTCCTGATGCCCACGGCCGAGGCCTGCAGGGTTCACTCTGCCTGCCCGAGCCCCGCCGACGCCCACAGGCCCCAGGGCTCCTCCCTCACCTGCACCACGCACGGCAACAGCCTTTAAGTCACTAACGTGGCCATTCCTATTAAAAGCTATTTAGGTTAAAAGGTGCATTTCCTCCGCAGAAGGTGTGCCAACCTGTGTAATCTCTCCCTGAGTGAAAATAGAGGACATACGGAGACACGTCACTGAGTTCAGTGGAAGCGGAAACCACCTCGGGGCCGTGAGTGGGGGGCTGTGTACAGACGCTGCCCCCTGTCGGGGAAGGAGACGCACTGCCCGGGAGCACGGTGTCTCTCTGAGCCGCTGTGGGCAGGGTCTCTGGTCTCTTGTTAAATGAAGCAGATAAACGCAGAGTGTGGGATGCTTCATTTTGTGAGAATGTAAGGAAAATCACCTGTGGACAGACACATCCAAGGCAGGGAGGCCCCTGGGCCCCTCCCCCACCTAAAGCTGTGGGTTCGCATCAGGCTTGCCCCCTGGGACGCGAGAACACAGCTGAATCGACTCACCCGCATGCCCACCTCGCCAGGCAGCCCCGGCTCTCCAGGCTCCCCCTGCACACACAGGACAAACAGCACTGTCAGGACCCAGGGGGCCTGGGCCGAGCCCCACGGGCAGCCCCAACCTGGGGCCCCCCTTCCTGGAACTGAGGAGGCATCACGGTGCAGGGTAGCCCCGTGGTCAGAGCCCTAGGCCCCTCGAGCCTCCTTCTGGGAGCGAAGGAGCTGACCTTGGTTGGGAGGTGTCACCTCACCCCGCCACCCTGTGCTGAGGCTCCCGGGAGGCAGTGTGGACGGGCAGCGGGGAGTTGAGGCACAGGGGCGACGGGAGGCTCTCTTCACGGAGGAGCAAGAGGCGGTCTGGAGCCTCGTGGGGCTCCCCTTTCTCTCCTGTCTCCATCCAGACACCCCACCCTCAAGTGCTAAAGGCGGTGGGCTCTGGGGGCTCCCCCGTCGGGGCTCCCCCATCAGGGCTCCCACACAGAGGCCGGATCACTACGGCTGGAATCGCAAAGGGAGCCCGGGTGGGGACCCAGACCCGGTCTCCAGTGGGTTCCCGTTGGAGGGGAGACCACTCTGTCTGGGTCCGAAGTGGGTTCCCGTGCGGAGGTGGAAGGGGTGTGGCACAGGGAGGCGGGCTGGCCATGCGGGGGACTATGCTGTGCGGGTCCCACCCCGACTCCTCCAGCTACACACAGGGGTCGTGGGCGAACCCCGCCCCTTGGACCTCCATTTGGTTCCAAGTCTGGGCATTGGGGACACGGCCTGCCGTGCAGAACTGACTGAGAAACAGCTTCCAAGCGCAGGCAGGCAAGGCCAGAGCCACTGCTGCTGCTGCTGCTGCTGCTGTAACCACAGGCTCCCTCCAGGGCCTGGGAAGACGCCTGGCCCTGGCAGAGGCCATCCCAGCGGAAGGTAGGGGGTCCTGGCCTGGCGAAGCCCTGTGGGGAGGGTGGTAGGAGCACACGTACCCGCACACCTTTGCTGCCGTCTCTCCCAGGGGGACCGGGCGGGCCCAGGGAACCCTAGGAACAGAGAGCACAGCATTAGCACAGGATGAGGCGGCGCTGGGACGGGCTCCTGGCATGCTGGCACCAGGAGACAGGCGGGCAGGATGAGCCAAGGTGTGGCTACTCCGAGGGTGCTCCCCTACCCCCCGCCTGCACCTGGGCAGCACCTGGGAGAGTGAGAGACACAGGACCTGCTGTGCCGGGCTCACATGGGACCTGCTGTGCCGGGCTCACATTTCAGCAGGACCCGGAGGTCTGCATGCAGCTGACGGCGTGGGTGAGAGGAAGGGCCACCTCCCGGCCCTGGGCGCAGTGCGGCCACCTTGCTGCCAGCTCGGAGCCACGCGGAGAGCAGAGCCCAGGCCTGAGGCCACCGGGAGGGATGACTCTGTCGAGGGCTGCCCTGGGCGCTGTGAGGTGGCCAGCAGCACCCCTGGCGCCAGAACCAAGACTGCCTCCAGAGACTGCCAAGTGCCCCTGGGAGGCCAGACTGCCCCGCTCAGGACCAACCAGCCAGCACAGGCGTTTGGTTTACTCTGCAGCTGTGCTGCAGGTCTCCACTGGACTGAGACACACGCAGAAGCTGGGGACCAGCACCCTGAGGCGCAGTGTGAGTGAAGGGAGACCTGGGCCAGGCCACTCACCTCCCTGGCTCTTCCCTGTGCACATTTCCCCAAGGGACCTGGGCAACTTAAACACAGGGGACTTAGGCTCCCGGGCCAGGTCCCACCCATCTGATTCAACTCAAGGATCCCGCCGAGACCCCCAGCCCAGCTTCCCTGACCCTTTTCCGTGTGATCTGGAGCAAATCGATGCTCCTGTGTGGAAGGGCCAGGGGCCGCAGGCAGGGGCTTCAGGAGCCCAAGAGGAGGGGCGGCCTTCCTCAGAGCAAGACAAGGAAAGACGGGAACCACCCGTAGGCAAGCACTGCACTCAGGGGTGTGCTGGAGGGGAGACGTGCTCATTGGCCCTCGGGGATGCAGGGCAGGTGAGCCCTTTGGGGATGCTTCCCATGTAGCCTCTGCCACCGAGCAGAACCAGTGAGTCCCCTGCTGGGTCGTGTGTTGGCCGCACCCGTCAAAAGAGGGACACTAGGGACAGGGCTCCGCCCCAGGTGGCTCGTAAGATGCTGTGATGACGCTTTGCATACAGGGGGACTGGAAACCAGCATAAGTGCCGCCATTTTGGGTGAACGATCCAAACCTCATGCTTCGCCTGTGAAAAGGAACTCACTCGTCCGGCCGGCGTGGCTCCGTGGTTGAGCATCGACTTATGAACCGGAAGGTTGAGGTTCCATTTCCGGCCAGGGCACATGCCTGAGTTGTGGGCTCCATCCCCAGTGGGGAGCGTGCAGGAGGCAGCCCATCAGTGATTCTCTCTCATCATTGAAGTTTCTGTCTCTCTCTCCCTCTCCCTTCCTCTCTGAGATCAATGAAAACATGTTTAAAAATAAATAAATAAAAGGAAACCACTCAGGTAAGAGGATGACACTAGATAAGCCTGTGACCGTTTCGAACGGTAACCAGGCTGGGGAAGAGGCACAGCCCCTGTTCACACTGGCAGCGGTGCCTCCAAGTCCGGCCCTGAGCCCAAGTCAAGGCCTTGACCTCCCTGTGCACCGAACCCCGCCTCGTGAGCTCACTGGGAGCCGCCAGAGAGGGACATCTGGCAGGAAGTGGCTGGCCACGCCCAGGTGTCAGAACCAGAGCCCCGGGAATTGGGTGGTGACCTCATTGGGCAAAAGACCGAGAAAAGAGAACCGGCGTCCTGTACTTCCGGTTCATGAACGATCGGCGCCTTTCCCTAAATGCTGACCAAGAGGTTGCTCACGGCAGGAGGGGTGATGTGAGCTCTTCCCCCACCTGGGGGAGCCAGGCCAGGTGCTCCGGGTGGGGGCCGAGAGGCCCTCTGGGCCGCGGTCCTCAGGGGGTACCTGGCACCGGCAGCCTCGGACACTGGGGTGCAGCCCAGCAAGCTGCTCTCACAAGCCGTCCAGGCGGTTGGGAGGCTCGGTCAGTGTCTGAGAACCGCTTCTCAGCACCGCTAAGTGCAGGCTGGGGAGTCGGACACCAGCCCAGGTCCAGGCTCGGCCACGTAGACAGACAGGCTCCCTGGCCCTGCTCACATGGTTGATAAGCGTGTAAAACGGGGACAAGACCGCCCCCTACGCTGAGGAGCAGGTGGAGCAGCCCCCTAAACACCGGCGCTGCTAGCACCCTCGGCTGCTCGGTGAGCCATTTCGGATGAACTGAAGAGAGGAAAGGACGCCTCCCCTGTACGTCAGCCACCTGGAAGGCACTTTCTAATAACGCCCTCCCCCCCGCCCCGGGCTTCCTGAGGTTTTGGGAGGTCAAGTCCCCTCGGGGGACAGGAGCCCTGGCATTTCCCAGCCGGGGGCCGCCCCTGGGGATCAGACCTCACGGATGCGGAGGGCAGAGAAGACGTCATTTGTGTGTAAAAAATGGAGCGCCACGCTGCCGAAAGGGTAATTACCCTTAACACGTAGGGGCACTCTGCACAAATATAACTCATTTATTTTCCCTGGCTCATTTCATCCTTGCAGCAACCCTCTGGGGCAGCTGACAGGCGCCGGTTTATGCTGAGAAGAGTGAGGGCGGCCAGGGTGGAGTAACTGCCAAGGGCCACACAGCTGTGAGGGCCGAGCCCTCAGCCTCCCGGCCCTCCCAGGCCAGCGGCCAGCCGTTCAGCATTCACACCTCCACCCCCATAAATGCTCCCACCTGCTGTGTGCAGCCCTGGGTCCTGAGATGGTCATGTCGGACGGAGCTGCGGGGGGGGGGGGGGGGGGCGGCGGGGAAGGAGGAATGCAGACGTCCCTAGCTGGCTCTGCCTGGGCCTGTGAGGTCCCCTGAACACACAACTTCCCCCATGTGTCTTTCAGCACCACGGACAGGGTCTGGGGCACCTTTATGTGTTCCAACTTTTGGCATTTTGCCCACCACCTACAGGCTTTTTGAGGGCGCACAAGCAGCTAACTTATTTTACCCTAAACCCTTCAATTATGATAAATATAGGAGGCCCTCCACCACAGTTATCCAACTCAATGGCCATGAATAACACACATTAGCGCACAGGCTAAGAACAGGAGCCGGGCTGAGGAAGCCGGCCCTGACCAGAGAGGAGGGGACCCAGAGCCAGAGGCAAAGGGCATGATGACCTCAGACGTCTCTCTCTCTCACACACACACACCTACCATCGTGTGTGAGGGCCCAGACGCTGCCATGCAGCCCTCGGACAAAAGCAGCTGCTTCCCACAGGGGCCTGGTTTTGAGGGTCAAGGATTCTCAGGTCTGAGCATCGCTTGGGGAAACTGGGCGAGTGGGGACCTAGGGTCAGACAGACAGGCACGGCCTCTGTCCCCTCACCCCACCGCTGGGAGTCCCCTTTTGGCGGGGGAGAGGGGTCCCTCAAAGCCCCTCAAGCCCCCTGCCTTGCCCGAGAGGCAGGACGGTTCATGGTCCACAGCGGGGCAGAGGTTCCCACGCTGTCCAACTTCAAGTCAGAGAAGGAAGCGCCGGCCCCCTGGGGGGGGGGGCGTTGAATACATGGGGGGCAGCAGCTGCTTATCTCAGCCCCGGGGGCTGGGCAGCTCACTGACCGCCTGCACCCGCCTCCTCACAACCCTCCTTAACTTCACCTCTGGCCTCAGTTTTCCAACTGGCACCCATTTCTCTAGCTTCGTGGTGAGCCAACCCGCCAAGACCCCCCTACGCGACGGCCTCAGAGCTCAGGCGCCGGCACAAGGCCCTGGCAGCCTCTCGGGTCGTCCAGTTGAAGTTTCCAGAAGCAGCGAGCATCCTGGGGAGTCGGGGCGGCCTGGGCTGAGTGTCGGCGGCGCAGACACCCCTTGCTCCGGCCGTGCCCCGTCGGGTTGCCGGCCCGGCTGGAAACGGGAGACAAGCATAAAAGACAAGGAACCGACACCTGAGCGACCCAACGCTCTGTCTGCCGCGGCGGCCTCGCTGGCCAGTCAGACCCAGCTGAGTCTGGCGCATTTGCTCGGGGTTTTTTCTGGTGCGCGGCCCTGAGGAGTCTGAGCACAGAATCCACATGGAGCGGCATTTACTGCCGTGGGGGCGCCTGTGGCGAGGCTTAAGGAAGGCTTCTGGGTGGTTGTTTCTGGGTTTTCCCCTCCAGCGAGCGCTGAGTAATGAGTTGCTGACCCAGGCACCGCTCTGCGGACACTCTGCCCCAGTTCCGTCCCTCGCGTCTCCAGGGCCTGGGCATCTGTGAGGGGTGGGCCGGACGCCGCGAGGGCCCTGGGGCCGCTCCCTCCCGTGCTGCTCCTTCCCACTCCGGGGAAACCAGGCTCCTCAGCACTTCTCTCCCCGCCCTGGGCTCGGCCGGCCCTGCCCGGAGGCCTTCTCCCACGGCATCCCCAGCCAGCTCAGCCCCCATGTGGGTACCAGCCGTCTCCTCCAGGACAACGCTGCGTCCCCCGTCGGGGCCACGGGAGACCTGGCCCAGGTGAGCCCTGACTCCGCTCAGCAGTGTCGCTCACAAGGGCCCACTCCGGGCCGGCTGCTGAGCTCCTCCTTCCCCTGCTCGCACTGGCCCGTCTCATGGCAGCCAAACAGCAGGGATTTGCAGCTCCACCCTCCCACCCGGACCCAGGGGACGGAGCCGCTGTCCCCGGACTTCTAAGCAAAAGCACCGAGTGCGTCCGGTGTGAACTAACTTAGGAAAGGCGCCGGAGCCCGGCCGGTGTGGCTCAGCGGTTGCGCAGATTGGTACGTGCAGCCACCGTGTGCCAGGGACAGCGCCGGGTGCATCCACTGGCATCACGCACCTCCTACAATCCCCCCACAGCCCAGGGGTCACGTGCCCGGCTCCACTTGACAGATGAGGAAGCTGAGGGCCAGAGAGGCAGTAGACCAGGTTCTCCCAGCCACTGCAGAGCAGGGATCCAGGCCAGGCCTGCCCACCTCCCCCAACCTGGTTTGAGCCCCAAACCAAGGCTCCCCAGGGGCCAGGAAAGGAGGCCAACTCCCCCCGAAAGGCAGGCAGGGCCTCTCCAGACAGAGGTCACATGGCAGGGGCCCTGCAGAGCCAGCCTGGAGCCTGCGCTCTGGCTTCCCGACACCAGAGGGCACTGTGGGCCCAGGAAGGCTGCAGCTTCCTCCCTTGCACGTTCTGGTCCCCCAGTGAGGGACCCTGGGAGGCACCACAAGGGAGCTCACCGGACACTGCACACCGTGGCCTTGTTTTTGCTGTTTCTAGACTTTAATGCCTGGGGATCTGCAGACCACACCTCCACGGATGCGCACTGACCCAGGGCCTACACCACAGCCTCACTGTGAGCTGGAGAGAAGGCAGGGCACGCAGGCCACCACCCCCCTGCTCTCCAGGGTCCTGGTCCTCGCAGAGCCAACACACACCGTCTCCAGGTAAACTACACCAAAAATACCAAAAGTCACAGCCAGATCAGTCACATGATGCCCGGCCTCATGGCCCCAGTCCCTCCAATCACCCACCCCGCCCCCACCACTCTGCAGATCACTCTGGAGAGAATATTCTAGCCAGGAGGCCACTTGTTCAGCCCTGTTCACGTGTCTTAGTCACCGTGACCGTCTCCCCTCCGTGGACTCTGTGGTCCGGGGGACCTGCCGGGCTGCCCACGTCCTCCGAGGGAGACCAGAGACTCCATAGGAGGAAGCCCCAGGGGCTCAGGCTGCAGAGGGCTCAGGGCCAAATCTGAGAGCCACGCCTGCCAGGCCTGCAGGCATTGGCGTCCCGCCCCCCGTGTCTATGGATGGGTAAGCAGCGGCTCAGCGAGGGAGGTGGCACCCACGCCACACAGCCACTCCTCTGTCGTGCAGCAGGACTTGGACTTTGCTGAGAATGCACAACTGGCGGCCCAGCATGTGAGCCAAGGACAGAGTGAGAGGGCCCGTCCCTCCGGCCAGCACGGAGCCTGTGAGGCCCCACTGCGGCGGTGACCCTGCAGCTCCGGGGGCAAGGAGCCGTGCCACAGGGGAGGCCTCCGAGGGTCAGGAGCCTAAGGCTGCATGTCCTGAGCTGTCAGAACAGATGAAGCAGACGGAGATACCCACATGCCAGTCAGAGGACAGGCGGTGCGGGGGTGGCACCTTGGCACTGCCCAGACCTGGCACCTGCCCCCCAGGGCTCCAGCAGCCCCGTCCTGATATAGAGGGTCACCTGGGGGCTCTGCTCACACCCGAGCTCTGGTTCTGGGCCCACAGGGAGCAGTCACGGCCCGCGAGTGTAAGGTGTGGAGCCTGAGCACCGGGGCCTGGGGGCGGGGCTCTGTACCACGTGGAGTCCCAGGGTGGCCACCGTCAGCCCCGCGTCAGGCACCAGGAGACCCAGACTCGCCAACTCGCAGCAAAGTCACCGGGCCGGGTGGGCCGGGTGCAAAGCTCACGCTGGGCTGGGGTCCCGCTCTCTCAAACGGCTCTGTGTCCCCGTGCAGCGGTCCCTGTGTGTGCCTGTGCCTTTCACAGGAGGACTCACGGGAGGCCGGCGCCCAGCCCTGGAGACCCCGCCTCTGCCACTCACATTCTCACCGGCCACACGTCTCCCAAACCCGAGTCCTCCGTCCTGTCCCAAGCCACCTCCGCAGCCCTGGGGAGTCTGACACCCGGGAGACGCTTACCTTTTCACCCTTTTCTCCGTGGACGAACGGTCCTCGGCCCTGGGAAGGAAGGAAAGGGGCAGAGGTGACCCTGGGGCCTCCTGGGGCCTGGCATCGGGCGGCCGCGGCTCCCGGGGACGGCACACGCGGGCACCTTCTCGTCGCTCTGCCCAGGAGCCTGCGAGATGGCCACCGCCATGCAGGGCGACGAGTCTCGCGAGCGACGTCGCATTTAGACCCCCCGCAGCGCCGCAGTCCGGCGCTCTCCCTTCTTCCCGTTTCAGCTTCACGGAGACGGAAGCCGCACACCCTGGAACTCACACCCTTGACGCGCACAGTTCAAGGGCTTCCCGTTACTTGCCGAGTTGGGTGACAATCACCGCAGTCGGCTTTGGGAGGTCTCATCCCCTCAAAAAGCGCCCCCTGCCTGCCGGGGGTCACTCCCCTGCTGCCCCGCCCCCGGCCCCGGAACACGCTCACCGGTGGCCTGTCTCTGTGGGTCGGCCTAGTCCCGACATTTCCTGGAGGGCGTCCTTGTGCAGTGACTCTCCCCCCTGGTGCTTTCACCTCCCTTTTAGGGTCTGTACGATGCCGTCCCTGAGGACGGGTCCCTGCGTTGGTCTTGCCCCGAGCTCACGGAGCTTCTACGACATACCGGTGACTGCTTTTCACCCACTCGGGACGCCTCGGCCGCACGTCCGAAACCCTTCCGCTCCTCTCCCTCCTCTCCTTCTGGGTTTCCCATCCTGTGCACACCGGGGACACGAGGGGCCCCGTCTCTGAGCTCATTCATCTTTCTTCGTGGCTTTTCCCTCTGCACGTGGGATCGCATCACCTCCGCTGACCTCGTTTCAAGAATGCGGGCTCTCCGGCCAGCGTCCCACCCGCTGTGGGCCCCCCCAGTGATTTCCTTCGACGTTTCTGTTATCATCATTTCAAACCTCAGCATTCCCGCTTGGTTCCTTCCCACGATTTCTCTTTTTAATATTCAGCGTCTGATGAGATGCCGTCACGTGACCTCCCTGTGTTTCCGGAAGAGCGGTTTCCTGCAGTTCTCCGGACGCAGTCAGCAGGACCGTGCGAAACCCACGCCCGCGCCCTCTCCGGCAGCTCCCGTCCCCGCTGCCCCCCTGCGCACGGGTTCTGGCCGCAGACGCTCCCCCAGCTGACGTGGGTTTAGATGAGCCCGAGGCCTGATAAGCGGGTGACGGGAGCCAGGCACGCAGCAGGGGCGCTCCAGGTCAGCAGCTCTTCTCCCCGCGGGGCTCCCGCCTGCACTCAGGAGGGGGGTGCAGAGGGCACGGGTGAAAGGGCCCTGGGCCTCAGACTACAGTGGACCAGGATGAGCCGGCCTCCGCCAGCCCGGGCCCTGTGACGGACACGTCACGCAGCCTGAGCGTGCCGCGCCGCTCCCCCGGGAGAGGAGACGAGGCCATGCTGCAGAAGCGCTGGCCGGAGGGCCGGAGCGCCCACGGGGGCGCTGGGAAGCAGAGCACATGCGCGGCTGCGGGACGAGCCACGGGGTGACCGCGGGGGTGACGAGGGGCTGCCCTTTCCAGGGCAACGCTTCCGGAGAGGCTTTGTCTCCCCCCTTCGCACTGAGCACCCAGAGGGACTCATTCCAGCACGGGACGGACCGCGGTCCTCGCGGCCCAGCTGTGGGCAGGGGTGAGCCAAGTCCCCGTGCTCCTCTTCCCGCTGCCAACGGGGCCAGTGAGGCTTCCGGGGAGGAAAGGGACCTGCTCGCGGTCACACGGCAAATGAGGCTGAGACAGGGCGACCACGAGGTGCCTCGGACACCCAACTCGTGCTGCTGAGGCTGCGATGCCCGCGTGGAGGGGCGGGGCTCGCGCTCACACAGGCCAGGGAATGGGAAGGGCAGAGCGCACTGGCTGGGTCTCTGCACCGTCCCAGATCTTTTACATGGACGGACACGTCATCCTCATGATGCCCCTGGCAGTTAGTTCCATCACCCCATTTCACAGGTGAGGAAACTGAGGACAGAAAGGTCGAGTATCTTGCTGGGGTCAGGACTCACTTCCCAGGCATGTGGCTCCTAAGGCCCTGCTCTGAACCAGGACCTGTCCATCTCCAGGATTCCCCCGACCGTGGCCTCCATTCCCTCCTCAGCGGAGGATTCGTCAGCACCGTCATGCTAGGCCAGGCCCTGCGGCTGCCACAGTGACACACCACAGACGGGGACAGGAGGGAGTCAGCTGATGCTGGGACTGGGGAAGGGAGGTGATATGGGAGCACAGAGGTGGTGGGTGACCCAGACCTGGGGGCCGGGGGTACCCCAGGGCACCCCACAGCCAACTGTGAGTGAAGAGAAAATGTGAGCCAGACAGAAGGAGCGGGGGACACCGGGCAGGTGGAGGGCACACTTGTCCTGTAGGCAGAGCACTCAGGGGCCGGCGGAAGAGGTGAGCACGTGGGGAAGCCTGACTTCCCATCGGCGGGCAGAGGTCCAGGGGTGAGAGTGGAGGTGAGGACACGGTCAGAGCAGCCGGCTGTGTCCTACCCACAGGCCCCACCCCCTGTGCCCACAGACAGCAGCCTGGGCTTCATTGTGAGGGAAGTACGGGTCTCGGTGCCTGCCACCCACCAGGGGCTCCATGCATTCCAGGGACAGGCATGACTGGGGGCCCCTGGGTTTCCCACCCCAGCCACACAGCGGAGGGGCGCCCTCACTCACCGAGTCGCCTTTCTCGCCCTTGGGTCCTGGACCCCCGAATGGCCCTGGACCTCCCCTGTCGCCCTGGGGAGTCAAAACCAGAGATGAACGTCATGCAGGTCCTCCCACAGGGCTCCCCGCACGGGTGCCCACAGCCCGCGTGCTCCACCGAGGAGCAGCTGAGCTTGGCATTGTCACCTGCACCAGGAGGCCACCCTGCCCACCCTGAGGAGGGGAGATCGAAATAATTTCCCAGCCTCCTCCCCCAGGAGCGAGGGCCTCTGAGAAAGTGAGTGGCTGCAAGGTCACGCTTGTCCCTGGGAACGGCCTGGCCCTGCTCCAAGCCCGGCCCCCTGAGGAGCCTCAGAAGCCCCAGGTCTGCCTGGCTGGCTCCGTGGTGGAGCGTCGACCTATGAACCGGGAGGTCATGGTTCCATTCCCGGTCAGGGCACAGGCCCGGGTGGCGGCCTCGATCCCCAGTGTGGGGCGTGCAAGGGGGCAGCCGATCCATGACTCTCTCTCGTCATTGATGTTCCTCTCTGTCTCCCTCTCCCTTCCTCTCTGAAATAAAAATACGTTTAAAAAACTTTTTTCTAAAAGAAGGCCCAGGTGGAACCCCAGCTGGGCTGCTGCTGAGTCCGGGCTGTGTCCCTCGCCCCTCCTTGCTCACAATTTCGGGTGAGAAACGGAGGTGCTGGACAGAGGCTCAGCGGTCCTTAACCTCACACCACTGCTTTCTCCTTCCATCCCACCTGGCCGGGGAGCCGCGCCTGCGGGACAGGGCCCGGGCACCGGGTTCCTTCTCACACGGAGAGCGTGGCCGAGGTGTCCGGGCTCAGAGCCACCTCTGCCGGCCCCAGTACTGACCTTCGGGCCGGGCAGTCCCACGGGGCCACCGGAGCCTTTTTCTCCCTACAGGGAAAGGAGAAAAGGCACGAGTAAGACTGTGTTTTCCCTCCTCCCCTTCTCCCTGCCCGACTGGGCGCCCCACCCCACGAGCATCAGCCAGTCTCTCTGTGCGCCGCGCTGAGGGTCTCCAAGCGACTGCATCCCGCGGCCCAGGTCTCTGTCTCCTTCCTCCCTGGCAGCACCATGGAGCACCTCCTGGCGCTGCCCTGCTGGGAGGGGCAGACACAGCCACAGACTTGACGGCTGGCGGGAGGCCACGGCCTGGGGCTGTGGGTCGGCGAACCTCATAGAGAACCTGCCCAGCACCGTTCTGCTTTTGTCATCTTGGTGCTGTTTGTGTTTGGCGTGCCCAGCGGTGCATAGCGTTTGGTTTCGTTTTTTCTTACCCGCAGGGCCAGTGGTCCACAGAAAAACAGAACAGACGGCCGGCCTGGGCCCTCAGTGGCACTCAGTCCAGGTGACGGATGCCGTGTGTCCACAGACGCACACTCGTTTTTAACATTAGGACAAGATGCATAAAAACCTACTCGCCTACGCACTGCTATGGAGTCCAGCTCATTGCAGAAACGTGGAGAAGAAAGGGACATGGGTGTCCACAGAGCACATCCACACCCCACCACGGCCCTTCTCTCTGATTCACAAGCCAAGTCCTGTTTGGCCTAGCGGCCCGCGAGGGCAGGGGACGCGGGGGGGGGGGGGGGGGGGCCCGGACTCTGCAGGAACCCCTCCCTGACTTCGGGAAAATGCCCTCGGAGCTGCGTGAGGAGCCCCCGTCCTGGCGTGCACACGACCAAGAAGTGCGAGGTCCAAGGAGCAAGAACACTTCCCTGACCTGAGAGTCACGGGCGCCTGGGAGCCTCAGGCCTGGCAGAACACATGCATGATGGGAAACTCCCGCCTCCACGGCCGGTCCTGTGGGCCAGCCTGCGCACTCAGCTCAGGGCCTGCCGGCTGAGGGCTGGGACGGGGCTGCGGGGCTGCGGGAGGTACCTTCTCTCCGGCTGGGCAGGAGCAATTGATGGTCTTCAGAAACCCGACCTGCTCGCTGCCGGCGGTGGGTGGCGGCGGGGGCGGGGGCGGGGGCTCGGTCTGCACGGTCACCTGGCACTGGGAGGAAAGCCGGGCGGGTCAGCACCTGCTCCTCACCCAGCACCCCTCCCCGTCAGGCTCCGTCTGGAGCCCCCTCACAGTCCCGGACAGACCTCACGGCCGGCTCGCCCAGCCGGACCAGGAAACGGGTCCCTAGCAATGATCCCGGGCTTCTAATGGAGGGCATCCCCTGAACCCCGACTGCCCCTCCCCAGGCCTGGACACCCCCCTGCTGGAGGCCCGGGACCCATTTCCTCCCAGCCTCTCTGCACAAGGACGGCTCACCGGGCCCGAGGGGATGTCACAGCAAGTCTCCAGCTCCGCGTGGCGGGAGTCGCAGTAAATCACAATTCGCTGCAGGTCAAACTGAAAGAGAGCCAGGGCGGAGGGGCGTCTCTGAGACCCAGGGCCCTGCGCAGGGTGTGCACCTGCCAGGACTCATCAAGGGACACACTTAGCATCTGTGCAGTTTGCAGACGGATTACGACTCAACAAAGAATAAAACAAACTATCTGTTTACTGAGTTAGTTTAGCCTCCCCGAGACAAAGCTTCTTTATTTAAAATGTAAATATCATCTAGACATTTCAAAGGCATTATGAAAATCAAATTAGGTTATATTTTTAGTACCTGAACCAAAGGAGGGACACATATAATTAGTAAAATGAATAAACAGTAGGGTTATTCTATACTAGAGGCCTAGTGCATGAAATTCATGCACAGGGGGTGGGCGGGGGGTGTCCCTCAGCCCAGCCTGCACCCTCTCCAGTCTGGGACCCCTCCAAGGATGTCTGACTTTCCTGGTAGGATCGGGCCTAAACGGGCAGTCGGACATCCCTCTCACAATCCAGGACTGCTGGCTCCCAACTGCTCGCCTGCCGGCCTTCCTGATTGCCCCTAACCACTTCTGCCTGCCAGCCTGATCACCCCCTAATCACTCCCCTGCCAGCCTGATTGATGCTTAACTGCTCCCCTGCCAGCCTGTTTGCCCCTAACTGCCCTCCCCTGCAGGCCTGGTCACCCCCAACTGCCCTCCCCTGCTGGCCATCCTGTGGTGGCCATCTTGTGTCCACATGGGGGCAGCCATCTTGTGTGTTGGAGTGATGGTCAATTTGCATATTACTCTTTTATTAGATAGGATTACATAAGCATCTATAACTACAGTACTAAGTAGTTAGTATGCATATGGGCTACGTGCTATAAAGTTGCCTGTATTTCTTAATAGATATATATAGAGAGATATAGATATAGATACAGATATAGATATGTACATAAACGTACCCTGTCCCAGGGCTGAGCTCAGTGCCTGGCACACAATAGGTGCCCAATATATATGTGATCAATGACTGCCTGAATGGCTGGCTGATTGAATGAGTGAGTGAGCGCGTGATGTGACCTTGAGCTCCCACATGGCAGTTCTGAGTCAGGGTCCTCCCTTCCAAGGCGGAGCGAGGCGATGACTTGACAAATGATACAGGCAGGTGTGGAGGGGCATGGGGAGCACATGACCCCGAGGCTCCTCCCCGGGGACCCCAGCACCTGGCACTCACGTCGATGGGCACGCTGTCGTAGAGGCGCTTGCCGATGACGGTCTTGCCCTGGATGTCGATGTTCTCCCTCTCCTCGATGGGCAGCGTCTGCACCAGTGCGCAGTCGATGTACAGGGAGACGCTCTGGGCCTGGATGCTCAGCGCCAGCTTGTGCCAGTCCCGGTCAAAGAGGTCGTTGACCCGGGTGCCGCGGAAGACCACCCTGACGGCGTCCTTCATCGCGCCCACAGCATTGTACTCGACCGCCTTGTTCTCGCCGTCCAGCCGGATGGACACCTGGAGGGAGACCAGAGGCTCCATGAGCTGCGTGGGGCCGAGCGGGGAGTGGGAGGGTCCTTCCTCTCTCCCGGCCCAGGGAGCCTAAAGCACATTTCCATTCCCTGACAGCGTGCTTCTGTTTGCGTGTACACCTGCAAAACCACAGACCCTGACAGATGACCCAGCACTTCTGATGCACGTCATCAGTCCACTACACCTCCGATTTCCTGAAACTGGTTTCACAGGTTGGGGCCCCGTGTCCTCGACCACCTGGGGGCTTCCTGAGAACACGGGGCTCCCCTCCAGGTCTCCATTCTTCCAGCAGGTGCAGATCGGGCATTGGGGGAGGGTGGCGGGCCCGAGGCCTGAGCCTGCCAGCACTGGTTGGGGCCCCAGAGGCGCTTCACCGCTCAGACCCATAGCAAGTCCTGTTGGTTTGGTCTTCATCCACCCAGAGTCGGGTCACATCCCCACAGGTACTCTCCCTTCTGGGGCCAGTCCGTGTCATCTTGCCGGGACGACTGTAACCGTCTCCCTGTTTCTAGGCTGCCCACCTCCCGGGGCCTGGCCTCCAAGAAGACCCTACCCTGCCCACCAGGCCAGGATCCGTGGCCTCCCCTCTAACTGCCCACACGCTGCCCCTCCGCCCCAGCCTCCTGCCTGCCCCTTTATCGTGTCGGAATGAGTGACGGCCCTCGGCTTCTCCCAACGGCCGTGGAAAGTGCCAGCGTGCAGGGTGGCTGTAAACACTACAGGTAAGAAGGATCACGCATCCGAAACCCTCTGTGCACAGATGGACAAGGGCTAAGGGCATGGACGGCCGGTGAGCCATCCCGCTCAGTGCCCCAGGACCTCCCAGGGCACGGAGGTCCCCATCACACTGCCAGTGGCAGCAGCCACCAAGGCTGCCCAGTGACGGCGAACCGCCAGGTGCCTCTGGGACAACGCGCCTGAGGTCCTGGTAAGCGGCTCAGCCTCTGCCCGGCTCACCTCACAGCATCTCAGCGCGGCCCCGGCCGGCAGATGCGGGGAGGCAGGCGGGCAGCGGGAGCACCAGCTCTGCAAACCTCATAAAGGACGAGGACCCAGACTGCGGGGGAGGCACGGCTGGCCCACAGGAATGTCGTGGCCGGCGCCCAGCCCGTGGCTGAGACCCTGGGAACCGGAGAAGCAGGACCGGGTGCTGGCAGGCGGGGGGTGAGGGTCAGCACGAGCTGCCTGCTCTCCGGAAGGGCCCCGGGGGGGAGGGGGGACTCTCGTCCCCGCATGCTGCCTCCCACGTGAAGAAATCGGGCCACATGGCAGGCAGCCTGAGGAAGCTCATGGTCGGCGTGACCAGGGTCGCGACAGGAACATCACTCATCCTTCGGGAGCAACTCGCGAGACAGGAGCCGCCGACCACGGTGGAGAAGAGACAGCCGTGGGGCTTGACTGCCTGGGTTCAAACCCCACCTCTCCTCTCGTCACCTTAAAGAGGCAGGCACGTGCCTACCCTCGCTGGGGCCAGTGCCTCCCCTGTGAGCTGGTCCAGCAGGTCACTCACGGGGCTGTGATGAGGCTCAGTATGTGGGATGCGCTCAGGACCACCCCTGGCTCCTACCAAGTGTGCACGTGTGGACGAGCACGTGTGGGTGAGCACGTGTGGGAAAGCACGTGTGGGTGAGTGCGTGTGGGTGAGCACATGTGGGAAAGCACGTGTGGAAGAACATGTGTGGATGAGCTTGTGTGGGTGAGCACGTGTGAACGAGCACGTGTGGGTGAGCACGTGTGGACGAACACAAGTGGATAAGCACGTGTGGACAAGACCGTGTGGACGAGCACGTGTGGACAAACCCATGTGGATAAGCACGTGTGGATAAGCACGTGTAGATAAGCACATGTGGATGAGCATGTGTGGATAAGCACGTGAGGAAGAACATGTGTGGGTGAGCTTGTGTGAGTGAGCACGTATGAACAAGCACGTGTGGACGAGCCCATGTGGACGAGCACAGGTGGATAAGCACGTGTGGACGAGCCCGCGTGGGTGAGCAGGTGCGTGCCAGGTCAGGGTCCGGGGAAGCTGGTCTCCATGCGAGGGCCTGAGCCGCCTCTGTGCTAATGAAATCTGAGTGGCAGTACAGTTGGCACCCCTGGCTGGGGAGCCCTGTCTTCCTTCACACGGTTCACAGTTCAGGAAAGAACAGGGCAAACCACAGACAAAGACGGGCTGGCCCACGGACGCCGAGGCCGGGCCCTGGGACTCGGCAGAGCACAGAGCAGAGCCGCTGCCCCGCGCACTGGCGCCTCATGCTGCGGCCGCAACGCTGAGGCCGCCTTCCTCCCCGGCCACAGCTGCTCGAGGGATGACCCACCTTTGCAGGGACGGAGCCCAAACACACCAGGTGGGCAAAGCCCCGCTTCCCTGCTTCATGCAGCGTGACTCCCAACGGCCCCGGGGGGGCACTGCCTGTGCCAAGAGTACTGGGTCAGGCACGGAGCCAGGTGCTGCCACCAACCCTGGTGGTGGGTGTGTGTCCGGTTCACAGCGAAGAACATCAAGACTCAGAGGACCACGTCTTCGGGCCACACCCGGACTCAGATCGGAACCCGGGTCCACCTTCCTGTCCTCCGTCCCGAGCTTTGCTCAGGCTGCGGACACACAGGTGCCATGGGCCAGCGGAGCTGCCGCCACGCCTGCGGGACCAGGTCCTCGCCCCACCGGAGAGCCAGCATGCCACCCTCCCCGGGAGAAGCGATGCCTCTCTGAGCTGTGATCCCCGCCCCCCCCCCCCATGGCCTCCATACATCCAGGCCCAGGACAGAGGCCCGGGGATCTCTGGGTGGAAAAGGGGGGCGGGGCGTGAGGCCGGCTCCAAGAAGGAGAAGGAACGGCTGCGGCCTGTGCCGGGCTGCGCACCTGCGGGATGCCGTACTGGTCGATGACCTGCCAGATGTACCAGTCTTCTTTCCGCGAGCTCTTCCGGAAGCGGAAGGTGGTGACGAAGGCGTACTCGTCAGGCAGGCCTTGGGGGAACACATCCCTGGGGGGACGGAGACAGACAGTGACCGCCACAAGGCCTAGCGACCAGACAGGAGCTGCCCATGGCGGCCACGCAGCCTGGTCCCTAAGCCCTGCCCACTGAGCCTCCTGAACACTCCCGCCCCCCCCCCCCCGCCCTCCCGCCTTACTCCTCCTTCCATCAGGGCCCGGGGGTGGCCCTGTTAGACCTTCCTGTGGCCCCCTCCCCTGGCCCCTTCAAGTCCACCCATAATGCTTCCCTCTCCCCAGGGCCACCGTCCCTGACGCAGTCCAGGCTCACAGCAGCTGAGTGGCCCAGCCGCACTCCATGCTGTCCCTGGCAGCAATGCCCACCTTTGATACCCTGCCCTACCTGGTCCCTGCCCCTGCCCCAGGACACCCTCCCGTCTCCTCAGAGCCCGGGTTCCAGTGGACGTGGGAGCAGCCCCCATCTGGGGGAGTCCCCCACTCCCTGCAGCTCCCTTCTCAATTCAGAATGGAAGGGGTCCCTCGCAAGGAGTGCTGAGGGCGTCCTGACCTCTCTGCGGCTGGGGCAGCCAGGCTGGGAGGGTTAGCTCCCCGCCTGGCTGGAACGTGGCAGGCGAAGGCTCACACCGAGGGCTCAGGGCCAGCTGGTCTCAGAGCTTGCCTCCCCTTAGCTGCCTTCGCCCACCCTGCACACCTGGAGCAGCTGCCTGGGGAGCGCACTGGGCCTTGGCTTCCCCATTAGCTGTCTGGCCAGAGAGCCGGGAGGGGAAGTGAGGAGGCGGCCGGGTTCCTGGTTCTTCGACACGCAGACCCTCGGGGACCCTGCGCTTGGCAAAGTCTGGACCTCCCTCTCCGATTCCCATGCACAGATCTAAGCCTGCGGTGGCGGGCTGTTCAAAGTCCCTGTCTGAGCCGCTTTCCCAGGCCCACACTGGGCACCAGGAGCAGGGCCGGGCTCAGCGCCTGGGCCTCCCCCGGATCCCGGGACACTGAGGCCGTGGCCTGGACTTCCCCTCCATCCGCACACACGGGCTCTGAAGCCAGAGTTCACTTCGCCTCACTTCCTCTAAGTTCATTCCTGAGTCCAAATGGTCTGTTGTTTTCTAAACACACTTTCTTCTTATACCTTTGAAAGAACACATGTGTGTGGATATGTATATAGAGATATAGCTCTATATGCTATATATTACTCTACCCATATATTTATGCCTATAGATATCTATACTACATCTACCTCTGTTTCTATTTATCTATGTCTACAGAGAGAGGAACTAAGACTTTCCTTAGGACATATATATACACATATGCTATATATATATATGTATGTATGTATGTATATCTACACACACGTATACTACATATACACACACATATACTACATATACACTGAGTGGCCAGGTTATTATGATCTCTGAACACATAATAATCTGGCCACTCAGTGTGTGTGTGTGTGTGTGTGTGTGTGTGTGTGTGTGTTAGAAGCCCGGTGCATGAATTTGTGCATGGGTGGGGTCTGGCCAGCCTGGCCAGGGGGAGGGGACATGGGCGGTTGGCCGGCCTGCGTGCTGGTCGAACCCCTGGTTGAGGGGACAATTTGCATATTAGCCTTTTATTATATAGGATATATACTGAGTGGCCAGATTATTATACGTTCAGAGATCATCATAATCTGGCCACTCAGGGTATATATACACACATATACTACATGTGTATATATATATGGAAAAACAAGGAAAGTTATTACAATGAGGACGGGAAAGGTCATTAGCGGCGACTGTCCACAGGAAGCAGAGTGGCCTGGCCTCGCCCTCCCACGAGCCCTGCCGCAGGAGGAGGGGAGCACCCACTCGGTCCTCTGCACCACGGGGAAGGACCCCATCCGGACATAGGAGCTCTGCACCCCGTCCTCTCGCTGTCCCAGGACGTCCTTCACGCGGAACAAATCCATCAGGTCAAACCCTGTGGGAAGGCGAGAGGGGGGTGAGTTTGGAGAGAGGGGCAGGGAGACCCAGGAGCTGCCCCTCGCTCTGCAGAGGCAGCCTGCCCCCCCTCCCCGGGAGCGATGGGGCCTCAGCGGGGAAACACTGCAGGTACATACTTGGGAGCAAACCAACAGCAGTGAGTAAGGAGAGGTCCAGCTCCCATTTCAATTCCTGTCCCAGGAAAAGGTGCGGGGGGTGGGGGGGCGGGGGCACCGGGCCTCCCTCTGAAATCAGGTGCCCTCAGAGCCCAGCTGGGGACAGAAGACCAGGGCAGTCGGCGGGGGTGGCCAGCAGCGTCCCCCAATGGGCAGTGACTCAGCTGTGAACACATTCGCTTCAAGGTGATCGAGTTAACCAGGCAAACAGGCTGAGTCATCTCATGAGTCGGACAAAGCAGATGGTAATGGCACCTCCCTGAGCACCGAGCAGGACCAGGTGCTGGAGGTTAGGGAGGTGCTGACAGGGTAGGGGGGTGGGGCAGGGAAGGAAGCAGCTGGTAAGAGCATGGGGCTGCACCTGCAGCTGGATCCAATAGGGAAACTGGGAAATGAGGCCCAAGGGGTCTCTACATCAGTGGTCACTGTCGGGCTTGGCTGGTGTGGCTCAGTGGTTGAGTGTTGACTTATGAACCAAGAGGTCACCATCCGATTCCCAGTGGAGGCACAGGCCCGGGGTGCGGGCTTGACCCCCAGTGTGGGGCGTGCAGGAGGCAGCCGATCAATGATTCTCTCTCAGCACTGATGTTTCTCGCTCTCTCCCCCTCTCCCTTCCTCTCTGAAACCAGTAAAAACATATTAAAGAGAAACAGTCACTGGCGGAGGCTGCTCCTGAGCCTGCGAACCCCTCCCTCTCCGCCCAGTGCTCCCAGGCAGCACGCCCGCCCCCATTCTCCGCACAGGCCTCAGGCACAGGGTGCGGGGCTGGCACTTCTGAGTCCTCAGCAGCAACCCCTGACCTGGCAGGTCCCGGGCGGGGACTGGCAGCACCTACATAGCACCCCACCCTGACTGTCCCTGGCTCACTCTCTGGAGGGGAGCCTGACCCGTGGGCATCACACATGGGGTGGTGGGCTGGAGAGGGGCACCCAGTGGCCTGGTGAGGGCAGGCTGCCGTCCTGCGGGGAGAAAAGTCCTCACATCAGGCCTTCAAGTGCTTTGCAGGCAGGACGCCAGGCCACGGCGGGAGGAAACCGGTGCTCACCGTTGTCAGGGTGATGGGAAGCCGCCTGAGCCATGCCCGCCTGTCCCAGCACACCTGTCACTTCAGAGACAGCCTCTGAGGAGAGGCTGGGTCACCTGGCCCTTGGTTCTCTCACCATCGATTCACTCACATATTTACAACTGTGGCTCCCCGCCCCTCCACTCCCAGCGCCTTCAACATTCCCTCTTGCTGGCCCTGCAAATCACCCGTTGCTCGTTCACAGCGGTGTCACCGCGCATTCAAGCTCACGCACCACGCAGTGGCTCCTACGGGTCACCAGCCCACGGACACTGCCGCTCTGGACGGGCAGGCGGTGTGCTGAAGGGTCTGGCACCTGCACAGTTCAGACCATCCCAGCGGGTCTTTGGTTAGAGACAGGCCCGGGCCCAGGACGGGCGAGGCCACCCGCATGGGGAGAGTCGGACACGGGTCCCACGAGTACTGCAGCGGCACGCGTGCGGGCGTGTCCTCTCACCTGTGATCTCCTTGGTCCCGCCGTTGGTGTGCTTAAAGCGATGTCCTTCCACGCGGACACTGGGGCACAGCACGTCTGAGAAGCAAGAGCAGAGAGGGAGGCCAGTGAGCCCAGGGCAGCCAGCCCCTCCGGAACGTCACCTCACCGGGATTCCTCCTCTCCCCCCTTCCCCCCATCTCACAGCACGGAGGGTCCCCCCTTTCCCCCCATCTCACAGCACAGAGGGTCCCCACGGATGGATCCCCCATCTCACAGCACAGAGGGTCCCCCCTTCCCCCCCATCTCACAGCACGGAGGGTCCCCACGGATCCCCATCTCACAGCACGGAGGGTCCCCACGGATGGATCCCCCATCTCACAGCACGGAGGGTCCCCACGGATCCCCCATCTCACAGCACAGAGGGGTCCCCACGGATCCCCATCTCACAGCACAGAGGGGTCCCCACGGATCCCCATCTCACAGCACAGAGGGTCCCCCCTTCACCCCCATCTCACAGCACGGAGGGTCCCCACGGATCCCCATCTCACAGCACAGAGGGTCCCCCCTTTCCCCCCATCTCACAGCACGGAGGGTCCCCCCTTCCCCCCATCTCACAGCACAGAGGGTCCCCCCTTCCCCCCCATCTCACAGCACGGAGGGTCCCCACGGATCCCCATCTCACAGCACGGAGGGTCCCCACGGATGGATCCCCCATCTCACAGCACAGAGGGTCCCCACGGATGGATCCCCCATCTCACAGCACGGAGGGTCCCCACGGATCCCCCATCTCACAGCACAGAGGGTCCCCCCTTCCCCCCCATCTCACAGCACGGAGGGGTCCCCACGGATCCCCATCTCACAGCACAGAGGGGTCCCCACGGATCCCCATCTCACAGCACGGAGGGTCCCCACGGATGGATCTCCCATCTCACAGCACGGAGGGTCCCCCCTTTCCCCCCATCTCACAGCACAGAGGGTCCCCCCTTTCCCCCCATCTCACAGCACGGAGGGTCCCCACGGATCCCCATCTCACAGCACAGAGGGTCCCCCCTTTCCCCCCATCTCACAGCACGGAGGGTCCCCACAGATCCCCATCTCACAGCACAGAGGGTCCCCCCTTCCCCCCCATCTCACAGCACGGAGGGTCCCCACGGATCCCCCATCTCACAGCACGGAGGGTCCCCACGGATGGATCTCCCATCTCACAGCACGGAGGGTCCCCCCTTTCCCCCCATCTCACAGCACGGAGGGTCCCCCCTTTCCCCCCATCTCACAGCACGGAGGGTCCCCCCTTTCCCCCCATCTCACAGCACGGAGGGTCCCCACGGATCCCCATCTCACAGCACAGAGGGTCCCCCCTTTCCCCCCATCTCACAGCACAGAGGGTCCCCACGGATGGATCCCCCATCTCACAGCACGGAGGGTCCCCACGGATCCCCCACTTCACAGCACAGAGGGTCCACACGGATGGATCCCCGATCTCACGACACAGAGGGGTCCCCACAGGTCCCCATCTCACAGCACGGAGGGTCCCCATAGATCCCCCAACTCACAGCACGGAGGGTCCCCAAGGATCCCCCATCTCACAGCACGGAGGGTCCCCACGGATCCCCCATCTCACAGCACAGAGGGGTCCCCACGGATCCCCCACCTCACAGCACGGAGGGTCCACACGGATGGATCCCCGATCTCACGACACAGAGGGGTCCCCACAGGTCCCCATCTCACAGCACGGAGGGTCCCCACGGATCCCCCATCTCACAGCACGGAGGGTCCCCACGGATCCCCCATCTCACAGCACGGAGGGTCCCCACGGATCCCCCATCTCACAGCACGGAGGGTCCACACGGATCCCCCATCTCACAGCACAGAGGGGTCCCCACGGATCCCCCATCTCACAGCACAGAGGGGTCCCCACGGATCCCCCATCTCACAGCACAGAGGGGTCCCCACGGATCCCCCATCTCACAGCACGGAGGGTCCACACGGATCCCCCATCTCACAGCACAGAGGGGTCCCCACGGATCCCCCATCTCACAGCACGGAGGGTCCCCACGGATCCCCCATCTCACAGCACGGAGGGTCCCCACGGATCCCCCATCTCACAGCACGGAGGGTCCACACGGATCCCCCATCTCACAGCACAGAGGGGTCCCCACGGATCCCCCATCTCACAGCACGGAGGGTCCACACGGATGGATCCCCCATCTCACAGCACGGAGGGTCCACACGGATCCCTGATCTCATAGCACTGAGGGTCCACACGGATCCCCCATCTCACAGCACGGAGGGTCCAGTGCCTGGAGCAGATGCACGTGTGAAGGAGGCGCCGTCCCCACCCGGGAGGAGCCCAGAGGGTCTACGGAGAGAGGGAGCCAGACACCAAATCCAGGATGGACAGGTGATACGGGGCAGGAAAGGGCAAGGGTGCTGGGGGCTCTGGGCACAGAGCCGACTCCCGGCCCAGCGTGGGGAGGGCAGAGCCTCCCTGGGAAGCGAGGCTGGAGGTTCCAATGAGGAGCAAGAAGGCTGAGCCAGACGCACAGATGCCGTAGAGGGAGCCTCCCAAGAAAGGCGTACACCTGTACGTGAAAATCCGCGTCAATGGGCGCCCATGACCAACCAGAAGGTGTCTCTTATGCACCTTAAGGAGCTGCAGGGGCAAATCCAGGAGAATGTCAACTGCTGGGTCGCACGAGGGCAAGTCATGCGATAAATTACACTTCACGACAGGGCATTCCATGAGCACCCTCTGATCCTCGCGTAAAGGAAACAGCTGGGCGGGAAAGGGCTCTTTAGTTGCCCTGTCAATCCCAGGGAGGGAACCAACTTTGAACTTGAGAGGCCTGGGTCCCAGTGCGAGCTCCCCTACTTGCCTCCTAATCTCTCGGTCTGGGGGTGCGGGTCGGTGCCGTGGGAGGCCCTCCAGAGCACACGCGTGTCCTGGGGCTGCACTGAGGATGGGGTGAGGTCACGTCCAGGACAGGACTGGGACGGCAGGAGGCCCCTCCTAGCCCAAGGCAGCTTAGCGTGGACGCCCTGTCCATGAAGCAACCCGGTCACACGCGTCCTTGTTATCACCACACATCGCTAGGCACATCCGCATCCCATCTGCTCCATGCTCCATGCCCTCTCCTCATCTTGGGGCACAGGAGTTCAAGGGCGGGGCGGGTGTGGGGCCCCTTGCCAATCAGCAGTGCGGGGCCTGAGTGAGGTCATTTCCTGACTTGGGAGTAGCTATTCTTTCCTTTTTATTTTTGTTACTCCTCACTGAGGGTATTTTCCCATTGATTTTTAGAGCAAGTGGAAGGGAGCGGGAGAGACAGAGAGAGAGAGACATTGACTGGTGGCCTCCCGCACACACCCTGACTAGACCCAGGGAGGAGCCTGCAACCAAGGTGCATGCCCTTGACTGGAATCGAACCCGGGACCCTTCAGTCCTCGAGCCCATCCTCTATCCACTGAGTCAAACAAGCTAGGGCGGGAGGAGCTATTTTTACTGTTGACCCTAAAAGGCACCGGGGGGTCTGCCGAGCCCCATGGAAGAAGGTATTCTGGACCCAGCACTCGAGCTGTCTGTCGAGGACCCGGTCCGAGGGAGGAGGCTGGCGCTGGGTAATATTTAGACGCTCCACCCAGGATGGTGGCAGCTGTGGGGTGGCGGTCGATGGCTTTAACGTTGGCAGCCGGCCAGAGTGACTGGCTGGGGAGCATGCGTCATCTGAAAGGAGTTGACTCAGAGGTTCTAGCCTTGATTATGAGCGAACCCCAGGACTGGTGGCTGGGGCTCACGCAGGGGGCAGAGCCACTGAGCCTGGTCTCCGCAGGTATCCCAGGGGACAGCCTAATTTCCGAACCCAACGGACAGGGACAGCTGAAGGCCCCGAAGGCAGAAAAAATAGTCTCCCCAAAGTGTCAGCACTTGCTCTAAGGAGCCAGACTCCCCACGCCAGCTGCCACCCCCTTTGGGGACCTCACTAAGCCTCAGAGGCTGCAGGGGCAGCAATTTATAGCTGACTCCATTCAGTCAGGACACACGGTCCCAAAATACCCCGTCCAGCCAGCTCCGCGGCCTGTGGGGCCCGGGCTCACCTGCTTGGCGGGGAGGCAGGGTTAGCATCCAGTCCCTCTCAGGCCGTAACTCGATCCCTTTGGCCCAGAGATTTCCATGCTTGGGTAATGACCTATTTATTTCTGCATTAACGCATTTCATTTATTCTGACTAAATCCTCGTAGGGCCCCAGATACGTTCCCGGCACGGATGTGCGTCTGGGGACACACAGGGGGATAACAGATAGGTCCCCGTCCCTGGTCCAGGGCCCTTGTGGGCTGACTGGGGGAGAACACAAGAAAGCAACATCATCCGAGTCTCCTTGCTTCTCAGCCCCTCCTCCTGCCTAAGCTCTGAGAATCTTCCTGGCCAGGAGCCCCCCTCCCCCCCCGACCCCCGACTTTGCTCCGTCCCCTGCCCTGGGTGAGGAGGCCCTCTCCCCGCCCGTGTCCGTGTCCTAGGGCTGGGGGTGCCATGCGGAAGGCACCGGTGCACCTGTCTGTCTCCCCCGTGATGGGAGTCTGCAGACCCGACTGGATCTCAGTCCAACTCTATCGACACTGTCCCTGCAGCCCCAGGCGGGGACAGGTCTTGAGCCCACACTGAACAGAAATGACAGTGACACCTGAGCTGAGAAGGAAACGCTGAGGGGTGGGCGGGGCCCCCTCCCAGGCATGGGCTTCCTCGCGATGTGGACGAGCCAGTGAGAAGAGCTCACGGGCTCCGGAACGCCTGCGTGGGGCAGAGACGCCCCGAGTGCTCGGCCTACCGTCATGTCCCAGCGCCCTCCTGGCCGAAAGAATGTCACTGGCGTGCCGAACGGCAGCGTTCTCGGCCCAGGGAGAAAAGCTGTGGCCGGCTGGGGTAAGACTATTACAGTGACGCTCACTCCCTGTCTTTCCAGCCGCCCTCGCAGCGAGGGACGAGCCGCGACCCGTTGGGGACGAGGGAAGGAGTCACGGACGTTCGCATGGGTCGGGAGAGGGGTGGTTTCCTAAAGCGCGTCTGCTCCTCCCCACGCGCGGGGTAGACAGGTGGAAGGTTTGGGCCAGGTTACTTCCCCTCCCTCCTCCTGCGAAGGTGGGCTGCCATGTCTGGGGGGCCCGGCGAGAAGAACCGAGAAGGACGCTACACCCCGGCCGCGGTGAAAAGCAGAGGGAACGTGAACTTCTGTTTGCCTAAGCCACGGCCGCTGGGTTTTCTCCAGCTTGCGGTTGAGTGTGCGCCAAACCTGCAGGCTGGGGTGAGCCAGGCGGGAGGGTTTGAGGGCCCCCTCTCCTCCCCGGGCCCGAGGACAAGCTCTGGGGGTGGTGAGAACAGGTCCATTCCTTCTCAGGGTGAGTGGCTCCCGACAGACTGTGCCACCTTCACTGCCCCAGTGAATATGGGCCGATCGGGTCACGGATCCACAGAAGAGGCAGCTCCGGAATTAAGGGCCGGGTCGGTTCTCAAGAATCAAAATGCATCTGCAGTCCGTTCCCGTTAGCGGGGGCATTTTCCTCCTTGAAAGCATGAGGGCACTGAGAGGACCCGGCTGACTGCTTTCCTTCCTTGCCACCCACTGGCGTGCGTTTCCCCGCGGTCTCTGGGTAAATAGGGCGTCCGAGACGCCTGGAGAGAAATCGGCGCTTGCCTCCCACAGGGCGGGTTCTGTTTCACCAGAGCCTTCTGCAGGGGCCAGACGCTGGCCAAGCGGAGCTGCCGCCCTCAGGGGACACACCGGGAACTCCCTGCGGTTTCCCTGGGGAAACGCTTCAACTCGTCCTCAGTTTACCACATGGCAAAGGGGAGAGTGGGTTTGCGCATTCGGGGAGGAGGAAGGCTGGCACCAGATGGTCTCTGATGGCCTCCTGCTCTGCGCAGACACAGCCACGTTCTGTCTGGAGAACACACAGTGGAGGCCCTGGCTCTCAACCAAGGGTGTCTCCAGGTGGGAAAAGAGAGCGCTGGCAATCGTGGAGCACCTACTGTGTGCCCCACGCCCAGTGGGGATGTTATCCACACCACCATCCTGGGAGCTCAATTTGCTGCCATTGCACAGATGTAAAAAGTGAGGCTGAGCAAGTCCTGAGCTAGGAGTGTCTGAATTTACATAAAGGTCTACCTGCCTCTAGAATCTGGGAGCAGAGAAGGGACCCCAGACCAGGAGATCAGATGGGCAGGACCGGGGGAGTCAGCGAGCGGAGCCTGCGGGCCCGGGGTGCAGGGAGAGGAAGCAATCGCTGCCCATCCATCACCTCACAGCAGCCGCTGCTGAAGGCAGCTCACCACCGACAACATGATGACATTGCAAGTGGGCAGGGAGAGGCGGCGGAGGGAAGTGATGAATCAGACGCCGGCAGATGCGGGGCACAGCTCCTCCGCGGCTCCGTGCCAGCCAGAAAACTCCCCACATTCCCACTCGGTAGGGCCCCAGACGCTGAGGCAGGCCCCGGGCCAGGGATGACAGGAATAATGATTACAATCCTCAGGGCAGATCCCGGCACTGGGGACCGTGTCTGTCCTGCTGGGGGTGGAGTGGCCTCGGGACCAGCAGACAGACATGCAGACAGCCTGCTTGCACCAGCTGCTGATTACCTTAACACTGAAGCCAACGCTCCCTGCAGCCGTGCTCGAGAGGTGCTCCTGTTTACAGAAGCGGAAAGCAAGCCAGAGCGAAGTGAGGAAACAGATCGCCAGAGGCCAGAGGCTAGTAAATGGTACAGTCAGCACGCTGGCTCCACGACCCAGCAGTCTCTCCAAGGTCAACTGCCCAAGGTCACCCAGCCCGTGGGACCGCAAGTCTGTCTGTCTCCGAAGCCTGCATGGACAGGCAGACAGCTTGCGGCCTCCTGAGAGCCCCTTTGCCTCTGAACGGCCCTGACTTGTAGAGGGTCTTGCTCACCTGAGCCGACAGAACGCAGGTGCTTTCTCAGTCAGGCCAGCGTGTGCCCGCTGACATGGAGCTGGGAGCCCCAGGGCGGGCAGACTGCAAACACCCATCTGCCCGCAGCCGGCACCAACCCCCAAACAGGTCCCCGTTCCCTCTCGTGAAAGCCACTTAGATGTTTCAATGCAGCCAAGTGCTCCTCCCAATCTACAAACGTCTCCAGTTAAGCCTCCCCCGCCCCCCGGCCGCCCCCTCCCCAAGAGGAGTGGAAAGCGTAGGTCTCCTGGGAGCCATAAGAACCTCTGAGCACGCGGGCAGAAGCTGGCACTCAGAGAGGTTAAGAAACAGCCAACATCAACAACGAGCGAGTGGCAGAGGCAAGAATGGAACCCCGGCCTGGGGGCGTGGGCATCGAACACCGGGCCGTTATCCTAGCCACACGGCTTGGCATTGGAAAGCAGCCTGCGTGCAAATACAGCAACACACAGCCAGCCGCTGGACAGCTCCGCTGTCCGAGGTGGCACACGGTTCTCAGTTAGTCCTGTCCCAGCCCTGCAGGGCAGGTATCAGCATCCCTGGCAGGGGGTCACAGGGTTGTCCCACTGGAAAGCATCAAAGACTGCTGGTGGCTGTGCCCCGGGGTCACGGTGTGGACCCAGTGAGAGGAAAAGACCACCCAAGGTCAGGTGGCACCTCCACCTCCTACCCCAGGACCTCCCGGAGATTCCTGGCCTGCGCTTCCCTTCTGGGTCAAAGGGCATCGGCACCCGCCGCTCCTCAGCGGTCCCACGCCCCCTGGCTGACGGATGGCGACCCCAGCTTCATTGGGCTGGCGGGAGGATGGGGTCAGGTTGGGGGAATGTTCCTGTGAGTGTTCCGGAGGCAGCCTGCTGGAAAGTGACAAGACATTGCTAGAAAGACAGTCCCTCTGGACCTGCTGACAGCTGCGAGCACCGGTCCCCGAGAGCCGGGTCCCATGTCCGCAATCTCAGGAGGGGCTGGTGTGGCGCCTGGCCTGTGGGCGGGGCTTCAACAGCCTGAGCCCTTCCTGACATGGCTTTGGAATGGGAACACATGCTGATTGGTTTGGAGCTTGAGAGACACAGGAAACAGCGGCCAAGGCCATGCTCCCCGGTGTGAACCGAGGCTGAAACAGGAGAGTGGGGACGGGGTCGCCTCGCGCGTGGAGGAGGAGGTCTGGGCCTGCAGGCCTCGCCTAGACCATGTCAGTTTCTCCTCCTGTGGCTGTGTCCAGACCCAGAAATAGGTGTAAACATTTGTGGGGCTGTTTCCCCATCCAAGGTCATCCTGAAGGTTAAATGGGATAGAGGGCAGGAAGTAGTTGGCAGGACACCTGGCTTCTAATACATGCTCATTAATTCATTTATTCAGGCAACACATACCTGCCCAGTGCCCGGCACATACGTCTGGCGTGAGGAGAGAACATGCAAACCGCAGGCGAGGTGGCCCTGCCCACTTACCTGGTGTTCACGTGTCCAAGAAGCAGGCAGAGAACAGACAGATACAGACACAGAGAAGTGAGCCGGTCACCTGGGGTCAGGGCTGTGGATGAAATCCGTGGCCAGGTGATGGGCACTGGGTGTGGGGCCAGGACCCACTCAGACCTGCTGGTTTGGGAAAACCTCTCGGCTGAGCCACATGAGCTGAGAGCTACGAGGGGCATGAACCAGCAGGGGAAGAGCAAGCAGGCGGTAGGCTCCAGCCACGTCCCAGCCAGAGCAGAGCCCTGAGGAGGGAGGGGCTGGCTGGCCCTGGGGCCTGGGAGGGAAGCCCCTTCCCCCCCGCCCCCCCCCCCCCCCCCGTCACCTGGTTGAGGAGAGAGGAGAGGGAGGGGAGGCGCTGGGCCAGGGGCAGTCTGGTCCTCACCCAGGCAGGGTGTGGAATTCAGGGCCACGAAAGATGGCACGCTCAGGGTGCAAGGTGTGCTCTGGAGGCCAGGCAGAGGGCAGGGGCAGGTCCATTGTGATTTCCAATGTCCCGGGTCCCTGAGACCCCTTTCCCTCCAGGGGAGTGTCCCCCCCGGCCAGGCACCAGTAGGTGTCACCAGAGACTGTGGGGACCTCCTCTGGGAAAGGCTCCTGGCTTTGATTGGCCAGTGGCCAGCGCAGACAGTGCTTATGTCTTGGGAGTGGATGAGAGAGAGAGGAGTCTCCAAACTCAGTCCTGGCCGCCAACGTTAATGCTGGCAGATGAAGAGGAAATGGCAGAGGAGGAGGCAGGTGGACAGGAGAACCAGGGAGCGAGGAGGTCCGAGCCCACGGGATGATGGCGTGTGTCTCCTGGTGCCGACCTCTGCCCGCAGAGCTTTGCCTTCTGTCTGATGCAAACGCTCTGCTCACGCTCAGGGCCCTGGGTGGTCCTCTCAGCAGCTCCCTGTGCACAAACCCCTCTTCGCTTCCTCCCCACTCTCTGTCCCCTGGGCTCCGGGCCAGGGAGCGACCCTGTGCTGCCTGTGTGCGGCTCCCGCTGTGCTTTAAACTCTCTGGGGTGGGGGGAGGGGAGGGTTGCTCAATTCAGGAACACAGTCCACTCTCAATGGCCACCCTCCGGGTCCTACAGGGGTTAGTCCACAGGCAGCACGTGAGCCAGACCCGGTCCCAAGCCACCACAACCTCTCAACGGTCCCCTTTTCCACCTGTCCACTCTCACCGAGGCCCAGGCTGCTGAGGGAAAGGTCACGGCGCCCAGTCTGCCCTCGGTCACCCTCGAACCCTGAGCTTCCGAGGATCGCGGGGAGGGGCACCCCCAAGGACTTCATCACAAGGGGCAGGTGCCAAGCTGGGCGGATGGCGGGCACACCTGCAGGGAGGGGGAACCTCCCTTCTTCCCACGTGACGGGTCCCACGCGGGCGGATTGCGATTAGATGGCAAAGTGCGCGCACAGGAGGGCTGACCAGCCACTCCCTGCCCTCGGGAGCGGACACTGCAGTCCAGGTCGGGAGAGAAGG